>JARHVA010009426.1:0-317714 GCA_037957365.1 Torreya grandis | reverse complement strand
ATGTTGTCATTAAAGAATGTTCTTATTTAATAGAATCATTGAGAGAAATGAAATTATTTAAAGAGAATGTAAGGCATGTGAGAAATATTTAAAATAATCAATGAGTGTTTCAAATCCATTTTTCAAGTTTTAAGTGCTTGATAAGCCTAGTCATGACACTAGTCATATCTTGTAAAATCCTAGTGAGAATGTTTGAGCATGGTAGCCTGGTGATATGGATGCATAGAGGCATTTGAATATATATAAGGTTGCTTGAGAATATGATTATTGATGTATTGTCAATGATGTATCCAAGGTGACCATGAGTATTCATGAGGTGTCAAGTAATCTAGTAAGTCAATGACAAAGTGTGCCTTAGTAATCATGAATGGATCTTATAGTGTTTGCTTGGTTAGGTAAGATGATGGATGTTGATAATGTGTTGACTATGTTTAAGGGGTCATATGGGGTGTAATAAGTACTTGATATAATTTTATAAGTGAAAATAATCCATTTAAGTAGTCTTGTGAAGGTCTAGGTTATCTTAGTCATCTTGGCAGAGTTTCCTGAGTAAGCAAATTAATGATACAAATACTCACATGTGTGAAGGTGTTAGAAGATAGTGGTCACATGGGTCTATTAAATTTTATGACTAGAATTTGTGTTTCAATGATCTAAAGGTCAACTCAGAAAAGGTATTGAATAAGATAAAAACTTGCACCATTATGTAGAGCTCATTGAGACCTTTCTAACAGTATGTAGAATGCAAAAAATGGAGCTCATATGTTCCTTGTGTAGCTAGTCAAAGTTTTAGTCAAGTTGGGCGAAGTAGGTCAAAGTTGGTCAAATTGTAGAAGTTGACCATTATGTAATGATATAAGAATAGTTCCATGGTGAAGAGGTCATCAAGATCTTTTTGACATAATTTACGATTCATGAAACAGAGTCCATATGTGAAAGATATAGCCGGTCAAAGTTATGGTCAATCTTGGTCAATAAGATGATGTGGAAAAATATGGACCAGTAAAAACATGACACATGGTAGTCAATTCATGTGGAAAAATAGTGGGTTTAAATCATTTATCTTTGATAGGAAATCTTTGACAATTAGTAAAAAATTTGGGGTTTGGACGGAACATCCAGTTGGACATCAATAAGTGACATAATGAGTGGTCAAAAAGTGATGTGGTGAGAGGTTGACAAGTGACATTGTGAAATTGGACCATGTGGTGGGTCCTAAAGCTACCACATGGCTTGATACCATCCAATTTTATTTCCTAAATGTTATAAAAAAACCATATTATATTTTTCCTATAAATACACATGCCACATAGTTACCACATTCCATTCATGTTATATCCACGTGAAACCACATAACCCTAGATTCCATGCCTTAATTTACACATCCAAAATCACCACATACCTCCACAAAACCATGAAATATATGCCAATTCCAAATACTTGGCATGTTAAACCTTTAATTTTGTGGCATTTAAAAACTTTAAAGCTACCCACTTACTAAATGTGTGACTAAGGATATGCGTTGGCCATCAGATACGTGGATGGACACTCAAACCCCTATCCTCCCATGTAAAAGGGATAAGGTCCAAATTCTTGGGATACGGGGTGGAAGAACTATATAAAGTGATAAAACTTGTATTTAAAGGCATTCAAAAAGCTAAGCAATATAGCTAAAGGCTATAAAGGAAGCTTGTATGAGTTGCAGAGAGAGCCATAGGTAGAATTTGGAGGAAGTCTGAAAAGGGATTGATAATATTTTTCTCCAAGGAAAAACTTTGTTGTTGTTGATTTTTGATTTTGAGGAATTATAAAAAAATTGTAAAGCCTTGGAAGTAGTCTGTTGTGCTAAGGCATAAGGACCTACTTCTACTCTTCCTCTGATTTGAGGCATCTAGAGTCATTTCTGGACTTTGAGGTAAACTAGTGAAATATTTTAGTTTCCGATATGGTTCTAGCTATATGATAAATTTCTATATTTAAGGCCGTTTGTTACTTATTTTAATTCTTGAAAGTGATATTTTTGAGTAGAGGACATCTAGAGGTGTGTTTTAGGAAGGTGAAGAATCTGTCAGTGGATTTTGAGATTCTTTGAAGGTCCATAACACTTAGATTCATTATTGTTTTGTAAGGGTTGCCTTTTACTTACAAAAATTTTATAATAAATCAGTTCAACTAGTTAGTGAACTCAAAGACGTAGGCATTATTGAACTCCATAATCAAATATTATGTAGTGTGGTGTGTATTTTATTGCATTGCTTTTCTTTAAGTTGATTGTTTTACAGAATAATTTTTGGAATTTAATTAATTACCTATGAAGAATCCATTGTAAATGTTTTTGCATGGAAATAAGTGCCAATTTATGGATCATCAAATTTAATGCCTTGACATGATGTTTATCAAAATTTATGATGGTGAAAAGTTTATCTCCTAGGCATAATTCATTGTTTTCCATAGTCAAATTTGCATTTTTTAGTGACCGTTGGAATTCAAATATTTGAATTTTACAAAGGAAGACCAATCTATAGTGTTTTGCTTATAAATTTTAATGTTGGTTGAATTTGATGATGGAGTAAAAATAAAAGTGGTAGAGAAATTCAAGGCTAGTCTAGGAAAATTGATTATGAGGTTTGAATAATTGTACAATTATATTTATTATTACTCAAATTTGACTAAGTGTTTAACCTTAATATATTAAGGATAGGAGAAGGATGTTTATGTTTTGTATTGATGGTGTTTGGATGTTTCATAGTGAATTGTCTATTAGAGAGTGTTTTATATTCCATGAGGATAATATGTATGGATTTTGAAGGTTTGACCAATCCATATTTAGTATGAACCATTGCTTGGAAGTTGACTATTTGTTCGTTCATGGTGTTTTCCTATACAAGGCAAATGATTGAAAAGTTTTGCATATGTATAGGTGAGTAGTGATGAATATAAGATATTTAGGATGTCATAGGGGTCATTTGGAATGGAAATATGTTCTTTGAAGTGTTATTATGTTTCTATTTTAGCTCAATGGAGTGTTAAAAATATGAATAGGTTTCCATAGACCTGAAAGGGCTACTTAGGCCTAATTGAAAGATGTTACTACTTAAGTGTGACCTATAGATGCTATGGTTGAAAAAATATGATTAAGGTTGATCAAATTATGTGTGTAATATATTTATTATATTATAATGAAATTATCTTTGCTGACAAGATGGGTTAGATGAAGTATGGTATAAAGGCAAGGCCTAATTGGCCTATTTTGACTAGTTGTGTGTGAGAGAGCTCAAGAAAATGATATAGATGTTTTGAAGAGTAGAGATAGGTGGTAAAACATAAAAAATAAGTGATATGAATATTTAATAATCATTTATAGTGTTGAGAAAGAATTATATGCATAGAGAGCTAGGTTGAACGAACAAATTATGAAGAGGGTGACTTAATTGAGAAAATGAGACTAAGCGGCTTGTGTGAGGTAGAAAAGCAAGTTTATAGTTGTTATAGCAAGATAATTTCATCATCAAGTGTGTTATAAATTAAATAAGAGATGAATATCATTTAATAGGTGATTGATTTGGTTCTTGATCATCTAGGTGGTTTTAGCTTCCTTACTAGTTGGTGCTAGCTAAAGGTCTAATGGGCGCTTGACTAAATTGAGGGATGGGTGCTCCTTAATCAATCGGTATAGGTCTAAGTTGAAAAAATTAATTTATAAGATAGTATTCCAAATATTTTTTTATTGGGTTTATTCCCCATGAGGGTTTTCCACATAATTCACGTGTTATGTGCTTTGATCTTGCATAGTTTTCTTTGTTCATTGCAATAAATGGTTTATATGCTTCATGAATGCTTATGTTGAATGGTTAAGAGTTTGAAATATTGGAATTAAAATTTAATTTGATTGCATAAATAATTAAACCCATCATATTATGGATTTTACCTCTAAAAATGAGGCATTTTATCACTTAGGAGAGTTTCAAGGTGAACCTATAGGGGTAAGATCTTAAGTTCAAATTTATAACTAGATTAGTTCTAGAACTTGCCCAACCTAACGAGGTGCTATAAAAAATGATGAATAATTTAAATTATTTTTTGAGGATGAGAGAGGTTACTTGAGTTTTATAATGAGGTAGAGAGTGCATGGAAATAATCTTGAAGGTAAGCTTTTAGGCCTAATATGGTTCATAAGTCAAGGTCTAAGAGAGCAAAAAGAGAGAGTGTGGCCTAATGAAGGGTCATGATCATATTTAAATATGTTTTAGCTCATATGAGAATGTAAATAGGTATTTTATGTTATTTAAATCATGTTTACAGGGTTTGAGGTTATGGTTTTCAAGATAAGGCATGAAAAGTGGTTTTAAGGTCTCTCATGTGCACAAAATGAAGGGTTCTCAACCCAAGAAGGACTTTCAAGTGTTCATTGGCATGTGTAATATTTGTATGGAAACATTATATATTAAGGATATATGGGGAATGGACCTAACTTAAATTTTTAGGCATCAATTTTGGAAATTAGGGGTAGTCCTTTATAAATAATTATTAACACCAAAAACAATGTTAACCATCTCTGAAACCATAACAATGACCCAATGTGAAAGATATTGTTTTAAAGTGATTAGAATATATTGGTATGTATATTTGAGATTTTTAAAGTTGTATTAAACTCTCCCAAGCACATATAGGTGTGATTGGTTTTTTAGGTGTGTGAGTAAACCCTACAGGAAAGTGCTAATTTCTTAAAGATTTACTATAGCAGTCAAAGTTGACCAAGTCAAAGTATGGAAATCATTATATGGATAAGGTCGATAATTTTATTTTATATACATGATTGTTTATATGTAGGTTATATCCCCAAGTGTGTTAAATTTTTCATCCAAGACAACTTATCACTAATAAGCCTAATGGTACAAACAACGAAAAACCCAGGCAGAAGTGAGAAGTTGATTAAGGATGTGTTATCATGGAATAGGGATGAATCCAAGTGAATGGATAAATTTTTAAATAATTTAAATAAATGTTAATGTTGGATATAATTTTTTTGAATAAGTGCATATGATGAAAATTTTGCTCATAAGTTGATCTGTGTTGTTCAGATAAGATAATGAGGTATAAGTTTATGAGATTGGTTTGCAAGACCAATATTTCCATTTGACCATATTATATTTATATATAATATTGTTATAATAATCACATAAGATCATCCACATGAAATATTATTATTTTAAAGTGGTCATATAGGTGTTAAAGGTCAAAATCACCATGATTGGTCTTTAAGGAAAACTGGTAGTTCTGAGTGAGAAAGTTGCAGGAGTGTTTTTGAGTCCTTTTGCCCTATGTAATGAAGTATAATGCACTTGGTGAAGTTTTTTAGGTCTTGAAGTTTATTTTTATATTTTTTATTTACATATTTGTTTAAGTTAGTTAGTGTTTTATCTTTAGTAGTTTAAGATGGACTTTCTGGCTATGCTTAGGCCTAATTGTGAAACATTACTAATGGCATGATTCAAGTGGTGGTTGGAGCTAAATGTTAGAGGTAAAATAACTGGGGGGTAAATTATTTATTATATATATTATATCCAATTACAAAACCTTTAAACCCTTAACCATTTAACATATACAATCATGAAGCATACACATCATTCATAACAATGAACATGGAAGATAAACCAAGATCAAGCACAAAACTTATGATATATGTGGGAAACCCTAGAATAAAGTATTATAATAATAAGATACAAAATTTATACTAGAACCAATTGATCAATAAATACCCATCCCCTATTTTAGTGAGATATCAATCCCATAAGGAGCTACTACCCATGTCTAGCTGAGTATCCACAACAACTAGACCTTTAGAAAGCTTTATATTACAAAGAGGAACCAATCCAATATAAATATAATCACCCACTAAAATAAATTGAAAATATCATCTTAAACACATGTTTATACTCTTTAACATATTATGATCACCTTTATTTTCACTCTTCTCCAATCTCTCTCAAGCTATCTCTAAGACTAACTTGATCAAACTGTCTCTTGTAGGCTCATTAGGTGCAATGACCTATGTGTGCTCCTACATCAACTTGATTAAATAATCATGAATTATCATATTCACTTTTTTTTTACCTCAATTACCTGTACCTTCTCTTTCAAAGGTTCTCTCTTTCACTTGAATCCACACTTGCACAACCAACACAAATAGACCAACAATTTCTTGTATTTATACCAATCTCTTGGTATAGCCCATATTGGTCAGCCAAGATGCTTTACATATTTTAAAAATAATTAAAATATTTACATACACATTTTAAATTTGATAAACACACTCTTAATAGGTTGGTCATTACCTCATTAGCCCTAAACCACCATTAGATCTTGGTGAGACCTAAAATAATTAGGCCTTCAAACTCACATGTTATATGTGAGACTAATTAGACCACCTTAATCCTTTAAAAATAATAATAAAAAATAAAAAAATATCTCAGATATATCCCTTATCACTCTCATATGGGTCCATTCTACCTGAAACACCAACTCAACACTTGAACCTACCAATTAGGTCTCCTCACTCTTTAGGCCTTTATTCACAGAAAACACAGTCTCAAACTTTGAAAGAAAACACCAAAATATTTCACATATAAATATAATTAGATAACATGGGTGAAACCTTAAATACCTATAAAAAACTTTTAAGTGCTTTAGATACTTCAACATAGGCTCTAAGTATTCAAAACAACTCTCTCAAAATGACCACTTAGAATAGTCATATGCAATCAAATACAATCAAGCTATTTTGAATTTTAATTTCTGATCAAGGGCATATAATGACAAAAAATATACTATTATAATAATTTGATACTTATAAAACATATAAATACTCATTTAATTCCTCAAATCTGCTCATAACACCTTCAACTCACTTCTGCAACATGGTCACTCAATCTGCCAGTACATTCAACAAACATAATCAACTTCTAAGAAATTGGTCACATTGAAGATGGATTGTTAAAACCTAAAAAATACACATAGATTTTAATAATGGATTATATAACACTCTCCAACATATATTTCATATTTAAACATTAAAATACTATTAATAACAACTAAAATATCCTTCTCTAGTCATTTTTAGAACATGGTCAAACACATAGTCAGCTTTGAAGCTCAATATATTAAATTTCACAAATAATCAAAACTTATAATAAATTTTTTTGGATGTGACTTGAATTAATATTTAAATTTTATTTTAATTCCATCAAAAAATTCTTCTTAGATCAAAATATATTAGAAAAATATTATAAACAAGTTTTTCCCTTTGCTAATTCAAATACCAACGGTCACTGGTAAATACAAATATTGTAGACATGTGTCTTCATATCATGCTCCCTAAAAGATAGATCAATTTCAATCCATTTATCTCCTTAATATACTCCTAAATTTAACCTACATTTCTCACCATTGATCTTATATCCTCACTTTTAAGATCAAGCCACTTGGTAGCCCTACGTGCCCTCTACATACCCTATAGTCAGTCTCTAATGAAATTTTGCCACTTGGCATCCTTGCATGCCTTATGAGCATTATGTTTGACTTAATAACTAATTAAAACCATTTATCATTGATCTGTGCTTCCATTTTTAAGATAATTTCCACCCTTGCATGCCTTCTAAGTACATTACTGTCAATCTTTACTCTTGTACCACTTGGCAGTCCTGTGTGCCTTTTGAGTACATTGTTTTCAGACCTCACTCTTATGAAATTTGGTTGTCTTAAATGAAATTTATCTTCTTAATTCTCACCATTAGATCTATCTTGACTATTTGACCCTAAACTTCAACTTAGTTAAACTTTATGGTCTCTAATCCATCACAATCTACTAGAGAAAATTTGAAGGTTTATATCTTGAATTAAAAAACACTTCAACACTCCAAATATTTAGAGTACCTTCTTGGTACTATAGAAAACATGTACATGAAAAATTTTTACCAATTTTTACTTTATGATTACCTACACAAAATGGAAAAACTTGTTGGATCATTCATATCTGTATGACGTGCAGTGACAATCTAGCTTCTCTTAAGCTAGAATATTCATGCATCTCTTTTAAAATGATAAAATGACATACCAAAAATTTTCCAAGACATCTATGGATGACTCAAAACTTATTCTTTGTCCTTATAGAACTATACATTTTCCATATATCTTCAAGATATCAAACACAACTTTTTCGTCATTCAGGTACTAGTACCACATGATCTCTTTGACATCAATGACCATGATAAACAATCTCCCCCTTTGTCATTGATGGAAAAACACCCTCATAATGACTTACTTATTTTAACTCATTCATTCTAATCTTTCTCCCCCTTTGACATTAATGACAAAGGTTCTCTTCCTCAATATGCCAACTTAATCATTGACATGACAAACTACTCATAGATCTTTGAAAGCTCCCCCTAACATCAAGATCCATATCATGTCATCTATTATTTGACATACACCAGTTTAAAATTGGGATTCTCTGATCCTTGGACCTATCTACCTACAAAACTCACAATCTCTCTTTGCTCATACATGAAGATTCAATACTTTATCAAAACACATGACTTAGTTTGATCAAGTTATCATCTCAATCTTATTGAATTAACAACTATAGTAGACATCTTCATACTTCTATCTTGGATGAAGAATATTCATATATGATCCCATTCACATCATGCACATCTTATTCAATCCACTCAAGCTAACTGAGTTAACTCCCCCTTAGCTAAACACATATTCAAATGATATTATTGTGCTATAACATCAACCAAAGCTGAACTAGCATCCACCATGCTTCCTCTTATTTTTCAAGTGTCTCCTATATCCTAGATAGAGACACCATAACCCACAATGTCCTATAACAATGTGAAACTAGGATTTGCCCATAACTCCTCATATTCCTTCTCCTCCTTGGTCATATGAAATTGATAGTTCTTATTCTTTTTTTTAGACTTAAGAGAAACAACTTCTTCATCCACTAAAATATTCTCCTTTTATTTTAATAATGAATTGAAAATACATGGAGACAACAAATATTCATGACATACCTCATCAATAGTCATTGAAAATTGATGTTATTCACATGAAACTTGTTCAAAAATAGAAGGATGTTTACTTGTATCCATACACACCTTAGAACTAGATTAAACTAGTACCTTGGTCTTTTCTTTGAGCTCAACTTGAACTGAATTTTGATTCTCCTTTTTTATCTAGATAAATGACACATTCTCTTAGTATTCCTGAATCTTCTTCATATCTGATTCCTCTTTTACTTTAGCAAGCAAACCACCTTGATCTTTCAACTAAATTGAATTAGTTTTCTTGGTTTTCACTTCCTTAGGTTTCCATACCAAGGATTGACCTTTATTTAGTACTTTAGGATATCCATACACCTTATGAATTGAGAGATTTCTTTTACAATATATTGAAATATGACTAACTTGATGACAACTAAAACAAATAACATCATTCATACCTTCTACTTGATGAATATTATGAATCTCATCAAACATACCATCTTGTTTCTTAGGCTCATTATGATCAAATCTAACTGTATCAGGTCTCCATACCTAGGTTAGTCTTTTCCCATGCATTAGAGGGTAAAATATAGCAACATGTCCCATGTCATGAAAATTATAGAAGACTATATTATCCATACCTATAGATAACCAGTGTCTCTTCTTTCTACAATTTCTTGATCTATGACCAAAAAGATTACATGCAAAATAATGACCATGAAATTAACTTTCATGCCTTATATCGTTTGGTTACCTAATCAGTATTATCACCTTCTTGTCTTGAGCTGACCTCTTTTGTTCTTTCTTAATCATGTTTATCTTTACAACAAATTTATCATGCTCATCCTTCAATGAATCTATCTTGGTCTTTGATTAAACATTCTCATCCTCTTTAGCTCCCATACTTAAACTTGTATCCTCTAACTGAAATTTGAGATTTTGGATGGTCTCCTTATCCCTCTTAGATTCTTTAATCATGTCATCCTTCAATCTACATGATTTATCTTAAATAATTTTTATATAATCAATATTGGACTTCAATTCATCATGCTCACCTTGATTTGAACTCAAATTAGAATTTTTCTCTTCTAACTGAGTTTTGAGATGTCTACATTCTTCCTCTTTTAAACGTAGATTATTCTTTATAAATTTTAATTGATCCTCAATAATGTTGATATTCTCTTTATCATATTTTGATCTTGAGATTGAATTCAAGGATTCTAGATCCTTATTGAGCTTGATACACTCATACTTAATAGCCTTAAATATTGATGCCATGATCTTATTCTAAACTTGTTCTTGATCATACTCACTCATCTTATCTCTGTACTTCTTAAAAAATACCTTGTACTAATTTCACTTTTCTTCACTTGATTTTAGAAATGCATAATTAAACTCTACTTGAGCCTTAAACTCTTTATTGTCTTTCTCCAATTGCTTATCCATCTTATACTACTTAGGATCACCTTTAGGTTGTTAGACCTACTCCATAAAGACCCACTATGATACCAATTATAAGATGTACAATCACTGAGGGGGGGGTGAATTAGTCATGCTATATATTCAATCCAATTATAAACCCTTTAAACCCTTAACCATTAAACACATACAATCATGAAGGATACACATCATTCATAAAAATGAACATGGAAGATAAAACAATATCAAGCACAAAACACATCATATATGTGGGAAACCCTCTTGGGGAATAAAACACACTAAACCTCACAAGATGGAATACAATCATATAATAACAAGATCAAAAATTTATACTAGTACCAAATGATCAAGTAACATCCGTCCCTTAGTTTAGTGAGACACCAATCCTATAAGGGTCTACTACCTCTGCCTAGCTGAGAACCCACAATAACTAGACCTTTATCAAGATTTATCTTGCAAGGAGGAACCAAACCCCTAGGAAACTAAAAAACCAATCAGATATCTTTAAAATATCATATTAAACACCTATTTTTTCTCTTCAATTTATTTTTAACACCTTTGTCTTCATTCTTCTCCAATCTCTCTCAAGTTACCTCTAAGACTAACTTTCTCAAACTGCCTCTTCTAGGCTCATTAGGTCCAATGACCTATGAGTCCTCCTAAATAAAATTGATCAAAAAATAATTAATTATCATATTTAATATCTATTGGTCTTCAACGACCTGTAACTTCTCTTTTAAATGTTATCTCCTTTACTTGAATCCACACTTGCACAACCAATATAAATAGGCCAATAATGCCTTATATTTATACCACTCTCTTGATATAACCCATCTTGGTTAGATAAGATGATTTAACTATTTTAAACACACTTAAAATATGTCCATACACATGTTACATGTGAGAAAAACACTCTTCATAGGTTTATCATTACCTCATTAGCCCCAAACCACCATTAGGTCTTGGTGAGACCTAAAACAATTAGGCCTTCATATTCACACATTACATGTGATAATAACTAGACCATATTCATCATTTAAAAATTATTTTAACAAATAAAAAATATAACAAATATACCGTTTCTCACTCTCATATGGGTCCATTTAACTAGAACACCAACTCAACACTTGAACCTACCAATTAGGTCTCCTCGCTCTTTAGGCCTTCATACATAGAAAACACAGTCTCAAACTTTTGAAGAAAATACTTAAGTATTTCACATATCCATATGATTATATAACATGGGTTAAAACTTAATGAACTATAAAAAACTTCCATGTGCCTTAAATACTTTAACACATGCTCTAAGTACTCAAAATAACTCTCTCAAAATGACCACTCAAAATGGTCATATGCAATCAAAATATAGTCAATTTTTTTTGAATTTTAACATCTAATCAAGGGAATATCATGATAAAAAAATTATTTATTAAAATAATTTAAGACTTATAAATCATCTCCATACTAATTTTCTTCCTCAACTCTGCTCAAAACACCTTAAACTCACTCCTGCAATATGGCCACTCAATCTACCAGTGCATTCAACAAACATAATTAACATCTAAATAATTTTTCACACTAAATATGGATTTTTAAAACCTCCAAAATCCAAAAATATGGTGCTAATGGAGTATATAACACTCTACAATATATTTTTCATCTTGAAACATCAAAACAATATCAATAATAAATCAACTATCCTTATCTAGTCACTTACATAACATGGTCAAACACACAGTCAAATTTATGGCACAATATCTGCAACTATACAAAAATTCAAACCTTATAATAATTTTTATTGGATGTGAATTAATTAATATTTAAATTTTATTTTTACTCCTTCAAAAAATTTCTTTTAGATCAAAATATATTAGGAAAATAGTACAAATTGGTTTTTCCCTTTGCTAATTCAAATACCAATAGTCCTTGGTAAATGTAAATATTGTAGACACATGTATTAATATCATGATCCTTGAAAGATAGATAAATTATGATCCACATTAATATCCTCATAAATTTAACCTAAATTTCTCACTTTTGATCTTAGATCCTCACTTCTAAGATCAATCCACTTGGTAGCCCCACATGCCCTCTGCATTCCATGCAGTTAGTCTCCAATGAAATTTTACCATTTGGCATCCTTGAGTGCCTTATAATAATTAGATTTGAATTATTAAATAATTCTAACCATTTATCATTGATATATTCTTTTTATATTAATACACTTGGCACCTTCACATGCATTCTAAGTATATTACTATCAGTCCCTGTTCTTGCACCACTTGGTAGTTATACGTGCCTTCTGAGCACATTGCTATCAGGCCCTACCTTATGACCTTATTATTCCCATGTGCCATTTATATTTTTAACACTCACAATTATATATATCTTTAATGTTTTACCCTATACTTTAATGTAGTTAAACTTGATAGTCTTTGGTTTATCACAATCTTCTAGAGCAACTTTGAAGGTTTATATCTTGAACTAGAAAACACTTCAAGACTCCAAATCTTTAGAGTAACTTCATGGAAAAAAATATCCATTAAAATATTTTACAAATGTTCAATTTTTTATTTTTTTCACAAAATTCACAAACTTTTTGGAGCACTCATATCTACATGACATGTAGTGATGGTATGGCTTCTCTTAAGCTAGACTATGCATGTTTCTCTTTCCAAATGATTAGATGACACACTAAAAATTCACCAAGACATATATGGATGAATAAAAACTTATTATTTGTACTTAAATACCTAAATTTTTTCCATATCCTTCCAAAATATCAAACATAACTTCTTTATCATTCATGCACTAGTACCACATGCTCTCTTTGACATCAATGACAACCTAGGACATCAATGACCATGCTCAACACTAAAAGGTGTCATGGACCTAAGATGAGATTATTATGGGTATAATTGAGTGGATTATGAATTTTTATTATCATTTATTAATTTTTAAAGTGATCCAAGAATATCAAAGGGTAACATGTGCTAATGAAGGCCTAATTGTATTAGGTCTCCTTAAGGCCTAAAAGAGGTTTTGGTCCTATATGCTATGAATGGCCTATTGTAATGTTTGATTAATGTTTATAGAATGTAATAAGGCATATTTTATGTAAAATATAAGTGGTAAATTGTGTATGGATGACCAATATGTGTATGAGTAAGAGCCTAGTATAAGAATAAGGCCTAATAGGCCCAATTAACTAGTTAGAGAATTATAGAGTTGAAGCAAAAGATATGGTACTTTGAAGAGATAAAGGAGGTCTTGTATACCATAATAAAGTATATATAGACTATAATAAAGATATAATAGGGGTAATATAGATTACTATCAAGGTCAAATGACCTAATCTATCTTAAAGATACCTAGTTGAGTGAAGGAGCCTATAAGTCTATTTGAGAGGGCTAAGAGTGTGAGGAGTTGAAGAGATGCTAATCATCTATTAGTTGATAAATAAGGTGTCCTAAAGGTTAAAAAATTAATCAAGTGGATAAGTTGGTGCTGAATCATCTAGGGGATTGATTCCTCCTTGCAAGTAGGTGTTTGTTAAAGCCTAGTCAAGTGGGTGCTTGGCTAGTTGGGGTTGGTAGTCCCTATAAAGTTGATGCTTCAATAAATCTTGATGTTTGTCTTATAGGTATGTATTAAATTTGTAGATATCAATTTGTTTTATTCTCCTTGATGGTTTACCACTCAAATAATTATTATATGTGTTCTTGATGTGTTTCTAGTTCACTAAATTGATTTGATAGTTCATGAATTATAATGTAAAGTTTTAAAAGTTTTTGAATATTTATTCACCCCCCTTAGTCATTATTGTCCCAAAAATTGGTATCAAAGACTATACATATGAGATAATTTTAACAGTTTGAAGGTGATCCTAAGAAGCACAAGATGTCTTGTGATCAATAGGGAGAAGACAACATGTATGATGAATAAGTCTACTATGACAATGAAGAAGGAGAAGCTAAAGTAGACCTTGAAGATGAGATCATAAGTGACCTTGATGATTTAAATAATCAAAAGAAGAATATCAATGATCTCAAGATTTAGGTAGAAGGTGTCAACACAAGGTTTAAGTTAAAGGAAGTTGAGTATGACTAGTTGAAGATAGATCTAGATTCTTTGAAGGTTGAGCATGAACAAATAATACACAAAATGAGCAAGTTTGATAGAGTCTATGAGAAGTCAGAAGAAGTCAAGAGTACTGACATGAAAATACCGATAAGGAATCCCAATTCAATAAAGGATAAGTCATTATAGGACCATGGGAAAAGGAGTAATAAATCAAGAGGTAAGTATAAAAATGTTGTTTGCTACATCTATCACAATATAGGACATATTTCAATATTCTTCTCTAATAGAGTTAAAAGGCCCAAAAGATTCAACAAGACATATGAAGCTCCTATAATTCATGATAAGGACCAAATATTGGTATGGAAGCCAAAACAAGTTAGGATGGATCATATTGAGCTTAAGAGGTAAGATGAATTATTTGCCAAGGAGGAAAAAAAGACCAAAGAGGATTGTATGATAGCTCATACTAACTTTCACATTCAAGATGAAGGCATGCAATGGAATATATATAGTGGTTTCTCAATCCACATGACAAGATACAATATAAGTTAATCTCATTGAAGAAGAATGCTATAAGAACAATGAGTTTTGGAGACAACATAACTAGTAATATTGTTGGCAAGGGTATCTTGAGTTTCGCTAATGAGAAGACCAAGACACAAAATGTGTTGTCTGTTGAAGGTTTGAAACATAACCTACTTAGTGTAATTCAAATGTGCAATTAAGGACACACATTAACCTTTCATAACAGAGGGTGTGAGATAAGGAGAGCCAAATAAGGAAGGTTAATTTCTAATGCTAAGAGGACTAAGAACAATCTATATGTATTGAATGAGATATAAAAGGAAATATTATTCATGATAAATATATGTGAAAGTTGGTTATGGCATAAAATGTTAGGTCACCTAAATTTTGACAATCAGGTCAAGATTAACACTAATAAGTCTATGAAGAGCATTCCTAAGATCACCAAACCTACAAACATACTTTGTAAAGCTTGTAAACAAGGTAAGTAGACTAGAAAAAGTTTTAAGTACAAGGAGTACTCTACTAAAAGAACATTATATTTAATACACACTAATATATATGGGCCTAAAAGAATTAAAATCATTCAAGGAGATAGCTACTTCATATTACTCATAGATGATTACACAAGAATGACTTGGGTTACATTCTTGAAAGAAAAGTTAGAAGCTCTTGACAAGTTCAAGGCATTAAAGGATCTTGTTGAGAATGAGAATATCAAGTGCCTAAGATCTAATAGAGGAGGAGAGTTTTGGTGTAATGATTTTGATGAATTTTTTGAGGTTTATGGAATAATAATAAATTTTTCAAAAGCTAGGACACCTTAGCATAATGGATTAGTGGAAAGAAAGAATAGGACAGTTAAAAAAATGGCTAGAAGTATTCTAAATGAGTCTATATTATGTAATGGATATTGGAAAGAGGTAGTAAGTACCATATTCTTCATTTTGAATAAAGGACAGATAAGGACTAATGGCACTAAGACTCCTTATTAACTATGGAAGGGAAAACCTACCAATGTGGAACACTTTAGAGTGGTTGGGAGCAAAATTTTTCATCAAAATAGATGATGAAGACTTGGGAAAAATTTATTATAGATATGATGAAGGTATATTATTAGGATACTCATCAATGAGATCAACCTATATATGTTATAACAAGAGGCTACAAAACATAGTAGAAAGCAAAAATGTGAATATTGATGAGACACAAAAATCACACTCATAATCAAAAGGACACTTTAGAGAATCTAGACTTCAAGAATGAAGAGGAGACTATAGAATTTGATGAGAAAGAAGAAGAAGTTGAAGAGAGATAGGACTAAAAAGGACCTTCAATACAAATTCAAAGAGATCACCCTAAATCTCAAATCATTAGAAATAAGAATGCAGGTATGCAAATAAGGATAATATTGGTAATATTCTAAATCAAGAAAATATTGATCTATTATCTAAGATTAAACCTAAGAATCTTATAGATGCAAACAAAGACAAGTTTTGTATAGATGCTATGAATGAGGAGTTAGACCAAATAGAGAAGAATGAGATTTGGGAATTAGTTCCTAGGCCTAAAGACAAGAATATCATTAGCATAAAATGGGTGTTTAGAAACAAGTTGAATGAAGATGGAAGTCACTAGGAACAAGGATATATTGGTATGCAAGGGATATACACAATTTGATAGGGTAGACTTTAAGGATACCTTTACACCAATAACAAGATTAGATGCCATCAGATTATTTCTAACATATGTAGGGTTTAAAGGGTTCAAGTATACCATATGGATGTTAAATCTACCTTTTTAAATGGGAATCTAAAAGAAGTGTACATTAATCAACCTGAGGGGTTCTCACTATCAGATGACAAAGACTATGTTTTTATATTGAAAAAGGCTCTCTATGTTCTAAAACAAGCTCATAGAGATTGATATGCTAGGTTAGACATGTATCTATTGGATCAAGGATTCAAAAGAGTTGTAGATAATAATCTATACATCAAGATAGAAGATGACCATTAATTGATAGTAGTTGTCTATGTGGATGACATAATCTTTGGTGGAAACAATGAGAACATGACTAAGGAATTTTGAGAGCTGATGAAGAAAGAGTTTGATATGTAAATGTTAGGATAACTATCATTCTTTATTGTGTTGAAAATCAATCAATCTAAAAAAGGTATATTCATCTCACAAGCCAAGTACATAAGAGAGATGTTGAAGAAGTTTGAGATGGAATATTGCAATGCAATTAGTACACCCATGACCATAGGGTGTAAGTTAAGAAGGAAGATGAGTCTTCAAAGGTCAATTAGATGTCATATAGTTCAATTATTAGAATCTTATTACATACCACTACCTTTAGACCTGACAACATGCAAGAAATAGGTATTTTGGGAAAGTTTCAAGAAAATCCAAAGGAGAATCATCTGCAAGCAGTCAAAAGGATACTCAGGTATCTCAAGGGGACTATGAAGTATGGGTTATGGTATCTAAGAAGTAAGGATTTTAATTTGATAGCCTATATAAATGTAGATTGGTTAGGAAGTATAGATGATAGGAAGAGTACTAGTGGAGGATCTTTCTTCTTAGGTGGGTGCCTAGTTTCATTGATAAGCAAGAAGTAACCATTAGTAGCATTATCCACCTATGAGGTTGAGTACATTGCAATAAATTCATGTTACACTTAGGCCCTATAGATGAGATATAACTTAAAATACTATAAGGTGGAGTATGATGGTCCTAGCCCTATTTATTATGACAATACAAGTGATACAATCATCTCAAAGAAGACTCTCATTCACTTAAGGACCAAGCACATTCTCATCATGTATCATTTTATAATATATAAAGTAAGTGAAAAAAGTGTCAAAATTGAGTATATTTCTATGTAGGATTAGATTTTAAACATCTTGACCAAACCACTTGTAAAGGTAACATTTGAACACCTAAGACATGAATTGTATGTAATTCTTGCCCTTAGCAATAATTGAAGAAGCCAAGTTACTTAGGGGGAGCTAAACAAGTTCATTATCTCCAAGAATATGTGATTTATTCCAATAAGGTATGCATGGAGATATGGGGAGCATGTTTGTATTATGTCTCATAAACTCATAGTCTTATGTGTTGAGTATTTTGGTTACAAGGAGTGTCATCCAAGGAGTTGTAGACATAACTTTGTCATTTATGTTAAAGTGGGAGAAAGACCAGAATGGGGAGATAAGAATGATAAATATAAAAAATATTTTTACATCAATGACAAAGGGGGAGATTGTTGATCATTGATCCTATTGTTAAAGTTTGGCATTGATGTTGTCATTTATGTCAAAGGTTCCTAATAAAGGTGTTCATGAGGTTATTAAAGAATGTTATTTTTTGATATCATCATTGAGAGGTATGAAATTTTTTAAGGAGCATGTAAGGCATATGAGTAAGATGTAGAAGCATCATGGAGTGTGTCAAGTCCAGTTGTCAAGTTTCAAGTGCTTGAAAAGCTTAGTCATGGAACTAGTCATAGCTTGTAAAGTCCTAGTGAGAAGGTTTGAGCATGGCATCTTGGTGAGTCAAATGCATAGAAGCATAAGAGGATGTATAAGTTTTCTTGAGAATATGAGGCATTGGATCACTCAGGAGAGTTTCAAGGTGAGCCTATAGGGGTAAGACCTTAAGTTCAAATCTACAACTAGACTAGTTATAGACCTTACCTGACTTAATGAGGTGTCATGAGGTGTTAGAAAGGCATATGAAGGATGTTAATAAATGATTTAAAATGAGAGAGGTTACTTGATTTTGAAAATGAGGTAGAGAGTGCATGGAAAGAATATTTAAGGTCAACTTTTAGGCCTAATATGGTTTGTAGGTCAAGGTCTTAAAGAGCAAAGAGAGACTGTGGCCTAATGAGGGGTCATGATAAGATTTCAAGATGTTTGAGATCATATGAGCATGGATAGAGGTATGATATATTATTTTAAGCATGTTTATAATTTTTTAGGTCATGGTTTACAAGATAAGGCATGGAAAGTGGTTTTGAGGTCTTTCATGTGCACATAATGAATGGTTCTCAACCCAAGGACTTTTAAGTGTTTATTGGCACATGTAACCTCTACATGGGAACCTGAGATATTAAGAAGAGATGGGAAAGGGACCTAGTTAATATCTCTAGACATTAATTTTATCAATGAGAGTCAATCCTTTATGAACAATCATTAACACCAAAAATAGTGTTAACCCTCTCTAAAACCCTAATAAAGACCTAATGTGAAATATCTTATTCTAAAGTTATCATAATGTATTAGTATGGTTATTTAAGTGATTGGAGTTTGTATTAAACTCTCCCAAACACCTCTAAGTGTGATTGGTTTGTTAGATGTGTGAGTATACCGTATAAGAAAGTACTAGTTTCTTAGAGATTTGTTGTCATAGTCATAGTTGACCAAGTCAAATTATGAAAATAATTGGATGGAGAAGGTTGAGAGTTATATTTGATGTCCATGGTGGTTTTTGGGTAGGTTATATCCCTTAGGTGTACTAAACCAGTCATCCAAGATAACCTATCGCTAACAAGCCTAATGGTGCAAATAGTGAGAAACCTAGACATAAGTGAGAAGTTGATTAGGGATGTGTTATCATGGAATAGGGATGAGTCTAAGTCCATGGAGACATTGTAAAATAATTTTAAGACATGTTCATGTTGGATATAATATTTTGAGATCACTGGATATGATGAAAATGTTGTTCATAATTTGACTTGTCTTGTTTAGATGAGATAGTGAGGTACACAATTATGAGATTGGTTTGCAAGACCAATATTACCATTTGATCATTTAATATTTATATCTAATATTGGTATAATGATCATATAGGATAATCCACATGCATCAGGATTCTTTGAAAGTGGTCATACATGTGTTAAAGGTTAAAATCACTATTGACCATTTTGACCACAGGTTAACATGGGTCAACCCTTATATTCAAAATATTATATAGGGGTTTATTATATTTGATGTCATATCATATATTTTTAACCTTGGTCATGATATAGTTTATTACTTATGTTATTTTTAGCTAGTTAGGGGTCATTTTAGAGTCATATATGTAAGTAATATAGTTTTGAGGGGTGTTCATATGTTCCAAGTTCCTATTCAACATCTAATATGTAAATCCTTGTCAATTATGTTAGTTTCTAACCAAATATTGGTAGGTGCTAACTAAAAATCAAGAAGATAGGTTCAAAACCATTATGATCCTTCATTTCCCTTCTAGATATGTGGAACCAGTTAGCTGAGTGAGTCTAGCACTATGAATGAGAATCTATAGGTGTTATAGAGAAGATCATTATGTCAAAAGGAGAAATTTCTTAGATTAAATTACTTCATGGTTGAAAAATATCATTTGAAGAAGTTTAAGATGTTAAAAATAAACCATAAGGATAGAGTAGAGGATGTCTAATTAAAGCTACAAGAAATAACCATTTGGGTTCAAATCTTCAAAAAGATCCTAATCTTAAATGTAGAACTGGCAAGTGGTGAGATCTCATGCAATCAAATCATAAATCAATGGCACATGGGAAGTCAATGAGTCAAAATTTCTTGGAGAAAATCAATGGTGCATATTATTAAATACAAACCAACATTGATGATCTACATTGGAGACTAGGATCACAGATCAATAGTATGCATTAAATCACACAACAAAGATCTAATGATGAGTAAAAGGTTAGTGTATCCTAATATTGAATGTGTCAATGACAAGTGTTATGATCATGGTGACTTATTAGATCAATGGTACATGCTTGATCAAGTAGAATTAATATCAATATAATGTGTTCAATTGTGCCAAGGAGATCAATGGTGTAAATAAAGTCAAGGAGTCAAAGATTTAGATTTCACGCAAGAATGCCAAATGTCATAATCTTGGGACACCAAATCAATTATCAATAGCTAGCATTGAAGTTCAAAATAAAGAAACTCTTGAGAGGATCAACGAAGTGAGTTTGATCAAAATTTCAAGAGTCATTGGGTAAAAACACGTGTCTAAAACAAATAACATGATAAAAAGATGTCATATAAACATACACATTAGATCAAAAGTATTTTTTGGAACTGCGTATATAGACATGTAAACAAGAGATCAAAATAAGATAGTGTATGTCACCATATAAGCTTAGTTTAAGACCATTTAATATTATAGAGAATCTATTTTTTGTTTAGGACCAATTTTGGCCTATAGGGAATGGAATAGAGAACTTAAGTAGGTAATTTGAAATGATTACATGTTTTTGGACACTCTATAGAAGAATCTAGAGATTTGATTGATGAGGAGGGTTTTGAAATTTGATTTTATGGGGTTTGCCTACAATTTCTCCTCCCTCAATTCAATAATCAGTTATGTCCTTGTTCAGTTATGGGATGTTCTAAAAGAGATAAATGATGAAGGCAATTTATTGAACAAGCAAGGAGAGTCCTATGCCACATTGCATGAAGTTTCATGCTTTGGAGGGCCTCTTGTCCTATCAGACCTTGTATGGTCTATTTCATAATCAATTTTCTCCATGTTTAACTTCTTTATTTCATCTTGACATGTCTTAGTGACTCTTGGTATTAATTATTTCCTCCTCTCTCTAAAATTATATAATTAGTAGCTATTTTGGCTCTTTGAAGTTAATACCACACCACGTATGGTGAATCCCTGCTAGAATGACATTGTATTTTTCCTTTAAACATTAATGAATGTCTAATTTTAAGTTCATGAATACTTATCTACATGTGCAAAGTGATGTATGGTGAAGCAAAGTGATAATCCTTTATCCTTTCTTCCCTTATCCTCTCATGTTTATGCAAGAGTTACTATTCAAATAGGTCATATAGAGTGTAGTCAATTGTGTTAGGCTCCTTTAAAGTGTGAAATTATATTTTGAGAGTGTAATATACCCTTTTATTCTTTCACCTTGTGTTACTTCATGCATCTTTCCTCTATATTTAAACTATTGATGTTAGAATCCTTTAGGACTTTGAAGTAGTTTGTATGTCTTGTTTCATTATGATAGGAGTATGATAGTCACATGGAAATAATTTTTGTGTATCACCCAATTATATTAGGTTTATTTCATGCAAAATTCTAAATCTTTTTGCATAAGTAAATAGTTATCATAGGTGAAAGCCCTTCAAGATACATTCAGGGAGATAGCCCTTAAACCTAGAGGCTCACTTTCACTATAGGTACAACCACATACCTATGTTGCCATGTTTTCCTAGTTTGGAAGAGGCTTTAACAACTTCTTATAGGGTGAAAAATTTGGTGACAATAGTTATAACATGCCCAATGGGACCCATTATCTTTAAGACAACTTGTCAAGGTGAATTCTAGTCTTGAAAACATCAAATATAAATTCATGTGCTACTCACCATTTGGTGACTCCATCAAGGTAAAATATGGTTTAAGGCCATTTTATTGTTACAAAATTGCTATCATAATTCATGGTTCTCACTAGGTCATCATCTAGTAGAGTGTTCAACCCCATTAATCCACTTATTCAACTTGAACTTCCTCTTGAAGTTCAAATATCCTCAACCTAATTTGCCCTTTGAAGAACAAGGAGATTTTTCTAGAGAGGAAGAGATTGAATAAATTGAAGATTTTGAGGAAAATATGGAGAGTCCTTATGCCTTTCTTACCTTTAATACTGAAAATCCAATTCATATTCAAACATATGATTTAATTCCCCCTAATGCCACTAAAGGTGTGTCCACATTCAATGGTGAGAATCATGTTATACCTAGTGAACACATTAGGGATGTCTCCAAATTTTGTAGCTTCCATAATGTTACTAAAAATAACATTTCCATTAGACTCCTTTCCATGTCCCTTAGAGTGAAATCTCTTTATTGGTATAGGACTCTATAAGGTGGATGTATCACATCATGGGATGATATTGGAGTGTTGTTGACCTCAAGACTTGGAAATCAAAGTGACCATGCCTCTCTCAAAAATCATCTCAATGTGATAAAAATAATTTCCAAAGAAATAATACATGATTTAAATGAAAGGTTTCAAAAGACTTGGTATAGATTATCTCCTCTCATGAGGCCACCTATTAGTTTTGTCTTCCCTACTTACTTGAGAGCCATTGGTACTGAAATTTATATCATACTTTAATCCATGGGTGGTTCCACTCTTCCTAAAGCATATGAACTTGTGGTTCCACTCTTCCTAAAGCATATGAACTTGTTATCAAAGCTAAAAATGGTCTCATCCAAGCTGGAAGGTTACCTCTTAAGGTTTATATGCCTGCATTATCTCATACTTATACTAATATTCTAGATGTGGCTCAAATTATTAATTCTAATACCAAGCTTAAGGTTTCTCTTAAGAAGGCAAATAATGCCATGGACAAAGATGAATATATTCAATGGTTGGAAGCTAAGCTTGGGAGAGGGATTATGCAACAAAGTAAATATAAAAATACATACCCATATTATCAATAATATGGTCAAAAATATGGAAGAGGAAGAGGTTAATGGCACCCTAAATCTAATAGACCTACCAATGTGTACAATCCTAACTCACCACCAATGCAAGAGAGATAGTACTGATGCATAAAAATTTGGTGCAAGGAGAATATTGTCAATAAGGCCAATTAATTGATGCTAATGAAGGTGAAGAACAAGATCTTATTGCTAAAGGAGGAGTTATTCCTCTCCTATTATCTAAAGATGAAGTCATGATGCAAATAAGTTAAGGTGGATAGCCTTAAGGAGATATCTTCACCAACTTCCTAGTTAAAGACACTTTTGTGCTCAATCAAGGAGCCTCTATTATAAAAAATACAAAGACCAATAGGAAGGATCTAGGAGATGAAAATAGAATGACTAAAATCTCATCTAATCCTCCTTTAAGGTAGAAAATCATGCCTACAAGCAAGGCATCTCTAAACACACCTACACCTCCAAATAAAAATGTGGTAAGATCTACTCAAGGTGTCTCAAATCCTCAAGTTTCAAGAAATAATTTTCCTCCAAGGAATCAAGATAAGGTGAGTAATAATAACCTAATCATTTAAGATTACTAAAACATGCATTTCCATTTGGGATTTTCTTTATAAGCCTAGTTAAAAGGAACTACAAAAGTAGTTATCTACTATCCCTACTAGTATCCCACCTTCAAATAAAATTCATGGTCATGTTTATATTAAAAATTATCCTAATACCATTTTTGAATCATCTACTAGGGCTGAGAAACCTCCACCATTCTATCTCTCTCATAGTGGGTGACAAACTAGTCCATAATTGCATAGTCAATATTGGAGCTTCTACTTCAGTCATGCCCAAAGTTATAGCTAATAAGTTGGGCCTAAAATATGAGCCTCATAGAAAAGGATTTATCCAAATAGATATTACAATTTACAAAATATTATGACTGATAAAAAAATTGAAAGTTTTCTTGCATGATTATCCTAGTCTTCCTATCCTTCAAGATATAGTCGTTGTTAACCTCCCAACCCACTTTACAATTTGCCTATCAAGGGACTTTACAAACAAGATAGGTGGATATATCTCAACTAATTGGTCCTTCTTAGCATTTAAAATGAGATATGGAACTAAGGTGACCATAATAACCTATCATCTTACAAGGTTTCTGTAGAGTAATTTTTACTCTACGTCATATTTAATTTATTCTTTGATCCAAGTGTTGTAATTTTGATTCTTCAGGTGAAGCCATGAAGTCTTGATGTAGAGGGCCAATTTATTTTGACTAAGTGTCAGAGTGCAACGGAAGCTGCCAAGTGTCATTGTCTAGCTGCAGGACTATTTATCCTTCTTGTTTCTTTTGCCTAAGTTTTGAAGCAGCGGACTTCGCCAAGTGTCAATCTTTGAGAGACGAAGCAGGCCATCTGTTGCTCTTCGAGGCCTCTTTTGACAAAGCAACAGACTTTGCCATGTGTCAACATTTAAGAAGCTATGAGTCTAATGCTTTCCATTCAACATAAAGGCATCGTCTTATTAAGTGCCACAAAGTAGCGAATGCTACCAAATGTCACTCTCCAGGTCCCCCTCTACTCCATCCATAAAAGAAGCGGAAGATGCCACTTACCCTCCTCAAAACCACAGAGGCCTCCACGTGTCAATGCTTGAGAGAATCAGCGTCAAGCTCTATTTCCAAATATAAAATTGTGGTGGGTCTCGGGTGTTACTTCAAAATCGGTGAAAGCTGCCAAATGTCTCCATTTGTAAAAATCCTATATGTGCCCCTAGTGTTACTACAAGGGAAGCAGAGAGAGCCATGTGTCTTCAATGAATCAGGTGGAAGGTGCCAAGTGTCATCCTCTGGTGCCTCTTAGACCATAAAAGGAAAAGTTTATGAATCTGCTAAGTGTCCTCCCTTGTATCTAATAGAATAGAGTGTTCGTCTATCTGTTAAAGCAAAATGGAGGGAAAATTGGCTGGAGTTAATTGAAGTAGATGGAATAGTGATCGGGTAGTTTTATGGAGCCCCCAAAGCATTGAATGAGTCGACTGTTTGTCCCCTTAGAGTTTAAGATGGAATAGATAGGTGTGCGGCCTAGTAGGTGATAGAATTTAAATTTCAGGTGGGAAAGAAGGTGATGATGTAGGGAGACATCTGAATCTATATAAGTAGGATTGTAAAATCTGAAAGAAAGGGGGGAATTCTCATAGTTTTAGACTTTCAGAGTTTTTGACCAATAATATCATTTGCTTTTGTTACATTTTCCTGAGTTGAAAGGTTTATATGACTGTGTGTGTTTCTACATCTTTTGTATGATTGGAAGATTCAATAAGAAAATTGAACACTATGCCCTTGTTGATGTCATCTATGTCATTTGCAAAGTAGTATATGCTGTAGATTTTCTAGTGTTGTGATTGGAAATGTTATTTGCTTCTATCCCATTTTATGGAGTCTAAAGTTTTACATAACTGTGCATGACTTTTATGCCTCTAATGTGATTGGAAGATTCTATTAAGAAGATTGAACACTATGCCTTTGTTGACAATTCCTGTATCTCAGCAAAAGACTCCCCTATTGTGAGCCTCTATTTCTGTTATTCCAATCTTTTACATTGATCATGCACTTGTCTGCTCTTAAATGTAATAGAATCACATAATAGTTTCACTGTGCTCAGGTTAGGATTAGGATTACTCTCAGGTGCATCACCATAGTTAGGTTTCAATTCCTGCATTTTGCGTTTCTATTTAGTCTCCTATCCCTTTTCCCCAACACCCAATACAAAAGAAGAGACCAGCTTCTTTAAAATCTGGAGGTTGTTTTCAAGCCACATTGTCCCACAGCTTGAAACTTCCAATTGTTGTTGATTAAGATCTAGCACCATTTTAAGACATCAATAGTTTCTGGCATGCCCGATAGGACCAATCTTTCAAGGAGTTGAAGAATTTTGGTGTATTCTTTAGCCAATCTACCTTTGGAGGTTTTTATCGACACCAACAATGACTCTACATCACTAGCTAATCAAGCAGTATCATTAAGAAATCCCTTTGGTATGTATAACTCTATAACTCATAGCTATGAGTCTTATTCTCCTTCAAATATGTTTTATCGAGAATAAGCTTCTCCTAGAATCATGTTGAGTAATGAGGATGCATAATGTTATGAGCCACATCAGTCTTATGCCCAGTCCCCCCAATATGTCTCATCCCATGTTGAACCTAACGTTATTTTCAGTTTCAAAAAAGCATTGCTGGGATTTAAAAAATATGTGTTAGAGCTTGATGAGCAAAAGGATAAGCCGTAAGCTTTTTCTTTAACTTCTAATGAGGAGGAGATCATTTCTGATTTTTTCCTCACGCTACAAGAGGATATGGAGGAACATGGACACTCCCTCGACCAAGTCATTGAGATAGGAGGTGCTGAGCTAGTTTCAAATGAAGAAGAAAGTCCTGAGATTCAAATGAGTATGTAGAAGAGATGCTAGCCTTTTAATTCATCCTTGCAAGAGGATGAAGTCATCAAAGAGCATGATAATGAAATAAAGTTGGAATATGAAGAAGATGTGCCAAAAGATAATGGATACCAAAAGGCATAGCATGAAGAACCAATAGCCCATGATTTCTTGATGACACCCGACAACATGAAGAACCAATATTCAATGGGCATTCAAGGACAAGAAGAGTTCATAGGTGTCAAATACACATTTTTCTTAGACTTGTTCGAGTGCAGGCAGATTCGTGTGACTAGTGCAAAGAACATTCCATCAATGACATATCTGTTGCAACCACTGGTATGGCAACACAAGTTGGTTTGTCATAAAGAGGATGTGGGAAAGTTCATTTTTGATCCTAGAGGAAAATAAGGATTTTAAATCAATGTAGTTAGGTAGTTTCCATTCCCGCATTGCTTTGTTTTATTTTTGCTTTCCCACTTTTTCTTTAAAATAAGCATTTTAAACACAGAGTCGGCTTCTTAGAAATTCTTTAATTCTTTATTTTTTGTTGCAATAAATGCTTCCCCAAATCTTTCCAAATCTCCAAGGTACCTTGCGCTGCATAATGTGTCCACCTCACTATTTCCCAAAGATTGAGTAGGATTTGCTAATGGTCACCTTAATGCTATTTGGGACTTGATAGGCCCATAAAAATCCCTTACCAAATTTTAAAGTTTACAAACTCTCAAGCATTCTTATGAAAATATCTTGCTCATTGTGATTGTGGCACCTAGTGAAATTTGTTGCAGCAAGTGTGTTTTTATCTTGCGAAAGGTTCATACCAGGTTATTATATAAGAGATTTAGAGATGGCGAGAACGTCAAAAACACCTAGGAAGAGAGGAAGGGTGCAGTCCCAATTGGACCCAGAAGAGGAAGAACAACCTTCACAACACCTAGTGTAGATCATTGCAACTTCTCCTCAGGTAGGAATTACTCCCCCTCCTCCCTCTCAATCCATGCCTCAAGCCTTAACGTTACCCTATTTCTCCCCCTTCATTCCCAAAAAAATGCCCCTTCAACTCACCCCCAGCCAGCCAATGGTTCTCCAATATGGCCTACAGCAAGGATTTCCCTTCACAGGGGGATATATTGCGTCCCCTTCCACTTTCCAGATGCAGGCTGATGCCATAAGGAAGGCAAGAGAAGCCTGATTAGAGAAGAAGAGGAGTAAAGTGAATAAAGCACTGGTAGTGCCACATTTGAGGTCATAATTTGACCCCATTCAACAGTAGCTCATGGTGACCCATTTGTCACCCAATGTTGCCAAGTAAAGAGAACAAATGTGGCTAGAAGACTACAACATGAATGTAGTGGCCATCGATATGTCCCTGTTTAGGCCTCAAGATGGAGTCAAACTCATGATCGAATCCACTTCTGTAGTCACAAAAGATTATTTGAGGATATCAAGGAGATTGAAAAAGATGGAGGCTGACCTGGCCATGGAAAAGGCAAACTGTAATAGTTTGGTTGAACAAATAAACCAGAAGGATAATGAGATAGCTAGTCTATAGAAATAGTTGCAAGATACTGTTTCCCTCTAGACTCAATGGGCAATTCAGGTCTAAAATGATTCTTTGAAAGTAGAGCTTGAACTTGCCAAGGGTGCAGCAATAGCTCTAAGATGGGAAAATGCAACATTATAGGGAAGAATCAAAGGAATCCAACTGTAGGTTACCCAATCATAGCAAGGGTTGCTAGAAGAACAGAACAAGGGTGTGGATTTTCAAGCCCAGCTCCAGGCAGAGCAGTAGCAGACCGTGCAACTAGCAATTGAGCTAGCCAATAGGCCAAGAGGTATTGGAATGGTGCAACTGGTGAAGTAACTCTACAAGTCAGCATGGGAGAGAATCTCTTTAGAGATTTTCTAGCTTAGGCCACTTTTCACCTTCCTAAGCCATGCGTAGCAACTGTGCGAGATGGTCAAGAATTTGGTATAGAGCACTTTGGCCATGATCTCTCGAAGAGCCATAGACTCATTCTTTGCTGGAGAAGCTCTATAGCTCAAGGGATGTAGCATTGGTAGCCATAGGGATTCATAATAGAATGGCCACCACAAAATGGGTCAATGAAGAGCTCAGTCATAATGCCACAGGCAACAATTGTAGAAGCTGTCTTGATGTCATCGAAGAAGGCATCGGTGAAATGAGGCAAGACATTGAAGATCTGGTGCAACTAGGCCTTCCTTCCCCATTTTTGGATGCGAGGATGGTGCTACTGGTGGATCAAATCCAACCATTGATGCTGGCTAGACAAAGGGATCAAATAGTTTTTTAGAGCTTGCGAGATGATTCTCTAACCTTTGAGGTCAAAAATGTTCTAATCCCTATTTTTCAGCTAGAATCCAAGCTAAAGGCCACTACCTAGATCCTGCAAACCTTTTCACACAAGGATATCATTAGCTTAGATTTGGCTTTCGACGAGTTGCAAAGAAAGGAAGGATTATCCAACCATGAGTGGTCTATCTTCCAGATAGCTCTTTTGAAGCTGTAAATTTTGAAATTTTGATCGAGCGAGAGTCAGGTTCTTTTTGAGCAGGCCTAAAAGTCTTAGTGGTCACCAATAACTGTAGAGTAATTTTTACTTTACGTCATATTTAATTTATTCTTTGATCCAATCACTACAATTTTGATTCTTCAGGCGAAGCTATGAAGTCTTGATGCAGAGGGCCAATTTATTTTGACTAAGTGTCAGAGTGCAATAGAAGCTACCAAGTGTCATTCTCTGGCCATGGGACCATTCTCCTTCTTATTTCTTTTGCCTAAGTTTTGAAGTAGTAAACTTCACCAAGTGTCAATCTTTGGGAGACAAAGCAGGCCATCTGTCACTCTCTGAGGCCTCTTTTGACAAACCAGTGGACTTCACCATGTGTCAGCATTTGGGAAGCTATGAGTCCAATGCTTTCCATTCAATGTAAAGGCATCATCTTATTAAGTGCCACAAAGTAGCGGATGTTGCCAAATGTCACTCTCTGGGTCCCCCTCTACTCCATCCATAAAAGAAGTGGAAGATGCCACTTACCCTCCTCAAAACCACAGAGGCCTCCATGTGTCAACGCTCGAGAGAATTATCATCAAGCTCTATTGCCAAATATAAAATTGTGGTGGGTCTTGAGTGTTACTTCAAAATTGGCAGAAGCTGCCAAATGTCTCCATCCATAAAAATCCTATATGTGCCCCTAGTGTTACTACAAGGGAAGCGGAGAGAGCCACGTGTCTTCGATATATTAGGTGAAAGGTGCCAAGTGTCATCCTTTGGTGCCTCCTAAATGATAAAGGGAAAAGTTTATGAATTAGCTAAGTGTCCTCCCTCGTATCTAATAGAATAGAGTGTTTGTCTATTTGTTAAAGCAAAATGGAGGGAAAATTGGCTGGAGTTAATTGAAGTAGATGGAACAGTGATTGGGTAGTTTTATGGAGCCCCCAAAGCATTGAATGAGTCGACTGTTTGTCACCTCAGAGCTTAAGATGGAATAGACAGTTGTGCGGCCTATTAGGTGATAGAATTTGAATTTTAGGTGGGAAAGAAGGTGATGATGTAAGGAGACATCTGAATCTATATAAGCAGGACTGTAAAATCTGAAAGAAAGGGGGGAATTCTCATAGTTTTAGACTTTCAGAGTTTTTAACCAATAATATCATTTGCTTTTGTTACATTTTCCTGAGTTGAAAGGTTTATATGATTGTGTGTGTTTCTACATATTTTGTATGACTGGAAGATTCAATAATAAAATTAAACACTATGCCCTTGTTGATGTCATTTGTGTCATTTGGAAAGTAGTCTATGCTATAGATTTTCTAGTGTTGTGATTGGAAATGTTATTTGCTTCTATCCCATTTTTTGGAGTCTAAAGTTCTACATAACTGTGCGTGACTTCTGTGCCTCTAATGTGATTAGAATATTCTATTAAGAAGATTGAACACTATGCCTTTGTTGACAATTCCTGTATCTCAACAAAAGACTCCCCTGTTGTGAGCCTTTGTTTCTATTATTCCAATCTTTTACATTGATCATGCACTTGTTTGCTCTGAAATGTAATAGAATCACATAATAGTTTCATTGTGCTCAGGTTAGGATTAGGATTACTCTCAGGTGCATCGCCATAGTTAGGTTTCAATTCCTGCATTTTGCATTTTTGTTTAGTCTCCTATCCCTTTTCCCTAACACCCAATACAAAAGAAGAGACCAGCTTCTTTAAAATCTGGAGGTTGTTTTCAAGCCGCATTGTCCCACAACTTGAAACTTCCAATTGTTGTTGATTAAGATCTAGTGCCATTTTAAGACATCAATAGTTTCATATTGAGCCCTACATTGAGACAAGTTCCAATTTGAATTATGTTGTCCATGAAGAGAAATATTATATTGTAAATGATGGTACTTATTCTAATCTCAAAGGCATTTTTGATTTTTTATTGATGAATATGGTACCAACACCTATTATCATGATCCTTATGTAATTATGGAATAAATTGATCTAAGATTATATTTCATACATGAAGAAGGAATATCAACACCTCTACTTGCCAAAGAAGGTGCAGATGATGAGACGTGGAAGATGTTTTTTGATGGTTCAAGAAGTAAATTTGGTGTAGGAGTTAGTGTTATATTGGTCTCCCAATCTAAAAAATAGATTATTCTTCATATATATTCCATTTTAGTTATACTTGTAATGTGGCTAATTATGAAGGTTTAATTCATGGCCTTCAATGGGCAAGGAGGAAGGGAATTAAGAACTTACAAGTATATGGAGATAGTGAATTGGTTATTCATTAGGTTAGGAATGTGGTCACTCAAAATAACCATTTGATTAAGTCATAAAATCATAGGGTATGGGATTTACTTGAATAATTCAATGCATTCAACATATAATCAGTCCCAAAGGAGCAAAATAATCATGCAGATAGACTAGCACCATAAGATCACAATTTGATACACCAATTTACATAAAAGAGAAGGGAAAAAAATATTACACTAAGATTATTATAATCCCTTATGTACCAGATAAATAATTATCTTGGTAAGTGTTTGATAGTGACAAACACATTACATGCTTCTTGAAAAATGAGGTTGATTTTTCTTCAAGGAATTAAAGGAGACTCTAAAAATAATTTGGTGATCAGATTGTGTAGCTAAGGATAAATAAGATACCTAAGGGTTTGGTGACCTTAAAAAGTATATTCAATGAAAATGATCAAAAGAAGAAGTAAAAAGTGAGTATGTATACAAAAGGGGAGAACTATGAAAGAGTCTTGATCTTCAATGATAAACTTCTTAAATTAGGCAAGGCATGTTCTACATTAGAGAAGCAAGCATTCATTGAGTTATGTAAAGAGTTTCATGATATATTTCCTTGGGAATATAATGACCTCAAAGGATTTTATCCTAAAATAAAACACCATAATATTGAATTTGAACCTAGAGTTAAACCAATTAGATAGAAACAAAGACCCATCAACCCTAAGGTTAAGTAACTCATGACTTTAGAGATTACCAAACTCCTTAAATCTAAAATCATCTTTCCTACCAATAATTAAGCATGGGTACCTAACCTTGTGCCTTTTAGACATAAGAATGGGGAGATAAGACTTTGTGTGGACTTTAGAGATCTTAATAGAGTGTCACTTAAATATCACTATCCTTTACCTTCAATGGAGTAGATTTTGCAAGTTATTTTAGGATCTCAACATTTTTCTCTCTTAGATGGATATTTAGGTTATAATAATATTCTTGTGAATGAGGATGATCAATTTAAGATAGAATTCATTACAAAATGGGGGATTTTTGCTTATAGGAAGATGCCCTTTGGTTTGTTAAATGTCAGTGCCACTTTTCACAGAGTAATGGACATGGCCTTCAAAGGTTTGATCAATGAGATGTTACTTTATCTAGATGATATAACAGTATTTTATAAAGATGATAATGAATATATTATACACTTGAGTCAAGTGTTTGAAATATGGAGTATCTCTTAATCCAAAAAAAATGCATCTTTGTTGTCTATGAAGGTAAGCTCTTAGGACATTATTTCCAATATTGATCTTGAAAGGATAGAGGCTATTTTAGGCCTATCATTGTCCTTATATAAGAAAGGTCTCCAAAGTTTCCTAGTAAAGATAAATTTTGCAAGAATATTAATACCTAGTTTTGCATCTTTGGTGAAACCTATCACAACCATGCTAAAAGAGAATCAAGTCTTTTCTTAGACTCAAGAAGGTAATAATAGTTTTGAGGACATAAGAAAGCAATTTCACAAGCTCCTACTCTTATGGATCCTAAATTTTATAAATACTTAATGTTATATCCATTTTCTAACCTTGATACTATCTCAGCTATGCTAATGCAAAAGAATAATGAGAGTGTAGAGAAACTAATTGCATACTTTATTCAAGTTTTGGAAGGTTATGAAATCAAGTATACCTTTGTAAAGAAGAAATTACTTTCTATTGTAAGAGGAATAAAAATGTTTAGGCATATGGTTTCAAACATTAAAATTCATGTTATGGTCTCTCATCCTAGTACTAAGGAGTTTCTTTTAAGCAAATACCTTAGTGAGAAGAGGGCAAGGTGGATCACCAAAGTAATGGAATATGATGTTGATATCAAAGTAATAAATTTGATAAGAGGTAAAGGCCTTTGTGAACATCTAGATTTAGATATTCATGAATCAAAAGAAGAGGTTTTAATCAATATTGATTGCCCCCAACTAGCTGGTTCCTTGCATATACAAAGTTGGACATAAGATGTGATCATATTTCTTCAAAGTGGTGAGTATCCTAATGATATGAGTAGATATCAAAGGAGATATTTTAGATTACAAGTTATTACATTTTGACTTTTAAATGGTATAAGTTTTAGAAGAGATACTAATGGTGTATTATTGATGTGCATTGACAATGACCAATTTGGAGTATTTCTTGAGAAGTTACATAATGGAACAATAGGAGGTCATTTCTCCCCAAGAACCATAACTACCAAGATTATGAGGGTAGCATATTATTGGCCTATCCTTTTCAAGGACTATTATGCTTGGAGTGGACCATATTTCATCATCAAGTGCAATCAAAGCAACTCTTTATAATTAGCAGGGATGAATGGAGAAGAGTTACCTATCCTTGTGAATGGGATACATTTGAAACCTTGATATTTAGAAGTGAAGGTAAATTTTTTAAATAGTAGATTAGATGTGTGATTTGTTTCAGTTGTGTGTGTTGTGTTCCATAAGTGTTTTAGTTAAACACACATGTGTTTATTTTGAGTGTGTCTTGTTTTGTGTGCCTTTCTTTATGTTTAGTGTGTTGTCAAAGGTAAATTATGTGTCAATATAGTTTATAGGTGACTCCATAGCCCAATGGATAAGATTAGGCAACTAGTCATGGAATAACAAACATACCACCCTTGGGAAATCACCAAGAATGGTGACCATTTTGACTACAGGTCAAAATGATACAACTCCCTATAGTCAAAATCTTATATAGGGGTTTATTATAATGTCATAGGGTGTTGCATATTTTTATTTGATGTCATATCATATGTTTTTAACCTTGGTGTCATAAGGTGTTATAGGTGACTCCATAGCCCAATGGATAGGATTAGGCAACTAGTCATGGCATAGCAAACATACCACTCTTTGGAAATCACCAAGAATGGTGACCATTTTGACTACAGGTCAAAATGAGTCAACTCCCTATAGTCAAAATATTATATAGGGGTTTATTATAATGTCATAGGGTGTTGCATAGTTTTATTTGATGTCATATCATATGTTTTTAACCTTGGTCATGATCTAGTTTAGTCCTTATGTTATTTTGAGTTAGTTAGGGGTCATTTTAGAGTCATATACATAAATGGTATAGTTTTAAGGGGTGTCCAAATGTTATAGGTTCATATTCAAAATCTAATATGTCAGTCCTTATCATTTATGTTAGTTTCTATCTAAAGATTGATAGGTGATACTTGAAAATCAAGAAGATAGATTCAAAACCATTTTGCTCCTTCATTTCACTTTTAGATATGTGAACCAGTCAGTTGATTGAGTGTACCATCATGAATGAGCATCTATAGGTGTTATGGAGAATATTAGTACATTAAAAGGAGAAATTTCCTATATTCAATCACTTCATGGTTGAAAAATCTCATTTGAATAAGGTGAAGACATTTAAAATAAACCATAAGTCTAGAGTAGAGGATGTCAAATTAAAGCCATAAGAAATAACCATTTGGGTTCAAATATTAAAAAGGATCCTAAGATTAAACGTAAAAATACCTAGTGGCAAGATCTCATGCAATCAGATCATAGATTAATGACACATAGGTAGTCAATGAGTCAAAAGTTATTAGAGTGGATTGATGGTGCAAATTATTTCATACAAACCAAGATCAATAATATGTGTTGAAGATTGGGATCATAGATAAAAAATGCACATTCAATCATGCAATAAAGATCCAATGGTGAACAAAAGGTCAAAAGATCAATGTATCCTAAGATTGAACATGTTGATGAAATATGCCATGATCATGGTAACTTACTAGATCAATGATACATGCTTGATCAAGTATAAGGATGATAAATGGAATGCATTCAATCATGCCAAGGAGATCGATGGCGTGCATAAATTCAAGGAGTAAAAGAGCTAGATTGCATGCAAGAATGCCAAATATCATAATCTTGGGACCCTAGATCAATGATTAATGGCCAAAGTTGAAGGTCAAAGCAAGGAAACTCTCGATAGGATAAATGAAGTAAGTTTTATCAAGTTTAAAAGATTTATAGGGTAAAGACATGTCTAAATCAAATAACATGATAAGAGGATGCCATATAGACATACATGCCAGATCAAAAGGATTTTGTAGACTTGATTTTGTAGATATATAAACAAGAGATCAAAATAAGATTGTGTATGTCACCATGTAAGCTCAATCTAAGACCATGTCAAATTACAAGGAAGCCATTTTTGGTTTATTATGAATTTAGGCCTATAGGGAATGAAATAGAGAACTTGAGTAGGTAATTTGAAATGCTCACATGTTTTTGGACACTTTATGTTACGCCCCTAACCTATCAAATGTATGAGGATAGTATTAGCTGACTTGTGGCTTACTTATCCCTCTTTGACATTATATTACATTTATCTATGCTTTATTTAGATTATTAGGTCGGCCTATGGAGTAAACATGGGCTAGTTAGACTATATATAGGAGGTAGTGGGTAATCATTTATCATCATATTGTGAATTCTGCTCTTATTGAAGCTTGTAGAGGTTTCCCCCTCAAAGTGGCTTATCTATTATCATATATTTGGATATATTTCAGTCATATTTGGATATAATTCTACTTTTATACTTAATTCTTGAAGTAATTTCATTACAAGTGGTATCAGAGCTGTGATTTGGGCAATCTTGTGGGTGAAACACTAAATTTTTAAATTTTGTGATATATAAAAAAAAGTTGTGAATTTATCTAAAATTTTTATTGGAGGTGAGAAATCATCACATTAAGCTTCCATTAAAATTTAAGATCATTTGGATCTGTTTTTCAAAAGTTATCGCTATTTTATGGTTTTTCATAAAATTGCTCTACCGTGCGCAATTCAAAGAATTTTTTTGAGTTGTTTATATTTTTGTAAATCTTAGAAAAATTTGGCTATGTTTTATTATTTGTATATTTTGAATTGAGGCCTAAATAATTCCAAAATCACTTGGTCAAAGTCAGGTCAAAAGTGTCAATAAGGGTCGACATCGTAAAACCCTTTTATGGCAGGTCCACAAACTTGGGGCCGAAGAAAGGGTGTTGAAACTCCAGGAAAAACTCCTAAAAAGGATGAGATGGAGTCAGAATGGGGGTGTAATAGACCCTTTGTACTAGGGTTTTCTGACATAGATCACAAAGTAAGCTAGCTTGACTATAGTGTGTAAGGCATTCAGAGTGAGGTGCAAGACATACAATCTAATATGCAATCCATACAAGATAGTTTGGGATATATCATGATGGATTTGAAAATTAATCAATAAAATCATCAAGCTAACTCTATTTCACAAACCCACCAAGGTGGTTCTCCTAACTAGTCTACTTCAAATCCAACTCCATGGCCACAGAAGAACCTATTACCAAAAGTGGATATGCGCAAATTCGATGGAAAAGATCCACTCAATTGGCTCAACCAAATGGATATTTTTTTGACCTACATCATATTCCAAGTGGATAGAAGGTTACCATGGCATCCTTGTATCTTGAACCTGATCAATTCATTTGGTATCGATGGTTGTGTGCTCAAAAGCAAAAGATGGGTCTCAATGTCACTTGGTCAATTTTTCAAGAGCAGCTACAATTACACTATGGCAATAGTGTGACAGATAATTACTTCAGCCAACTGGCAAAATTGTGACAAAATAGCTCTATCAAGGATTATATTCATCATTTTTATAACCTATCCTCACGTGTGGAGACAATTTCTAATGCAAACTTGAATGACCTATTTCTGGGTGGACTCAAGGACCACATTCAACATGAGGTACACATGTTTAATCCACTTAATATTTCTGAATCTATTATCCTAGCATGTAGAGCTAAGGAAAAATTCATAGCCAACAAGAAGCAACCATTCACTCACTTCAAAGATAGTAGCATATCATCATCAACATTTCCTCCACCTACTAGATTGATCCCATAGCAAATTAAAGAGAAGCGTGCAAAAGGATTATGTTTTGGTTGTGATAACAAGTGGAGTAAAGGCCATAGATGTGCTAAGAAGAAGTTATTCTACATTGAGGGACCAAATGAAGATGAAGAAGTAGATGATGCCTCTAATGATGATGAGGAAGATATAGAGGATGTACCTAAAGATTCCCAACCTATAATCTCTTGTCATGCACTTGCAGGTATTAGCACTCCTCAAACTCTTAAGGTGGTGGGTTTCCTAAAGAAATAGAAGGTGATAGTGTTGATTGATTCAGGGAGCACACATAACTTTATAAACCATAAGTTGGCCACTCGAATGAACTATTTCATCTACCTGACACCATAATTTTAGGTCATGATTGCAGATGGTGGCACAATTAATTATTTCAGCAAATGCCATAGTATTAAGCTTACTATGGGTGGGTACAATCTTGACTCTCCTATGTTTGCTATTCCCATGGGTAACACAGACATTGTTTTGGGAGTCTAATGGCTCACAACCTTAGGTACCATTGAGATGAACTTCTAAGAACTATTCATGCGCTTTCATTCTGCAGGTAAGAAAATTGAACTACATGGATTACATGCAAAATCTCCACAATTGGTTAGTTCACATTAGATGACCAAGATAATAAAAAAGGGGTAGAGGGAATTATTACATGATTATGCTCCATAGAAGTTCAACCCCAAAGGTATCTACACATCCTGATCTACAAATAATTCTTGAAGACCACTCATCTATTTTTGGGGCCATGCCAAAATGACTACCACCAAAAAGAGAACATGATCATGCCATTCAACTAATTCCAGGTAGTCAACCACCAAATATCAAACCATATAGATATCCATATGCACAAAATAGTGAAATTGAAAAAATGGTCCATGAGATGCTGGAGGCAGGGATCATCAAGCATAGCCAAAGTGCATATTCATCACCAATGGTCATGGTGCGAAAGAAGGATGACACATGGAGGATGTGCCCAGATTATAGGGAACTCAACAAGTACACCATCAAAGATAAGTTTCCTATTCCAGTAATTGATGATTTACTTGATGAGTTGCATGGTGCTAATTATTTCACAAAATTGGATCTTCACTCAGGGTACCATCAAATTAGAATCAAGGATGAAGATGTTCATAAAACTACTTTTAAAACACACGAGGGCCATTATGAGTTTTTGGTAATGCCCTTTGATCTTACAAATTCACCATCTACTTTTTAGAGCTTGATGAAAACTATTTTTAGGCCTTTTTTAAGGAAGTTTGTGCTAGTTTTCTTTGATGACATATTGATTTATAGTCAGACATGGGAAGCACATCTACATGTGAAATAGGTGTTGATAGTTTTGGAGAAGCACCAACTTTATGTGAAGCCATCTAAATGTGCTTTTGGAGTATAGGAGGTAGAGTACCTTGGTCACATTGTTTCCCATGAAGGGGTCAAATTTGATCCTAAGAAGATCAAAGCGATAATGGAATGGCCCATGCCAAAAACTCTCAAAAACCTTCATGGTTTTCTTGGACTAACATGTTACTATAGAAGATTGTGAAAGGTTATGGCAGCATAGCAGCTCCACTCACTACATTGTTAAAGAAGGATTATTTCCATTGGAATGATGATGCCACCAAAGCATTTGAGAAACTAAAAGTAGCTATATGCACCACTCCAGTTTTGGCTACTCCAGACTTCTCACAAACATTCACTGTGGAATGTGATGCTTCTGGGTCTGGATTGGGGGCAGTACTTATGCAGGAAGGAAGACCCATTGCATTTGAAAGTCATCAATTCAAAGGTAAGAATCTACAAAAACCTATCTATGAGAAAGAAATGATGGCTATTCTTCATGCGGTTAAATAATGGAGGCCTTATCTGATGGGTAGACACTTTAAGGTGAAAACGGATCATGATAGTCTCAAATACTTTTTGGAGCAAAGATTATCATCTGAGGAACAACAAAAATGGGTAACCAAAATGTTGGGTTATGATTTTAAAATCATCTACAAGAAGGGTAAAGATAATGTAGTAGCAGATGCACTATCTAGACGGGATGCATCCATAGAAGCATTACTTTGTGCAATGTCCATATTGCACACAGATTGGGTGGATGAAGCTAGGCTAGAATTGGAGCAAGACAAGGATACACAGGTTCTGATTTAGAATCTCCAGCAAGGTAATCTATCCTATGACAAATTTGAATGGAAAGGTAATGTCCTATGGTATAAGGGTAGGTTATACTTATGCAAAACTTCATAGCTTAAGCATAAGATTCTTGCAGAGTTGCATGCATCTCCACTTGGGGGATACTCAAGGTTCTTGAAAACTTATCATAGAATTAAGAAAGAATTATTTTGGGAAGGACTCAAGGGAGATGTAAAAAATTTTGTGGAAGAATGCATGATATGCCAACAGAATAAAGGTGAAATAGTTAAGACCCCAGGTTTGTTACAACCATTAGCAATTTCTAGTCAAAGGTGGGAGGAGGTTTCCATGGATTTCATCACTAGGTTGCCTTGTTCTGAAGGTAATAATGTTATTTTGGTCATTGTGGATAGGCTTACAAAATATGCCCATTTTTGTGCTCTCTCACACCCATTTTTAGTAAGTACAGTCGCAGCTATTTTTATGGAAGCAGTTCCCAAATTACATGGAACCCCAAAAATAATTGTAAGTGATCATGATCCTGTTTTCACTAGTAATTTCTAGACTGAACTATTTTCTTGTTTGGGTACTCAGCTAGCTCATAGCTCATCTTACCACCCCCAATCTGATGGACAAATTGAAGTGGTTAACAAATGTTTAGAGGGGTATCTCCATTGTTTTGTGTCAGATAAACAAGCACATTGGGTTAAATGGCTACCACTTGCAGAATGGTGGTATAACACATCTTTCCATACCTCTTCTAAAATGTCTCCATTTCTAGCACTATATGGTTACCATCCACCTTCCATCACTTTTTCATTAAAGGTGCACACTAAGGTTCGAGATGTGGAAGAGCACATTCAACATCAACAAGAGGTTTTGGCTAGTTTGAGAGAGAATTTGGCCTTGGCACAAAATAGGATGAAGCAACAAACAGATCAACACTGGAATGAGCAAAATTTTGAGGTGGGTGACTAGGTATTTGTTCATTTACAACCTTACAAGCAGATGTCTTTAAAGTAATAGAAAAAGGACAAAAAACTTGCTTCAAATTATTATGGCCCTTATCAGGTTCTACAAAAAATTGGAAGTGTGGCTTACAAGCTCGAGTTACCTCATTCATCTCACATACACCTAGTATTTCATGTTTCTTGTTTGAAGAAGGTCATTGGACAGAAAGTTTCTGCCCAGACAGAGCTCCCAGAACTAGATGAAGAAGGATGAGTCATTTTGGAACCAGAGAAGATCCTCCAAACACGTACTAAGAGGTTGAGAACCAGAGAGATTAAGGAATATTTGATCAAGTGGAAAAACCAAAGCAGTGAAGATGCAACTTGGGAAGGTGAAGAATTTCTGCAACAACATCCACAGTTGTTCAATGTTGAGGACAACATTGGTTTGAAGGGGAAGGGCATGCTACGCCCCTAACCTATCACATGTATGAGGATAGTATTAGCTGACTTGTGGCTTACTTATCTCTCTTTGACATTATATTACATTTATCTATGCTTTCTTTAGATTAGTAGGTCGGCCTATGGAGTAACCATGGCCTAGTTAGACTATATATAGGAGGTAGTGGGTAATCATTTATCATCATATTGTGAATTATGATCTTATTGAAGCTTGTGGAGGTTGCCCCCTCGAAGTGGCTTATATATTATCATATATTTGGATATATTTCAATCATATTTGGATATAATTCTGCTGTTATACTTAATTCTTGAAGTAATTTCATTACACTTTACAGAGGAATACAGAGATTAGATTGATGATGAGGAAGGTTTTTAAATTTTATTTTGTGGGGTTTGTTTAAAATTTCTCCTCTAATTCAATAATCATTTCTATCCCTATTCAATTATGGGATGTTCGAACAAAGCTAAATGATGAAGGCAATTTTTTAAACAAGCAAAGAGAGTCCTATGCCACATTTCATGAAGTTTCATGATTTGGAGGGCCACTTGTCTATAAAAACTTGAATTGTATATTTCATACTCATTCTCCTACATGTTTAACTTCATTCTCTCAGCATGACACATGTCTCAGTCACTCTTGGTCTTCATTCTTTCCTCCTCTCTCTAAAATTCTATAAGTAGTAGCTATTTTTGCTCTTTAAAGCTAATACCAAACCATGTATGGTGGATGCATACTTTAATAATACCATAGTTTTACTTTTAACATTAATTAAAATCTTGTTTTAAGTTCATGAACAATTGTCTAAGTGTGCAAAGTGATGTATGGTGAAGCAAAGTGATAATCCTCTATCCTTTCTTCACTTATGCTCTCATGTTTATGTAAGAGTTATTATTATAACAAGTAATATAGAGTGTATTCAAGTGTGTTAGGATACTTTCAAGTGTTCAGTTGTATTTAGAGTTTGAAAAATACCCTCTTATTCATTCACCTTGTGTTGCTTCATGCATCTTGCCTCTATATTGAAACATTGATGTTATAATCCTTTAAGACTTTGAAGCTAGTTTGTATGTCTTGTTTCATTGTGATAGGAGAATGATGGTCATGTTGAAATATTTTTTGTGTATCAACCCCTTATATTAGGTTTATTTCATTCAAACTTCTAACTCTTTTCCCACAAGCAAATAACTAGCATAGGTTAAAGCACTTCAAGATACATTCATGGAGCTAGCCCTTAAACCTAGAGGCTCACTTTCACTATAGGTAAAACCACATACCTGGAAGTGTTCCAATTTTTCTCAAATATATAAGAGGCTTTAACACCCTCTTATAGGGTGAAATATTTGGTGACAATAATCATCATAACTGGTCTTTAAGGAAAATTGGTAGTTTTGAGTAAACAACTTACAGGAGTGTTTTTGAGTCATTTTACCCTATGTAATGAAGTATAATTCACATGGTGATGTTGTTTAGGTATTTAAGGTTTTGTTTATATGTTTTATTTCCATTTTTTAAATATAATTTATGTTTTATCTTTAGTATTTCAAGATAGACTTTTTGGGTATGCATAGGCCTAATTGTGAAAGATTACTAACGGTGTGATTCAAGTAGTGGTTGGAGCTAAAAGGTGTTATGGACCTAAGATGAGATTATTAGGGGTATAATTGAGTGGAATATGAAGTGTTAATTATATTTATTAAATTTTAAAGTGATCTAAGAAGATCAAAGGGTAACGTGTGATAATTAAATCCTAATTGAATTAGGTCTCTTTAAGACCTAAAAGAGATTTTGGTCCTATATGCTATGACCAACCTATTGTAATATTTGATTCATGTTTTTGGAATGTCCTAAGGACTATTTTATATAAAATATATGTGGGTAAGTGTGTATGTCTGACCAATAGGTGTATGAGCAAGATCTTAGTATAAAAACAAGGCTAATAGGCCTAATTGACTAGTTAGAGAATTATAGAGTTGAAGTAGGAGATATAACACTTTGAAGAGATAAAGGATGTATTTTAGACCATAATAATGGTAAATAAAAACTATAATTAATATATAATATGGGTAATGTATATTAATATCAATTTCAAATTACTTAATTTGTCTTGAAGAGACCCAGTTGAGTGAAGGACCCTAGAAGGCAATTTGAGAGGGGTAAGAGTGTGAAGAGCTGAAGAGATGGTCATCATAAGTTGGTCAAGAAATAAGGTGTATTAAAGGTGATAAAATTAATAAGGTGGATAATTTTATTTTTATTCATCTATGGGATTGGTTCCTCCTTGAAAGTAGGTGTTTGTTAAAGCCTAATCAAGTGGGTGCTTGGCTAGTTGGGGTTATTACTTTGTGTGAAGTTGGTGCTTCAATAAATATTGATGTTTTTCTTATAGGAATGTATTCCATTTATAGATATACATGGGTTTTCTTCCATTTTAGGGTTTTCCACTCAAATAAGTGTTTTATGTTTTATGCTTGTGTATCATGCTCATATAAATATTTTTTGATGTGTTTCTAGTTCACTATATTGATTTGATAGTTCTTGAATGATAAAGTAAAGTTGTAAACATTTTTGAAGACTGATTCACCCACTCCCCCTCAGTAATTATGATCCCAAAAATTATAAAATGACATACTATGAAAAATCCATGTTATTTTTATCTTGGAAGAGAATGAGAACTAAGTTTCACACTTGTTCATATTTCCAAGAACCTGTAATTCAGTCCTTTTAGTGCAAGATTGATCATCTCTCTTCTCTCAAGCCTAGTTATCCACTTTAATATTTTAATATCATCATTAATAAATCTAAAATTATTTTAAAAATAATCAAATACCTATATCTTGGCTTAAAAACACTTTATAAATGGTTAGGAAAGCTTACAAGCTTCAAAACTCTGCAAACTAGCTCCAAGAGACACTATCTTAGGCCAAAATCCATCCACTTTCTCCCACATGTGTGAGATTGTAATTCACTAATGTGATATTTTTTTTGTATATGTCATTAAAGTTTTTTTAATTTCATTAAATGACATTTAGGGTCATTGGAAATACCTATACCTCTATTAAGCTCTTAGAAGGGTTTAAGAAAGGTTTAAAGTGGCTAGTCATCTTAATGATGATTCATAAAGATTAAAGCCTCAATACCTAAACCAATGCCACAAGTATTTATAAAAAATGGGTCCCCTTAAATTTATAATATATTAATGTACCATGAAAATTATCTTTTGATATCCAAGCACAAAATTGATCCTTCTCAAGTTTTCCATAATGCAAAATAGGGTTTTGGATTATCCCTTCTCCTTAAGGATTGGTCATAGCATGTAGGTCCTTAACCAAAAATATAATTATATTGAATATAATTTTAATAACCCAAAAAATATACTCCAAGATCCATTTTACACCATGCAAATTCTCCATGGAGTTATAAGCTTCTCAAGACTACCTCTCATGCCTGAAGGACTATGTATGAGGATGAGAGAGAGTTTTAGCTTGAAAATACTATTTTGATGCTTGGTCCAAGTTTTAAATAGTATATTTAGTTTTTTTTAATATTTAATAAGGTATTTGGGTGGTATTTAAATAGGAATTTTCCTTCCAAAGTTTCTAAAACTTGGTTTCCATACCTTGAGGGTTTCCAGGCCATTAGGCCAGTCTGACCCTAATAACCTAGCTTGGAGTTTGTCTTCAAATTTTAAAGGTTATAACATTTGTGCATAATTTTTTAATAAAATTTAAGTCCTTTAATTATATTTATAAAAATATTCTCAATAAAAAAGTTTCATGTTTTCTTCACACTTTGAAATCAGCCTTGTAGGTGCCATTTAGGCCTATAGGGCTTAGTCAGGATTGTAGGTGTCTCTTCAAGAATCTTTGTCATATTGATGATATCATTTTATTCATAAGAGTTTAGAAATATTTGGAGTATTTTATATATATATATATATATATATATATCTTTTTTCCCTCTAAACATACTACTTAGGACAAGATGCACTCTTCTTCATATCTAATATGCAAGCCTATAGGTCTCAGTCAGGACTGTAGGTATAGGTTTAGTATTGAGATTTATTGGAGCTCAAGAGTAAGTATTAAAATCACTATTAAAACTTAATATACCTTAAATAAATCTACATACTACTTAATAATTTATCCAAAACCTCATTTGACTCTTGAACCTCATCATTCAACATAAGGACTTGTTGCATTTCCTTAGAAATGAAGACCAATAGGTCTGCAAACATGTAAGTTTGTATTTTCATTATTTTAATACCTTCATGTTTAATTTTATGGTATTATTTAAATATTAATGTAATATATCAGATATATCTCATGGATTAAATCAATATTTATGTCTTCAAGATTCAAGTTTCATTTAGAGTTCATTGGCATTTTCTTGAAAAAGAGACCTACAAATCTGTAAACTTATAGGTCAACATTTTATCCTTTTGATCCCCTTGTGAAGCATGCTATGATCATATATACCCATAAAATAAATTTATAACTACATTATTTTATTATGAAATATAATTTATACCTTCATACCTTATATGCAAGGTAAAAGTTGTCTCTTTGGGTTCATCCTTGCATAAACATAGTTTTACACAATCTTCTACATGAGGTCATTATGTGTTTGATTGGAGGATTTGATGATGAGGTGAATAATTATTTAAGAGTACTTGGAGGATTTTTATATAATTTAAATTCATATTAAACCAATTCCTTCATTGTTTTCTTTTAGATTCAAAATAATAACCATGTTGACCCTCATACATACAGGTTACATAGTCCTTTGATAAATCATGATAACACAACCTCTATTTGAATTTTTGAGTTATAATGATGATTTGAAGAGATTTATATGGATTTTAATAATTTAAACACACAACAACAAAAATTTATCTTTATTTAATGAAATACAAGGCTTTCAGAATACTAAGACTCTGCTTGCACATTGATCAATGATGAGCACTTATGGAAAACTATAGGTTACCATCATGTTGAGAATATTTTTAGTGTGGAGTAGGAATGAATAAATATTTAATGGAATTTTATATCATTGGATAGAGTATAAATATGATGTGGGTTATTCACCAACATACTCTCAACTATTGAAAACCCCAAAACATCAAGAACTCATGGTCTTTAACCTACAAACTGCTCAAAACATGAAGATTTATTTCTCCTTAAGATCACACATGTCAAGTGGGGTTTGGAATAAAATATGGAAAGATATAAAATACCCATATATCCTATATAATTACATTCATTATTATAATGAGCTTAAAACTTCCATTTTCATGATAAAATTGAGCTAGTGGGGTTTTTGCAGGGTTTTAGACCATCCTACCTTCTTAATGATTGTTCATAAAAGAGGAGCCATTAATATAAGAACCATGGAAATGGATTTTATGGGAATAAAGACCCACATATTTGAAAAATATAATTCCTTTAAAATCTCACTCTCTGCTCCATACCATTCATAAACCTCTTAGCTTTCTTGAGTTTCCAAGAAGCTCGATAGGAGGAATAGAATTATTTTCTCCTTCTTTGGACCTGTACTTTCATTCAAAGTATAATTTTATCCTTTAGAGAGATATGGGAGTCCTTAATGTCCCATTTACATATTTCACACCTATAAAATCATGTTAATTTTCTCTTTTTTATCATTTTAAACCACTTTTAATTGTCATTTGGTTGACTTTAGTTGACCCTATTTCACCTTTGGTACATTGGATGAGTCATAAAAAATGGATTTAGGTTGAAGAAAATATATTAAGGGTGACTAAACAAAACTAATAAAATGAATAAAATTTACCTTAAACTCTCTAAAAGCACATTAAGCTTTCCAAAAGACTTCATAATACCTTTTTTGACATTGAAATAACCTAAAAGGATCAAGTTCTAAACTATGGGGTGATAGTTTGACCTAGGAGGTCAACTTTGTTGATAGAAACCACTTCCAACCATTTTAAATTATGAAAACACTTACATTAGTAAAAACACCTATATTTATGATGTCTTTACTACTCTATAAAAGCAAGGTTTTGCCTCACTCTCACATAACTCATTTTTCCTTGACATGCTCAAATTGACTTGGTGAGAACACATTTATTGTCCATTCCGTAACTTAGTGAAAAGTTAATACAATATTAATTATATGATATTATAATTGAATCTTTGTGTCTAAATATTTTGTTTTAATGACTTGAACTATGTCTAAGTCTATTCTACTTGATCTTGTCTAGTCCAAAATTATGATATGGTATCAGAGTGGGAGTCTTAGGCTAGTTTCATATTTTTTATTATTTTTTGAGGAAGTGCACATTAGATGAATTTTAGGGAGATTATATATTTTCTATTGCATCAATAAGTATCTAAAACCCTTAGGTTGACTATCAAATTGTTGCGAGTTAAAAATTTATTCTTTTGATGGATTCCTTATAATAGTTTTTTGATCTAAGGTATTTTTTTTTCACTTTGGGGCTGATTAATCCTCTTCACCATGTTCATAGAAGCTGAGAAAAGTTGTTGAGATTTTCATCTCTCTAAAAATGGACACTTGTAGCTCCAAATCTGCATAACAAGCCTATGTGTTCCTAATCAATTTTTGGAGAATTCATGAATTTTTGACCAAATTTGACTATATGGATGCATCTAGAGAAACTAATTTAGTGCGGTAAGATATTGGTTATTGAAAAAAAGTTGCACAATGCTCTTGATTTGTATAAATAGATCAATCATTTATGATAGTCTATGGGTAATTTAGATTTTTTTTTAAATAAGAGGTTTTTAAACTATTGGGAGAATTTTTTATTTTTTAGAAATTGTTTTTTAATTTAAAAAATAAAAATATGGAGGGTTTTTTAATATATTAATTTTAAAAAAAAATCAAAGAAAACATATTTTTTATATTCATTTTCTTTTTTTAACACATATATTTTAAATTTTATTAAATATAAAAAATAAGAACAAATTGATATAATATTTATGTCCCTAGAGTTGAGAGCTTCTATGATTTTGAATCTATGAAGATGGTAATAACAAGGGATTCTATCATGAAGGTTTATTATGCATTGATGACAACTTTGAGGGAGGCATCAAAATAGATTTTGCATAGCTCAGATCAAAGCTAGGGTTAGATTTTGGGATCAACATAGCTATGTCAAAAGGCACAGTCTGTAACAGGTCAAATGGTCAGGAGTTGGGTAGGGAAGCATGGGTGTTTTACATCCATAGCAATCTCCAAAATGTTTTATATCTCAATCAAATGTAGATTCTATAGATATGGATTTGGATCAAGTAAGGGTTTCACTTTCTAATTCGATTATTGTCAATTTTGAAATAAAAGCTTTAGAGGAGGTGTTGGAGGGTGAATTCTAGTTTGCAGAGAGGGGTTTGGTCTATCATTTTGATAGGTTTTAGCCTTCCCTCTTTGATCTTCATCAATGACTTTCAAAATCTTGGATCTCTCTCTTGAAAGGCACTATGGAAATTTATCCTTGTGCTAAAGGGTTTTTATTATTACCTTTGATTTTTTGGCTGATCAAGATAAGATTTTTTGAATAAAACATGGAGATTTAAAAATCACCTTCTATTCTTGAAACCCTGGACACTTGATTTTAATCCTTTGACTAAAAATATTTTTCTATGCCTAGTTTACCTTCCACTTTAATTTTGGTTAGTTTTTGGTCTTTCAATAATTGGATCAGTGTTAGGGGTTATATTGGGAATTGATGTATCTTTATTGAATTTTTCTTAGACTAAATTTGCAAAAATTATATTTTGTTTATATATTTCTCAAGATCTTCTTGAAAGTATTGAACTAAAAGTGCAACATAGGAGTTGGCAACAAAATATTGATTTTGAAGGTATTCCTTTTAGATGCCAAAATTGTTTTTAGGTTGGTCATATTTCTACTTCTTGACATAAAACTAAGTTCAAAGTGGTGTCATCTTGGGGTAAGGAGGTTAATGTGTAGCATCTAGTAATTTTTTTTATCACCCTAAAGGTGAGGTCTCAGAGATTTTAATAGAAAAGCATTCAGATAAGGATACTTCATTGGTTAAATATACTAAGGCAAAGTTAACTAGTTCTAGTGGTATAAGTGTAAATCAGAGTAAAGTGTATAGGGGCTTACCTAAGGATAGAAAATAAGTAGTAAAGTTGGTTTTATAGTTTTTGGGTAATACAGAAGAATGGAAGGTGGTTAGAAGTAGGAAAAAAGTTAGACTCTTCCCTAACTCACCATCTAGAAATATCAGTAGAAATAAAGAAGATAAGATGAATGATTATGGATATTCCATTTGATCAGATGGGTAATTTAGTTGAAGTATTTTTTATTATGTTTAGTAAGCAGGTATCTTGGTAGTAAAAGTTTGGTTTTAGGTCTTAATAATTTTGGTCTCATTAGATTTGTGGTTCTCTGTAAAACTTTTTTAATCTAGTTTTTATTGGTCATTTATGCCTTAATATTTTTTAATGTTAATAAAAACCACCTTTTTTTTCATTGTTATTTATGGTGTAAGGGCTTGAAACCCTTTAATTCTTGAGAACTAATAAAAAAATATTTTTTCTATGAGTTTTTTAATTTTTAAGTTAAAATTTTAAAAAAATAAAGCCAACTTCTCCTCGACCTAGCCACCAACCTACACACTACCCACCCCCTCAACACATCATCATCCTTCCCCCCACATCCCTTCTTCTCACCTCCACACCTAGCTACCTCAATTTCCACCCATCCCTCTTTAACACTATTGGCTAAGTTATCCACCCTTGATCATGGTATGTTGAAAAAAAGTTTTGAGTTGTCTAACCTTAAAAATGAAGTCTTGTGTAAGCATTTTATCAAAGTTTATGATGATTTTTGAGAGATTAAGGTTTCAATTATTTTGGTTCTATTGCTTTGTACTTATGGAATATCAAGTGTGAAGAGTAAATACCTTGGTAGGGGTCAAAGGGGGTATTTTGGGGTCATTCGACACTTGTTGAAGATCAAATTATATATACTTTTATCTATACATCCAACCAAGAGGTATCAAATCTCCATTTCTTATGTACATTCACTCTTGAATTTTTTTGTCGATTGCTTTAACTCCAAACATAGCATTATGAATGAAAAAAAATAAGGTGGAGAAGGTGCTTGGTACATTACACCATCACTATAAAAGTCAAGAGGAACTCTATTGACATCTGGTATGTAACTATAATAGGGCATTATGGAGGAATGAACAAGTTTTTTGATGAACACATGTCTAAAAGTGAATATATAGTTTCAAGCTTGATTATGAGGCCTCATTGAGATGGTTTTCAAACTGAGCATGGTTTCCTAAGCCTCTCCAAAACCTATTATATCCTCATTAGGCTAAAAATTATGTTGATATAGAAGTTACATGTCCTTAAAGGGATAAAACCACTTGATATCTCCATCAACCTATTTACAAGAGAAGGAGAGTCATTTTGATGAAGTTCTTTCAAAAAAGAGGAGATGTAATAGGATAAGTTATCTTAGGTAAAGGATACCACTCCTATGAATTTTAAATCCATGGCAATAGTTTTGGGATTAGGGGGCAAAGATCTATGAATCATTGTTAACAAGTTAATTACCTTTTAAACCCTACTAAACCCTAATATCTTGATTTTCCTCTTGTAATAACATGTATATGTTTTATGAATACATGGAAAAGGTTGAAAATAATCTCCTAGGAGTTTCAATGTGCTTGTAACACTAAACACAAAATCCTAGTGATCATATTTTTATTAACAAGAAATTTCATTATCTATTGGTTTTTACATGACAAGTAGGGTTGTTTGGGGTTATGAGGTGTTTTATAACATGAGGGTGTTTTAAAGAAAGTGTAAAAAATGTATAAAACTTAAAAAAATTGAAATATTTTTTCCACAACATATCCAAGCAAGCATCTAATGCATGCATGACTAAAATGTGAAGGTATAGGTCTGTAGGCAATAAGAAAGTTCATATTTTGGGCCTATTTGATACTTTTGAAAGGATTTCGGATTATTAAAGAATATAAAAAATGATTTATGAATATTCACAAATCCCTCACACCTAACTCCATGTTTTCCCAAGCCTGTATTCATCTCCAAAGTGGCTTTTTAGGACTAGTTCAAGAATACATGCCTCAAATGAGAGAAAGACAGTCCTATGGGCGGGTATATTTAACATTTTTGGGAGAGATCCATCTAAGATAGGGATTGAGACACTTAGGGGGAAGTTTATGGGAAATTTTAAGAGCATATAACAAGTTTAATAACTATTTAAAATCATCATTTCTAAGAATGTTTAGGTAGCAGGCTATAAAGGCCATTAACCTAATGTTCTTGAACAAGGTTTCAAGTGTGAAATAATAAGTAAAAAAAATGCAACTAAAATTGATGTATCTAATACATTATTTTAATTTTTATCATGATAAGATAAATCCAAAACAAGATCAATAGGTTCTCTCGTGCACTAATCTCCTCTAAGACATGTTGTAAGCAAGTGAGATCAAGGTTAAGATCAATGTTGCAGGTATGGAGATGAGTTAAAATGATAATTTTTTATTTAAAATTGAGGTTTAGAGGTTAATTACAAGTTTTAGGTACCATATATAATGTTTAAATAATAATTTAAAGGTATTCATGAGAATAAACCATCATTTGGATACTATTAGGGTCAAAATCACTAAACTACAAAAAAACTTAGCCATAGATAAATCAAGGCTTAAGTCCATTAAGGGAGTTAAATGATTTATAAAACCATATTAAGAAGTCATAGAAAATTTAATAATCCCAAAGGAGTAATTTCCAATAAAAACAAGTAATTTGAAGGCTATTTTGCTTAAGACATTCATCTCGAATAGGCACCTACAAGCCTACAAGCTCGAGATCATTTTTTTCACACAAGAAGTTTACTGAGGAAGTGAATGTGATAAAATTACATCAGGGGATGTTGATAATTTTTTTCACTCCATGTTCATGGAATTTTTCAATCCATTAAAGGCCTATACTTTATGAACAATCATTAAGAGGGTGAACACCTCAAAATTACCTTTATTGCCATCAAAGAGCTTGATGACAATAAATGGTCCTTTAGGTGACTCAAATGAAATTTAAACATATTTAAAACAAATGAGTAAAATTTATAGGCATCATTAGTAATTTTTGGATCAATAATATGGGCATATGTGGAGTAAAAGCACAAGTGATCTAAAACTGCACTTTTCAAGCCTAATTTCATGTTTTTGTCTATGTGTAAGCTTCTCAACTAGCTGAAGAGGCCTTATATGATTTGGAAAAGGTATACTGACCTTAAAAAACCCATTCAAGAAACCTTCATGATGGTTTGATGGGTTTCAAGTCACTAAACCAATCCAAGATGAAGACTTTTCCTTGCTTACATGAAAGGATGAAGTTACAGACCTTCTTAAGGTCATCAATGGCAACAAGAAACTTCATGACACCCATGTAGACATATAATGACATACTTGGAGGACTATTATACTCATATACAACCCTATTCTAATGGTTTTAGGTAGAGTTGAATGGATTATATATAGGCTATCCATTGGCTTCAAAGTGTTAAGAGTCTTTAAAGACAAATACATGCCTCTATCAACTATTTCTAGTTCATTACAGGGTAATCAAACTATGAATCAAGATTTTATAGGTAGTGATGAAGAAGGTGGATTGGTAAACCTTAGTATTACCTCTAATAATCCTAAAGAGGAGTCTCAAAGGCTATTTTAGTCAAGTGTCATCTTTGAAACCTTGTGACAGTTGAATATGCTCTTGATGAACACCTAAAACTCTATCCAAACATATTAATAGTAGGCTAATGGATAGATAATCACTTGAATATGGTCTAAAAGATAGGCAAAGGTTGTATGATATTCTAAAAGACATCCATGAGGCTAAAAATATTATTGTGGAAGTATTCAAACAGAGACTATACCTTAGATGAAGGGATAAACTTGTCTTCATTACATTCCTTTGGATCAAACAAGTTTAGACATGAAATTTTAGGTTCCAAGGATAGAGATCACAAGATGAATAGGTTTAAGACTTAAGTCTCATTTTCACCAATATGAAAGATGCTAAGGAGAGTAAGTGATCCATGTGTCAAGACCTAAGCTTTTAACTCCTCAATTAAGAAAGGGCAATTTCAAAAGAATAAATATGAGTCATAGAAGGACAAGATTCAATTGTACACCACCCCTCATAAGACAATCATAAAATTAAGCCAACACATGTAGAATAAGAATCATATGACTCTTTTTTCACCTTTCATTGAAGTTGTAACTCGTTTTATGATGAATGACAGTCATAATAAACATCCTACACATCCACCATCTCTCTATATTATCCATTATTCTATTTATACTCATAAAAATGACATTGTAAAGGATCATCGATGTTATTATGGAAAATCCCTACTAAAATTGATAGTTGTTTTTGCTTCTAAAGTGAATATAAGCTATTTATACCTACTTCGTTTCACATTTAGTGTTTTACAGTGAATTATTGATGAATGATAGTATTTATATTCAATCTCATTGAATTTGTCCTCTTCATTATTGTCTCTTTATGAGTAAGTCATAGTACATAGGTCATATGGTGTGTGTCAAGTAGTTTTGTAAATGTTAAGTGTGGAAAACCTTCAGTAGTGTCTCCTTCTAGACCTCTTGATTATCCCTTTTAGATGATGTATCAACTATAACCTCCATATTAAAATAATTATGCTATAAATACTATTTAGAGTTGTGTGATTAGATTTAGCCTTATCTTATTTTCGTTATCAACTCATAGACAAGAGAAGGAGACCTATAATTTGGTGCATCACCCCTTTTCTTTGTTTGCTTTTAACATTCTCCTTCCATTTTTTAAAAATTTGAATAGGCATATTGATAGTATAGGTGTATCATCAAGGGAACCAACCCTCTCTAAAGTTTCTCTTTAGTCATAGTCCACCCATAGACTTAAAGAGTTTCCATTGTGTTGATTGAGTGTGGAGACCTAAAACACCTCCTCAAAGGGTGTAACTCAAAGTCATATAATTTTAAACATGCCCAATGGGATAAGTACTTAAATTACCTCATATATTAAATATTTTTTGGTTTTTTCCTTCAATACATTAGCCTTTGGAGGCATTTATATAAAAATAAATGGTGACATTGAGTTCATTTATCTAGTTTTAACATCCTAGGTATTCTTTCCAAGTAATTACCCTTTGTTTTTTTGCTTTCCACATGAAGTTTCATGGTTGAGATTGAAGTAGGTTTTTACTTGGTCTAAATTATTGATCTAGATCAACCCTATGAATAGTCATACCAACCTTATAATTATCACACTTCCCCCTCATATGGATTTAATTATGCATCTAACCAACCTTACCAAGCTTGTCAACCTTCATATCAACCTTTCAAAACATGCCATTAGTCCTATATACCCCCTTTTACTCTAAGTTAGTCTTCTCCTAATCTTAGCCTATCCCAAATTGTTAGTGATATCAAGGACAAACTTGCAGAAATTGATCAAGAAGAATAAAATTTTGGAAACTTGCCTCCTCAAGTTTCTCAAACTCCTCAACCAAGGAAGTTTTCAAGCTTATCACCCACTCCTAATATGATAATCTAAAATCAAGAGAGGGAAAAGGTTGTAAAATCCAAACCAATGAAGTTTCCAAGTTTCTTGGGCCCCTCATTCACTCCTAAAATTGGAATTATTTATAAGCATGAAGGTATATTGATAGGATGATTGCTAAATAGAAATAGGATAATAAATAAAATTTATCACAAGCCTCTTTTCCTCTTCCCCAAGAGCTCCTAAATGAGTCCATTACCCCCAAGTTTCTAAGTTGGAAGAGTAATCCTTCAAACCCCAAACCAACTCATGAGCATATTCATCCCACTCTACCAAATGAGTCATTTTGCACTCCCAACATCTCCCTTTTTTAAAGATAACCTATTGTCTAGAAGGAAAGAGAAAGTGAAGGGGAGCCCTTAATGACTCATTTCCCATTTGACAATAAGTATTATACCCCTGATCCACTAGTTGGAACCCTTTAACCTCACACCATCTCCATTTGTATTAAAGCACTTGTTATATGGAGAAAATATGAAGATCATTCAAGGGAACATGATGAATGTATGCATCTAAATTTACTCACTTTCGTTGGCTTGCTAATTTCGACACTAACATCACTAATCCCTTATAATTCTATCTAATTAATCCTTACTAACCCTCTTAGTCATTATTTTAAAACCCCTTTCATAATTCATATCCATGCAATGAAATTACATCATCTCACAAATCAATTAAGTATTATAATAATTTATTATTTGTCAATAAATCCCTACTTATCCATTATATGGGAATTTAAAATTCCCATAACCCACCCACCTACATACTCCTAGGCTTTCATAAAAGCCTATCCCTACTCCTCACCTAATCCTTCTTCTAATATAGTTTAATCTTTTCCTAATCATCAATAGATTCCATAATAGAATATATAACTCTCCACCACCCTTCTCCTTCTCTAGAGAGTTCTATCTCTAGAGAATTTTAAGGAATTTTAAACTCCTTTAAATTCCCTCCTCTAGAGTTTTCTTCTCTAAAATTTTTAATGAATTTTTAATTAATTGGAAAATCTCCCTCTATCACCTATTTAAATCCATGACTCCCTCCATTCCAAATAATGAAAATTGAACTATGAAATATATGATCCTCTCATAATAAACTAGTCCATTTTATCAAATTTATCAAGCCACTATCATGGTATCATAAAATTAGAGTCTATCCATATAAATCCAAAATCTAATAATCTTTAATCTTAGTCTTGCTTTTGTCTTAATCTTGTTTGGAGCATAAAATTTTATGAAGATGCAGGCATAATGCAGGTATAATATTTTTATTTGAATTATATTTTTATTTAATTAACTAAAAATTAGAGGTATACTAGAATTTTGTGTAGGAAAGTGACAAGTTTTTATAAATCAATCCATTTTCACAAAATCTTTGCATTATAATGAAAATCTTAAAATTTTAGTTACAACTACAAATGAGACTCAAGAAGGTTATGATGAAGATGTCCAGGTGGTGGCTATAGTATAGGAATAAGATGAACTACCACTTGACCCTATAAGGGGCACTTTCCATTAACCCTATAAAGGGTGATACCCCTTAACCCAACTGGGGGTTGCTTCCCCCACACCCCTGCAATGTGGCCCCTTATTCAAAAAACATTATAGTATAAAACCTGTAATTTATTTTTTAGTGTTTTTATTAAGGATTATTGAAATTGCATTTTTTTTATTTTCATAGGGGTAAAATTAGTGAAAATTTTATCTTGCTTAAAACTACTAACCACTTATCTTACAGGTCATGTTTTGACACATTTTTATCATTATCTAATGTCTTGTCTTATAAGTTTCCCTTTCAAGATTACCAAATTGAAAATATGAATCACTTGCTTTGTAGTATGCTTGCTAAATATTTTGGTATTTAAAAAATCATCTTGTATATATATTTATATATATCACACTTAATTGAATTAGTTAATAAATATTTTTGCTTGCTTGAGTGTCACCTGAGAGATACAATGGTGTATGCTCTCCTCCTTACATCTTAGTAGTAAGTCTTAGAGGATCAAAAACCACTAAAAACCCCTTCAATTTTTATTTTTTAGATGAAACATGATGTGGAAGTGATTTCCATGCACTTGCCATAGTATTATGGATTAGTGACATGTATTTCATCACCACAAATTCAATGACACTCTATGTTTTGGTGGAGTATAAAAATTAGGGACAACTGTCATTAAGCCAAGAGGTTAACCCTATACATGTCTTTTTTGAAGGGAAAAAGGTTAACTCTCTCACCCAAGGATTAGATAAAACCTTATAAGGAGTTAGGACCCAGGTGCCTAATGTATATTAGGGAGACCCTTAGAGAGCTTATATAGTCTAAAATAAGACCTTTAACCATAACAGATGACTTGATACTACAGTTAGTATCAACTCCTAAGTGATAATTATGTACAAATAAGGTTGAGAGGGTTTGGGAGATTCCATAATGGGTCACCAACCTATAGCCTCGCTTGTGAAGCCATTAGATGGTATAGTCTTTAGGTTACACTCCCATATTAGTTTACTAATCTTAGGTTTATGGTTGGATCAATTTAGTGTGTGTTGTGATAGACTTGTGTTATTTGTGAGCCAAGTCAGCCTTTTACCCAAGCTTATATGTGACTAACAAGGTCTCCTATATCATCATCCTATATATCTTTATCTCTATCATAATGCCTTGTACATTCTAGCCTTATCCCAATCTTTTACATTCTTTAAATATTATCTACTTTACCCATCATCAAATATTATATATCCTTATCTATTTTATCCTTCATCATGTCTTGTACATCCTTAATATTGTATAAATTTTACATTTTATCATCTCATCTTAGACATATCTTAATCTAGTTTTACCTTGACGTCCTACTATTTCTCTATTACCTTATATAGTCTTGTTTGATCATCTATCCATCACACATTTAATCCTTCATTCTACATCTTTGTCTAAGTTATCCCATCTTATCCTTATACCATATCAAACTAATTATATCTTGTTATTATCCTTCATCATCATCTCATATTAAATTATTAATAATCTTGTATATCTTTTATCTTTTACATCCTTATATTATCATTATCCTTCATCTCATCTAGTCTTACCTCATCTAGACATATACAATCTTACTTTGTCTTGCATTTTTTATCTTGCAAGACATCTAGTTGAATTTTTTTCTCACACACTTATCCAAACCATACTCATGATACCCCTAATATTCATTTCATCACCACCTTTATATAATTTTCTTGATCTTAGTCCCATCATCCTAGATCCCTCCATTTATTCAAATTACCCTTCATCACATAATCTTATACCCATACCACCTTGAGCAAATCAGTCTATGGCTTGATCTAGTCTTTTTGTTTTCCATACATATCATCTTATCACTCTAATCATGATTTAGACCACCACCCATCACTTTTTTAGATTTCATACTAAGTCAATACCTTGTTAATAACCTATCACTTTATTGGTTTCAATATAGCATCCAATCATCCTCAATCTAGTTGTCTCTAATCTAGTCATATTACCTATTTATAACTATCACCCATATAATCATCATCTTTCTAGTTTTAATTTATGAATTAGTCGAGTCCCCATATTTTTTGATAGCTTGAAAAATAAGCATTGTGGATATATCATTATCACCTACCATAATATTAGTTTGAAATCTAATCCTAGACTAATATTGTAATCCATTTAGTCTATCTCATCCTCACCATCATCTATCATATTAGCTCAATCATTCAAACTTATTTTGTCCAAATACCATATCTTTACCCAATCCCTACTTTACCTTCACATCAACCACCTTTTGTTTTTTGAATACCTTTCATTTATCACCCATTTATTATCTATCCACATGGATTTAGACCTAGATCTCATGGAACAATACCTATTTTCCAATAAGGATGAGATATTTTTGCAATCCCGATAAATGGGTACCCACCTACCTTCATACCTTGATCCTATCAAGCCTAAAGTAACATTTCTTGTCTTTACCCTATGTCCATCTACACCTATCCCACATGTTAGCCCACCATGGTCAGCCCCATTATCAATTCATTATACCCATAGTCATAGCATCCCTTAATATACAAGTGATGAGGTCACCCTATTTCATGAATATATATTTTCCAATAAGGACAAGTGCCTTTTATGGTTATTAGAGATGGGTTCCTAACTTACCAATGATTTTAAACCCCTACACCTAAGGTCACCTACTAAATAAGTTCCTCATCAACCCTTATCCACATCCAATTATTGTGACAACCACTCCCATTTTTATCCCCCATCCATTAGTCCCAATCTTAGTCCTAACCTTCCTATATAGTATACTAATAAAGATATTGCCTTATTTGATAAATTTATTGTTGTCAACAAGGATGCATTCCTCTTATGGCTCTTAGAAAAACCTACCCAACTTTCCAAAGGATTAGACCCCATTCAACTAATATTACCTCTAATTCACACCCATACACATTTAAATCCTTCATAAATCCCCCATCTTACTAGCAAAAGGAAGCCTGGCTTATGAACCTTATCTAATTTTGGTTCCAATATAATGACATCACCATCACATTCTTCTACTCATAAATCTAGTAGTTCCATATCCAACACTATATATAATAAATATACCCCTCTCCCTATATCTATAGAAGCCCTATTTTAGAAACTAGATGCTATAGGTATGATTATCTATCCAAAAATAAGACCTCTATATTTTTCCAAACATATTGCTTCATAGCATTGAACATAACAATTTTGTCTATACCATAAATTCCTTGGCCATTCTATTAATAGATGCCACCATTTTATATATTATGGACAAAACTTAATTGATAATAGACATTAAAATTAAGGTTGAATCAATGCATCTATACCTAGGAGTTTGTAACAAAGGGTATGCTTAGAATTGCTTCATAAATATCATCAATATTATTCCCTCCTTAATTTAGGTCATGACACCAATCTCACCATACCAAAACCATCCCTGATCAACCATACCTATATCCTATTTACATCAAATCACCCATTTTCATAAATTAATTAAGCCTAAAGCATCCATTCACAAACCTAAAATTGTAAAATGTACTTGTGAAAAATGATGCTATCCAAAAGGGCCTCTGTATGGTTACTATAGAACATCATCTATTGGTGACATCACCTCATCAACATCACTATCAAAGTTATCATCAGAATGGTCATCTATATTATTATCATATCTAACATCAACATATGAATTAGAATCCATGTCAGAATCATCATCCCTTACAGATAATGATAGTCATGATGACACCTATCTCTTTGAAGATATCTCTACTTTCAATTTCAACTGGTCAAAATGCATGACTCTTGATCTATCGTAGGATGATAAAATCATAACACAATTCTTGGATGTTTTATCAATCAAAGACCATTAAGCTATATATGACTCAACTTTAGATTCTAAATCTATAAAGAGTCTTAGTAATCCTCTAATGATTATTGAGGACACTTTCTCTAACATTGAGGCTAGGTATCCTAGCATCTTTTATGAGGAATATGCTTCCCATTATCCCCTTAATACACCCCTTCACCACACATCCATAATCATCCATCTCTTATAAATAATCCCTCCAATTCACTTTCTAAATGGGACAAATAGGCAGACACATCATTGGATTACCCTCAACATGAAATATCATGTGTTGAATATATAAGGATCCAAGCTAATAATAATCTAATCAATCCAAATAATCAAGTCAACTATGATCCAAAAGTAATCAATCAAAGTCAATAAGAGTTTTGTAATAGGCCAAGTTAAAAAGCATCATCCCTTAGTAAAAATATCCTTGAGGTGTTAGTGTATCATCAAAGTAAAAATAATAATCCTCTAATTCTAAACTCAAATAACCCTAGTGAAGTCTAGTTACATGAACCAATAGGATATACAAATCTAATCAAGTCAGCAAACCAAGAAGTCATCATGACACTAATTACCACACAAGGTAAACAAGTCAAAATTAATGTGGTCGATCATCCTTATAATATTTGGATCAAAGAGAAAAGAAGTCAAATATTTTTGGATCCCTTAACCTTTTTTGGCATACAACACCGATAAAAAATTTCCCCTCCACCATATCCAACAGTGTATGCAACTATTGAACCCCATTTTTGATCTCTACCTAGTCACACTATTCATTGTCATATTTCTCATTGACATCCTCTACATCACTATCAAAGCCATCCAATTTCATCCTTTCCATACATCACTTTATTGGACAACATCATCTATTTATGGGTTATAAAGATACCTAGTTAGGATGTTTGGGGGATGCTAAATCAAGAATCAATTAATGCCACAAATACATTAGTGAATCTAGCATTGATACCATGGTCTTAAAATCACATATACCTAGAATAAGTTTTCACTAAATAAAGTGTTGGCATTCCTACATCTCATAACCATGTATAAAAAATCAATATGCTATCAATAAATAAAAAAAAAAATCATTTTTAAACAATGTTCTAGCACCTTGGGTAGGTACCATGATGAAAACTAATTTTTGGCATCATGATAAAATAGTATATTATTTGCATTATACCTTCAATACTTAGGGATAAAATCCATCCCTTATCAATTACATCCATATCATCATTGTCTATCTTATCCTTCATTCCATTAATCCTACGCATCATATAACATCATATCTTATATCTGATTATATCCATTTGTTCTTTTATACTTGACCTTTGTAAAGGAGTAGAAGATGTCTTAGGAAACATTATGGAATCATCTTGGCATATCCTTAAATTGACACTTAGGTAACTAGACATTTGTTTCCCTTATGATGTGGTTGTTAGAAATCCCTAGTCTATTCTTTCTTGTCCTTCAACTTATTTGAGAAATTTCCAAGTCTATTTGTCATTCCATTCATCCTCATATTAGTTTCTAGGCTTAGTGTTCCATTTTCTAGTAACCCCATTTGTATAGTGTACATACATATCCCAAAAAACCTAAAAATTAATATATTACAAAAACCCTAAAAATCTTAAAATCTAAAAAAAAGACAAAAATATTCCAAGATGTCCTGTCTTATTCCTATTCCCCAATTCAAATTCATATCCATACCCTTCACCTTTCATAACCAAGTCATAGCCATCCATCCTACTATTGTCTTTCAATCCCTATTATAAACTAGGGAGAATATAGTCTATATTGAGATAACATTGACCTAGTATCAATTTAGCCTGATAAGTCCTAAGTGTCTTATCTGAGTTCAAAACATGGTCAATCTACAAGTCTACTAGCCCCTATATTTAAGTTAAAATTTTCCCAAGCACACCTTATTCACAACCCTATTTTATCCTAATCCTGATCAAGATAATTCTATCCATCCTAATTTATTGGCATGAATAATAATCCTAATTCATCCGATGCTTATACATTTAGATAATAAACAATATCCTATTTGCTTGATATGTATATGTTTGTGTGTGTTATATGATATGTGTGTTTTTATTTGTCTTTTTGTATATATTCACTTATCTATAAATGTTTGTCTATATATATCCTTTTTGTCTTATTTTGATCTTTCTTACAAAATAAATCTTTTAGTCTATTGGGTAATGAATGAGGATGCTATAATGATACCAAAATTTACAATGATGCTTTTAGTTTCCCTTGATGATGCAAAATTTTCTATATTCCCATTTTATAATTGTTGATCAATTTTACCACAATTTAGAATGGATCAACTCCCCTACAATAAAAATCCTAAATAGGGGTTGATTATAATGTCATAAGGTGTGTTGTACTTCATCTAATGTCATTTGATATGCCATTCTAATATTGGTCATTGTCTAGTCTAGTCCTTGTGTCATTTGATATCTTATAGGTCATTTTAGAGTCATATTTAAATGTGATAGGTATTCATAGTGTTTAAACACTTACAAAATAGGTATGAGCTAAATAGGTCTTAGAATTTCATCCAGAGCCTTTAGAAAATCAAGTGACAATTGCTAGAAAAATATAGAAGAACCTACGGGCTAAAAGGTTTGTTTGGTACTTGGTTAAGTTTCTAATTTGTTAAATATAAAATTATTTTGGGGTATTTTTTTTAGTTTTTTGGCTAAGTGTTGGGGACTTGTCAAGAAGAATGTCAACTATAAAATTTCCAAAGACTCATTTATTTTAGGTAAAGTGTATGCTATAATGTTACCAAAATGCTATTTCTTTTGAGAAAATTATCTGAGCAATTTTATCAAAGACATATTTCTTTCGAACATTTTTTCCATGAAAAATCTAAGTGATAATATTTCCTTTGGGCTAATTGTTTTAGTTTTTAACTATGTGTTGAGAATTATTTTGAACATTTTGTTTGAAACAAAATCTTGAATACCTAAATTCTCTCAAAAATTTTGTCTATTGCACAAGTCCCAAAGGGTATATCTTTTGACAAAGTGTCCTAAAACAAATTTTTGAAGGGTTATTTTTCAAGAAAAGTGTCATATACAAAAGTTATGAAGGGTCCTTTTTCAAGCAAAGTGGTCCAAACAAAAATCCTAAAGGATCATTTCTTTGATAGAGTATCTTGATATAATTTTCTTGAGGGGTCATTTCTTGGGAAAGTGTCCTACACAAATGTCCTAAAGGAAATTAAACCCACAACAAAAGATCACATGCAAAAGTTTCATAGACATAATTCCTTTGGAGAAATTATTTTGGAAAAGATAGATCTATAAAAAAATTGAAGGTCATGTGAACATCAAATACATTCACACAAATGTTGAAATATGGGCACGTAAGTGTCAATTTCAAGCTAGGAAAATAATCATTAGGATTCAAATAACTTAGAGATGGTCACATATAAGTCAAATAAATTTGTGTAGATGTTAAATACAAGAATGCAAACATGAATTTTGATCTCTGTAAAGTAACCATTTGGGTTCAAAAGTCCTTAAAATATTTAAAGTTGATCAAGATCTAATGGTTCATGTGAGCTCACATACTGACAAACAAATCTAATAGTTCACACTTGGGTCAAATAGGTCAAAAAGTCCCCAACTTAAAATCCCTTAAAAATCTATAACTTATAAATGATCCAATGGTGGAATTTCACTAAACAAGGATCCAATGGCATGAGCTTGACTAGTAGGAAAGTGGGCCCAATGAGATCTATGGCTAACACTTGATCATACATATCAGTATTTATAGTGCAAGAAAGAGTTAAAAGTTAAGGAGCTCTGATAAAATGCAATGTTACTAAATATCATGTTATCAGGACTTTAGATCAATGATTGATAGCCAAAATTGAAATGTGAAGCAAAGAGATTCCATAAGAGATTGACAGGTTGAATTTGTCTAGTTTCTAGATGGACAAGCTGAACACATGTCCAAATGGTGACAAGAATATTTTAGAATGGAGTGATCAATGTGTTAAGGGAACACTACATAGACAAATACATATGATTGAGGATTTTTAAGTAGAATGATCTCTTTAGACTCATGCAATGCCATGAGATCTTAGACAAGGTCTAAGACAAATAATGACTAGCAAATGTGAAGAACAAGGTCCATGAAAGCAGTGAATGACTACAAATGGTGAATATATGTGTCTAAAATATATCTAGTACTTAGGGGAACATGTTATGAATATTATATCATGTTTTAAACTCATTTAGATAATGCATATGTATTGACTCTCCTGGTTCAGTTTCAAATGATCGAGAGATGGTCCATGATGAAAGAAATTTCACAAAGGCTAGCCAAATAATCTCTACATCATTTTGGAAAATTTTATCATGGATTATAAGGGAATTTTTCTTAATAAGCATTCATATTGCATTTCAATCTAATTTTCACCTATAATGTAACTAGTTCTCATACTTGGACATGTGTTCCAGTGACTCTTGAACTTCATTCTTTTCTCCTCTCTTTGAAGTTCTATATAGAGCTACCATTTTGGCCTTTTTAATATATACCACACCATGTATGGTGAAGCAATACTATATTGATGTCATATTTTTCCTTTAAAAATTAATTCAAGTCTATTTCTTAGTTATTGAATAATTGTCCAAGTGTGTAAGTGGTTTATAGTGATAAGAAGCGATAATCCTCTATCCTTCTTTTCTTTATCCTTCCATATATGAGCAAGAGTTCTTAGGCTAACACATAATATAGAGTTTAGTTAAGTGTGTCAAACTCTTTCAAGTGTCTAATTATCCTTGGAATGTGAAATTTGCCTTCTAGTCCATTTTCCTTGTGTTTTTTCACACATTTCACCTCTATATTGAAATACTCATGTTAAAACCTTTTAGATCTTTTGAGACTGATTTGTATGCTTTGATTTATTATGCTTGGAATATGATGGTAACATGGAGATAATATTTTTTCATAAACTCCCATACAATAGGTTCTATTTATGTAATTCTAACTCTTTTTCACATAAGCAAGTAGTAGTATAAGTGATAAACATTGCATGATACATTCAGGGAGCTAGACCTTTAAATATAGAGGCTCATTTTCATAATAAGTACACCTAAATAATTATAAATGTTCCCATGTTACCCAAATATGGAAGAGGCTTGAACACCCTCTTCTAGGGTGTGAGGTTTGGTGATAATAGTTTTAGCATGCCTAGTGGAACTTGTCTCCAAGATAAATGGTCAAGGTTAATGTTGGCCTTGACAACATCAACTATAAGTTGATGTGTTACTCAACATATGGAAACTCCATCATGGTAAATTTGGTTTAAAGACACTATCTTGTTACAAAGTTTCTCTCATAATTCATGGTTTTAACTAGTTCATCCTCTATAAGAGTTATCAATCCCATTGACCCACTCTTTTAGCCTAAACATCCCATTAAATTTCAATACCCTTTTCCTAATTTTCACTTTGGAGAACTAGTAGATTTTGTTAGAGAGGAAGAAGTTGAATAAATTGAGGAGATTGAAGATACTAAAGATTTTGAAGAGTTTGAATAAGAAATGGCTAGACCTCATGCTTCCCCTACTTTCAATACATAAAATCCAATTCAACTTCAAGCATATGATTCTATTCCTACCAATACCACTAAAGGTGTATGCCTATTAAATGGTGAGAGTCACACTATATTTAGTGAGCACATTAGATATTTATCTAACTTTTATAGCTTCCACAATATCAATCAGGAGAATATTGCTACCAAAATTCTTTCCATGTACCTATTGGGCCCATTTTTTCATCAACTACGTGGCCCACACCAACTCAACCTATCTCAACATGAGGTAATTTTTAGTTTGATCACTTTGTTTTTGTACCTTTTGGTGCTAGTTAAAAGAATCCTTGAGAATCCCACATTAGTTGGTAGGTAGTTTCATGGTGTTGACCTTCAAAGGACATCCGTAAAAAAACTTGTATGTGGTAGCTTGAGGAGCACATGTGTCAGAATCATGGAATAGGTGGGATATTTACCCCCTAGTGATCACTCAGCATATGACATGCACTCATCCAACTTGGGTAATGTAGTGGAGATGGTGGAATAGTGAACCCCAATAATATCTCATCACTTGTCATGTGCCCATTTGACTTGGCAATAGGATGTACATTTTTCTATAAAAGAAGGCTTGTATCTAAAGAGAAGGGGAGGTGATTAGTATAACAAAGCTATGCTATAATCAAGAGCCACCATTAGATATTTGTATTTTTTATGAAATAGGTTGGACACTTCAAATGTATATCCCAAGATCACTTGTGAGCTGATAGGCATGAGTAAGGTGAAATACAAGCACTTGATCTATTTCATGTCTTGAATTTTATATGTTGAACTGTGAGTCAATGAAGAATGGTATCGAGTAATGGAGTGTTGATTATTGCATTATAGTTTGTACTATTATATGATTGTATTTAGTTTTATATGAGCAATGTTATAAATTTATTTACTTTGAATGTGTTGAGATATTAAGGTTCAACCTTGGTCTTTAATATAATCCTTGTGCCATCTAGTGACTTTAGCCTACCTATAAAATAGACTGTGTTAAAGTCAACACGCACTGAGGCCCTACTGCCTATGCCTAGAGCATTAAACTAAAGAATGAACATGTAAACCCAAACCATTCTCATGACTTAAATAAGCACTTGAATGACCCTTAACCCATTATTCTAATGGTTTTCACCATAAAGAGCCCTATCTAGCTAGATGTGGGCCTATACCATGGGATTTGTGTCCTTAAGAAGGCTTGTGCCTATTGAGCTTCCTTAGAGTATCCTAGCATTGACAAGCCACCTAAGCCATCTTACCAATGACTAAAACCATTTAAACCCCAAAGTTATGCCATGTCTCAACTAGCCCAACATTAGCCTAGTCCCTTAATTGTTATGCTTCAGGTGAGTGCACAAGGCTTGCATATTCTATAAAATTGATGCCAAAATTGTAGTGTGATAAATGTTATGTGCCATAATTTATTATGCTAGTGCCTATTTACACCAATCATAGAACTAACTTGGATTGACTGCCAAGCACATGACTAAGCACAAAAGCTAAACTAGTGAACTTTTCTACAACATTTTAGTTCTATTACTAGGACCCATGTTGAATTTCATTATTTTAATGATACAATAGAGTGATTATCCAACTATCACTCAAGAAAATTGAGTGCTAGCTAAATCAAGTGGAAGATAGTTTTGAGTAAAAGCATCCTACATGTAAAGGATAGGAGCTAAGAAAATGGGTGCAAGCCAAATTGTATAATACTCTATATGAGGTGTTCTTTTATGAGCTACCTGAGCATCTTTACTGATGGTTGGTTTCTTATACTACCTATAGAAGGTGAAGTTATGACCAGTACATTGAGTAGATAATAGAGTGCATAGATAGGCTTGAGATCCTTGATAAAGTCTAGATGTGCATTATAGACAAGTGGTGGAATAACACATTGAATAACTACATGTTGGAATTCATAGTGTCAATCTTCTCATGATTGAAAGAGGTAGAGTATGAGTTTATTTGTGAGATAAGGGTCACATTCATAAGAGGACTCAACATCAAACTAAAAAATCTTTTGGTGGATTACGGTATAGAAACCATAAGAATGGAAGGCTAAAATGCTTGTGTATATGAGGAAGCATAAAAGGTGAGATGGGGAAATATATGTGAGGTGTGATGGAATAAGACAAGAAACTTGACACCTAAGATCTCTATATGTTGAACTATAATAATCAAAGGTGTATATTGATGGAGGATCTAGAACCTAGAAGTGCTAAGAAGACCCGTAGTGAGTGGGAAGGGTATGGGGAAGGATCCCTTGAAATACAACAGAGCGATGAAAGAGATGAAGAAGTAAGAGATCAAGATTAGTAGTTGGGTGTAGGATATAGTGGGTCCCTACAATATGTGACAACTTAGGATGTACTAGAAGTAATTATCCCCTTTGAACCTAAAGTGTAAGCTCATTTTCTAGATTCTCCACTAGAAGATAGAAAAATGGTAATTGACCCTATTATCGATATAAAATTTGATAGGATTCAAGATTTGAATCAAGACTTTGTGATTGAGAAAGTGATTCATTATGAATAATTGAGTGAGGACATGAAAAATCTAACAAACACTAACCTAAGAACCCTGAACATAACCACAGACATTCCCATGTAGAGGATGTCAACTGCATCAACTGGGCAATGACCTGTAAGAAGTGGCATGATGCCATAAGTGAGTGGTACTGCACCAAAAAGTTCAATAGTGTAATAAAAATGATAGATTTAATGCTCCACCCTATAATTGGAGGTACTAGAGGGCCACCTCTAACATAGATTCAAGGGGAATAATCACCTTAGAACTTGGCACTATCCCCTTATCAAGTTTACTATGAGATAGTGATGCACTTTCTTTAGTATCATGGTGTAGAGAATGTTGTGGAGCATATACTTAAGTTGGATATATAATGGAAATCTTGGGGCATCAATTAGTCTAAGACCAAGGTGACTCACTTTCCACCTTACTAGATTGTGCCCATACTTGGTATCAAAAACTTGATTTGAATCAGGCTATGATTGACTATGATATGTTGAAGGAAGACTTTTTAAGAGATTTTGATATCCCCAAGTTTAAACAATAGAGCATCCTAACACTCAATAAAATCATCCAAGGATTATTTGAGAGCATATTCTTGTATGAGTCATGGTTAAAAACTCTTCTCTCTAATCTTTTGTATGACATTCACCCCTCCCAACACATGCAATGGTTTTTTGGAGGCCTACTAATACCCTTTAAATGAGCACTATCCATGAAGACCTTCATGGACCCCCATGAAGTTCTTGAAGCCATGCTTTGGGATAAGGTATTAGGCAACATCGATACCAAGATCAACCCATTCATGGAGGCGTACATCATGTTAATGGCCTCTTAGATAGAAAAGCTAATTACTAGGTTGACATATGATACTCATAGTGGGTTATGGTGCAAAAATTGTGAGATGGAGGGTCATACCAAGAATAATTTCCTATGAATAAATATTTACACTCTAATTCTTAGATATGAAGTTTGTCATGGGCCACATGACTCTCATAGCTATCCTCTATTATAGTATGCTAGTCAAATAAACACTACCATTTAGTGTAAGATGTATGATGCCTATACACACTCCATAGTAGACTATCAGGCCATCAATGAGATGCACCAAAGCATGGAAAGAGGCATGAGGTAGGTGATAACATCAGCTGGAAGTTAGGTGAGTCAAGGAAATGAAGGTTATGGCTAGCACAATATAGGTTATGGGAATCAATGAGGCATGTGTGGGCAAGGAAGAAGATATGATAAAGGAATATTCCCACCATGATCATGTTATAAGTCTGGGTTGAATGAGAATTATCAACATGACTACCCTATACACCTAATGTGTGAGTATCATCAAGGACCACATGTTGTTGAGGAATGCCTAAATTTTTATAAAAATTTGACTCAAGGTTGGCCTGATGTAGAAAAGGGTGCCATAATGCTTAAGCATGAATCTAAGGAAGAAGGTAGGCTCCCAAGCCACAAAAAACTCATAAGGAACCACCTAAAGTGTAGGCCATAACTTAGAGTCAGTTCACCACTTAGTCAACCACTATGTTAACCTAAGAACTACACTTGGAATATGATGAATCAAGCTACACTAAGCATATAGTGCAACTTGAGCCAAAATTTATGCCCTATCCTAAACTTATGTGACAGAAGGACATCCTACAATAAACAATGGGTGTGTTATAGAATTTTTAGGACAAACTCCATCTAAATAGAGATGTAGAGGCATAGGCTACCACTTCACATAGAATACAAGATAACCAAGAGGCCAAAGTATAAGAGTTGAACGAGATCATGTGCCTCCTATAAATTGAAGGGATATTACCCATACTAAAAGATTGCTATTAAAGCATGCAGGGAAGAAACCAGAAGAAGAGGTTTTGCCTCAAATGATTGAAGTTTCTATGCCACATATGCAACATGAACATGAAGTAATGCATAATTAGAACATAGAGTATGACCAAGAGTTATTGATAGATGACACCATCAATGGATGGTTGGTTTGTGAAGTACTTATAAACATAGGCACTGAGGTTAATATTATGATCAAAATTTCCTAGGAGAAGATGGGATGACCACCCTTGAGAACCTCATCTAATATTTTATTCATGGCTAACAAAACATGAATGAAACCTATTTGGATCTTGAAAGGTACCATTGTAGATATCATGGGTGTCAAGTTTTGAGCCAACTTCGAGGTCATCGAATTGGTAGAGCAAGACAACTATCCAATGCTCTTTGGTAGGCCATAATGCAATGCAAGTAATTTTTAAAATGACAAAGAGAGGGTGGTGATACCTTTATCAAGTGATCAAGGACCCCCATATGTGGAAAACATTGATCTTGAGGATGAGATTAACCACATTTATAACATCAGGATGTAAGGTGTTGAAGCTCAACCCTAGTGACCAAGATGTAATAAAATGAGAGGATGGATAATTAAATTTTGATATAACTAACATAGTCTATGAATTATAGGTAAAATAGGCTTATGAGGTTACTAGCTGAAGGTGCCACCTGGTGTGCAAAACCAAGTTAAGGCCAACCAGAATGAGATTGGTTAGGATTGAGCACAATCAGAAGAGATGCATTCCCCATAATAGAAAGGTTAGAAAAGAGTGTTCTAACTAAGTAAATGGAAGTTTGAATCACTCCTAAAGTATATATATTGAGAGGTATGTCTATGACATTAAAGCTTACATCCCTAAGGAAATAGATAGAATGGGTGTACTAGTGCATACCTTGAAGTGCATTGTTACTCACTAGTGGGTAGTGTAAACACCTAAATTTCCAACATGGCAAGATGTAAAGGAAACAATATGCACTAGGTTTGGAAATAGTAATGAGGACTTAGACATACCCACTTACCTAGGTGATTCTGACCCAATCATACATGTACAGTTATGTGAAGAAACCTATACTATCTATGATGAGAACATGCTAAAAGGCCTATGGGTGTATGACTTGTAAAGGAATTTGAAAACATGGGCATGAGCATGGTAAATTATAAATGAGATGCATTTTGAGATAGTAAATTTGGAAATACTCAAGGATAGGTTCATACTCACCTTCTCCTTTTCTTTATAAAACTTAGAACCATTAGAGCCACCACAAGTCATTCACAAGGCAGTGTTGGAGGACACCATCATCTTAGAAGATTACCTAAGTGAAATGTTTGGGGAAAAAGGACTAGTATTCCCATCATTTTTTGAAGAGTGGGTGCTCAATAATTACTCTAGTGAGGAAGATGACAAGACTTGGAAAGAGCACAATTGGAAGGCTCTAATAGGAAGACAAAAAATTATGCATATTATGGATGACAATGCCCCAGATGGAGATTTGATGCATATTTAAATTGAAATAACTAAGGGGATAGGGAAAGTTGCATAATCTCATCAAAATAAAAATGATACCTACTACATGCCACTCAAGAGAACTAAAGTAGACATCAATAGAAAGGGTGAGCTGAAGATTGACACTATAGGCACTTACTAGTCTAAAGTAGAGATGGTGTGAATCATAGACCTCCTAAAATAATTAAGACTTATTATTTTAAAGATACCAAGACATGGAAGTAGCCCACCCTTCCCTTGGAAAAATGAGCATCAAGTTGGTGGATGGCACGAGGCTGATCAAGAAGTGCCCTATCAAATGAATCCCAATCTCTATGCTAAGGTGAAAATAGAGATTGATGAAATGCCTTCCACAAGCATTATCTACCTTATACAAAAATTTAAATGGGTGACTTCAATGGTCATTAACATAAAGAAGGATGGGCAAATATGGATCTACATTGACTATAGGCTTTTGAATGCTACCTACATTAATGACCCATTCTTCACCCTATTCACTAATGAGATCCTAGATGGCGTTATAGGCTAAAAAATATATACTTTCACTAGTGGTTTCTCAAGCTACCATTAGGTGTAGATCAAGGAGGAGGATAAGCCCAAAAAAACCTTTATGATTGAATAGGGCTATTTTATTTATAATGTGATGTCCTTTGGACTTAATAATACATTAGCCATATTTTCTAGAGTGGTGATCACTACTTTCAAGGACTTTATCCATAAGTTCCTTCAATTTTATCTTGATGACTAGACTGTGTATGGTCTTGTAAAAGACCACTATGACAATCTGTACCTCATGTTTGAGAGGTATAAGAAGCTCCAAATATCATTAAACCTAAAGAAATGCATCTTCATAACCCCCTTTAGAACATTTCTTAGGCAAATCATCTATAAGGATGGTTTACTTATTGATCCTATAAAGATATCCATCATAATTTATCTCTAGACTCCTTCAATGTAGAAAGATGTATGTGCCTTTCTAGGCCATTGTGGCTACTACAAGAAGTTTGTACAGAGCTATGCAAAGATTATAACACCTATAGAGGAGCTCTTACACAAATATGGCCCATGATATTAGGGTGAGGTACAAGAGGAGGCATTTAAAACATTAAAGTTAAAATTGGCTAGCATGCCTATTCTACAATTTCTAGACTGGAATACTCCTTTCCACATCTATGTTGATGTTTTAGGCTCTGAAATTGGCACCATATTGGTACAACCAAGTGAGGGAAAGATGGACTACCCCATATCATTTTAAATCAAGAAATTGATGTAGATAGAGTAGAATTACACCACCACTGAGTGAAAGGCATTGATAATGGTCTATACCTTACAAAAATTTAGGAAATACCTATTGGTAACCCCATTCATCTTCTTCATTGATCATGAGGCACTCAAGTACCTCATGAACAATCCTATTTTACATGGGTGCATATGTAGATGGATTATTCTATTCCAATAATTCCATTTATTCATTGTTGTTAAACCTGAAAAGCAAAACTTGGGGCCAAACCATTTATCCTACATCAATTCTGGTGATTTAGTGGTGTCAATTGAGGATAACATGATGGACATGTAGCTATACAAAGTCTAGTGAATTCATAAATATTTACCAAAGAGTGCCACTTTTTTGGCATCTAGGTTCACACCTCAGACCTTATCAAATAAGGAGAAAAAGTAACTTACAGTTTGTATGACCCCCTTCTATCTCATTGAAAAAGAGTTGTACAAATTAAGTAGAGATGAAGTCCTACATTAGTGTATTCTAAAACATGAAAGGGACTCCATCTTATAGGAATCTCATGAGGGAATTGTAGGAGGCCATTATGCTAGAGATGAAATGGTGCAAAAGGTATTGTAGTTAGGCTTATGGTGGCCATGTTTATTCTAATATACAAAAGGTTATACTAAGGCATGTGACATATGCCAATGTACTGACAAGCCTAACCATTAGGATGAGATTCCTCTCATTCCCATTCTTGCCTAGACACCATTCAAAAAATGGGACATTGACTTCATTAGGCCAATAACTCCCATAACATGGTGCATAGGTTTAAAATATATTTTAGTGGCCATTGACTATTTTACCAAGTGGGACAAAGCCACATCAACAAAATATTTTATAGTTATAATAGCCATGCATTTCATATGGGATAACACCATAAGCTAGTATGGGTGACCATAAGTCTAACAAGCGACAAGGGTACTCATTTTATCAATGAAACACTACACATCCTTTTAACTAAATACATGGTGGTGCACCACAAAACCACTCCTATCATCCATAGGCCAATGACACAACTAAAGCATTCAACAAGATCTTGGGTATGTGCCTAACAAATATATGTAATGTTAATCACAAGGATTGGGTTGATCATGTTTTAGTGGTATTATGGGCATACTACATGACATACAAGCACCTAAACAAGGCTACACCATTTCAATTGATGTTTGGCACTAAATTAATTTTACCCATGGAATTAATGGTGCCCTCATTACGTATTATATAGATTAGTCACTTAGATGATCAATAATCTTTAAGCACAAAGTTAGAAGACTTGTAGCGCTTAGATGAAAAGCACACCAAAGTAAAGTGGATTCAATAGGTTGAGAAGGCATGACAAAAGTGTTAGCATGACAATAATATCAATCACAAATAGCTAACTAAAGGAGAATTGGTATTACTCTATGATTCTAAGTACTTTAAGCACTCAGCCAAATTACAAATATAGTGAATGGTCCCCTACATCATCCACCACATATTAGAAATAGGCACATGCAAGTTTCACATGTTGTCTGGAAAAATGCTCCTTAGGAATTTCAATGGAAACCAACTGAAGCCATATAGGTAGTAGGATGACACTGGGCCATGGAAACTCTAAATTTGTGCTCACTAGTTAGTTTAAAGTTGAGCTGACTAGAATAAAGTTTGGTACAAGCCAAACAATTCTTTTATTTTTATTTTATTCCTTATATAATACAGAGACGTAGTGAATGGTGTGTGATGGCTATAATAACTTATTTATTATCACTTCATGAATAATTCAATTGAATTAGTTGATCACTTGCACCCTTTTAGTGCATGAGGCTAGACATGTAAGTGGTGGGTATGTGAAGCTAACTAGATGCAAGTAGAAAATGCACAAGATCCATGTGCATGAAATGAACAATATAGGGTACTTGAAGGCCCATGATCAAATAATTTTGGTGTTACCTTTGTACCAAAGTTAAAAATAAGGTACATCAAATGATCATGTGCTAGAGACCTAAGAATAAAGTGAAGATGCATAATCTAACAGTTTGTAAGAAATTTAGATGAGAATCAAGGTGCTAGAGGGCTAGCATAAGGGATTTGTATGGGGTAGGATAGTTCAAGGCAAGATGACATGCAAAAATCAACCAAGATAGAAAAAACACTTGACAATGGAGCATAACTAGAAGAAAAAGTGGAACTAAGGAGGATGAATTGTGCATATGTGAGGTGTTATGCCCAATTTACCACAAAGAATGCAAAGGTCACACTAGGTATACACATGTAGAAGGAAAATATCTATGATAGCTGATGTCTACCTAAAAATGAGTAGGAAGTGATCATTTGAACCACACATCACTTCACCAAAAAATTCATGAGGAACATTCAATGAGGCAGTGGTGGTGACATAAAGATACATAATTAGTGCATTAAGGATGAGAGATTATCAAAGTAGTTTACATATTTTTACATTTTCCAAGAAATCAAGGTGCCTACACCATAAAGCCTACATTAATAATGGTAGATGAGAATGAAGGGTATAAAATAGAAAGTGATAGACTTTATTAGGTTACAAAGTTTAAACTAATTCAAACTAAAAGCAAACCTAAGCAAGAATCAAAGAGCTGAAGGTGAAAACCCTACACCAAGTGAGAACTCAAACACCCAGAAGAACCAAGAGTAAAATATGACATACAAATAAAATTAGCATTCTTAGTGAGGCCAATTTTAAGGGTTGGGGAGAAATATTTGTGCAAAAAGTAGAGTTAGAATGAGAAGCTATCACCCAAGCCACCATTAATGGTGAGTAAATCTCAAAGTTGAGGGTATAGTCATAGATCCTATGACTATAATAGTGTTGACTACCATTCGAGGCTTTGTCAAGCCATACTTACCAAGATTCAACAAAAGCAAATTTAGGATGGTGAAGAATAAAAAATTAGTGAGATCTATATAAGAAAAACACAAACCCAAGTGGGTGAATATTTTAGAAGAGATGATTGATGCCAAAACTAAGGCATAGCTGATTGACATAGTTAACATCATAGAGGTAGATATCAAAGTGCTAACAAAATTATCATGCTAGTTTATGTAATTACACTTAAAGGTTAAGGTGGGGGAAAGTTATTAATCATTTACACATAGTTTCCAAATCAAGGATTATAACCATCAAACATCGAGCCATTTTCAAGACTTGACTTAAGACTAGGTGGTGGATATAAGGTGTAAGATATTGTAAGGTGATGCCCTATTTGATGTCTCAATTTGAGATAATTTGAAATATTTTAGGGTGACTCAATTCTATGAGTTACCCTACTTTGTAAAGCCAGAGTAACTTGTCCAATTTTTGCTCTCATGCATCCTTGAGGACCACATGTATTTTGTAGGCTGATGTATGGAAATTTTAGCACAGTTGATCAAGAAGATAACTAAGCTACCAAATGTTAGATAGGACATCCATCAAATGATGGATGATGATGAATAGGTGGAGCACATTACAAAGATCCTTAAGTACTTTAAGGGGGTTTTACATTCCCAATCAACAAGTGTGAGGATCTTGGCATGAGGGTAGTGACATGCCTCATGAGTTCCAAATTGTGCTCAAGTGGCCAATAGACTGATATATCAAAGGCATACCTCTACATTTCCTAACACATGGTACAAGGTATATAGTTCAACATCTTGAAGTTTATCACCTGAGTTAGTGAAAAAAGTATTAGAGTGCTATAACACTAAAGAGACCTTCAGGTGGGAGTTCATCCTCATCTTGATTATTATGAAGGAAATTAGGATCTTGAATGGGAGCAAAGATAATATTTGGGTCTTCCCAAATCACCATGAATCCTTGATGCAAAAGTATAAAGACTACATGTACCCCACCTCCTTCAGTCCCAAGTACAAGATGCACATGATGCAAAAAATACATAGAATATTTTGGATTAGAGTGGCACATTCCTCAAGGGATTCCCTAAAATATGTTTGAGATGACATCTTTTGCCATAATTTAGTATTATTATGTAGTGTATTTGAAACTATGGGATGGGAATAGGTTAGGATGGTTGAAGCTCCCCTTTACCTTCTCAGCAAGGTACTACTACATCAGATCCTCAATGCATAATAGATGGACATTCTAGTGAAGGAACTAGATGTGGAGAGGTGTAAGTTGAGGCACTAATTCCCTCACATATATGGGAAGTCCACTAAAGATGAAGAATATGCATCAAATCACCTAGACATTGATCCCATTCAAGAAGTCACCATCCTAGGCAGAGGGAAAACCCTAGTCCATATCAAGGATGAGGGAATAATAGAGTCAGTAAAAAAGAAGTCTCCAAAGAATAAGAGGGGGAGACTTTGGAGGAAATAGAGGAGTGGCTAAGGATAAATAATTATTTAGAAGGAGAAGAATCTTCTTCAACCTCTACATAAAAGCATATGCAATTCATGCCAAATATTTCCCCTAGAGTAGGGAAAAAGAAGAAGGGCAAGGATCCTACTATGGCATAAAAGATAATCCTATCTGAGGAAGAGGAGGAAGAGGAGTTCAAGGAATAAGAGAGTGGGAGGGGCAAATACATCATACTCAAGGATGAAGAGTCCTTATTAAGTGAAAGGACCCCCTCCCTACCACCTCAGACTTAGTTGGAGAAGTGAAGGCAAAGATGGATGAACATTAGCTTCAATGAAGCCAAAATATATAGGGCACAGAAGATGAAAGAGCAAAAAGGAAAAATGACAAAGTTTGGGATATCGAAAGAGGTCATTAAGATGGTTTAGGTTGAATAATGAAGGAAAGAGGAGGAGTTCAAGGCACAAAAGGGAGAAGGAAGGAAGGAGAAACAAGAGAAAAGATCAAGGAAGTAACACATTTAGGCACACTGATAAAAGAAGAATTAAAGCATGAGTGGAAGGACATGGGCTCAACATGGTGCTAAATTTTCACCAAATATGAGAAGCCATGAGGGCCAAGGGTATGTCCCAAGCTAAGATAAATTGGGTAGAAGCCAAAGAGATATAAATGAGAGAAAAGAAGTGAGAAGCATAAACTATACAGAGGAATGCTAAAAAGGAAAAAACCAAGAAAGAGGAGGTAGAGAGGAAGGCCAAGGAAGAGAAGGTAAAAAGAAAGGAAAGAGAGGAAAATGCATCCTAGGTAGAAAGGGCTAGGATAATAAAAGAACAAGAAAATAATAAGGTTTTTGCTAGCATGGAATCGAGAGAAGAAAGAGTGTCAGAGAATGTGCCCAACACCTCCACGAGAATAGTAGAAGAAGATACATAGTAGGTATGCCCTAGCTCTGAAGGGGAACTTGAATATAAAGAGGGTGATACTGGTGCCTCATAAAAATAAACAAAGGAGATAGAATCCCCATTGGGGCAAGAAGAGAAGAAGGCTGGTGTAGCAAAATCTTGCACCAAAGAACCATGGCAAGAGGAAATGGACAAAGGGGAAAAGTCCACAAAATAACCCTTACAAGAAGAACATGATGGTAGGTCTAACACTAAAGAAAAAGAATAAGTGGACAAGGGGGGAAGTCTAATGAAGAACCCCAAAAAGAAGGAGAATAAGAAGAAGGAATTAACATAAGTACCAATGCCAATGAAGAAGAAGAGAAGTTGGGTAAGGAATAAGAGTATGAGATAGGCAATAGGGAAAAGGTGTAACAAGGGTTCAAAGAAGATGAATACTTCTATATGATGGAGTACATGCCACCATAGGCTACCATAAACCTGATGTGCCACCAAGTTTCTTAAGTATTGGATTACTACATGGATGACCCCCAGTTTGAGATTCTTACAAAATCACTTTAGAGCACTAAGAAACCAAAGGAATGGCATGACTACTAGCTCATAAATCCATGAGACATGAACTTTGTGCAAGTAGTTAATGCCTTGATTAAGTTGGATTTTTTAGTAGTACATAAGAACATCATCAATGATATTTTCACCAATAATTGGAAAAATATAGTGTAAGAGGTAGAGTTAGAACTTGAAGTAACAAAGCTCAAACTTAAATATCTAGTCAAGCACATATATGAGGTAGAACCATCCCTTTTGGATGGTGTAGATACCTCAAGAATGAAAGAGGTTGACAAGGTCTACACATTGGTAGAGTAGACACTTCTAAGGATGAGGTCAGTGCTTGAGGATCTAGAAGACCTTTGTGAGGCCTTAAAAAGAGAATTGAACAAAAAGTTGGATATGGTGGAAGACCTCTTCACCAAGTTATAAGAAGGCATGGAATAATTAGACACCATTTTTTTTAATTTCACCACCCAAGTAGTGATCATCGATACGTGCCTTAAAAAGGTAAAGGAGGAGAAAGGTGCTTTATTCTAACATTACTTCATGATGAGCAAAATTGAGTGAATACAAGTGATGGCAAAGGTCAAATCCCTAAGTGCCTAAATGAAGACCTAGGATCAAGACCTAGAGGATCTCTTCCATACCTTCCAAATAAAGGGTAGTGAGTAGGGGGATATCTTAGATGATGGGGTAAAGTGAGTAAGAGAAATGATTGACGCCTTTAGGAAATAACTAGAAAGCATAGATGTGCTCACCCTTGAGGCTGCCTCAACTAAAGAAGATGGTGTTGTTGAAGAAATCAAGGGTGATATATAGGGATTTGAGAATTTCAAGGTAGATTTAGAGTAGGGTGCCCCTAAATTTTACACAATAAAGGCACTAAAAGATTAGTCTAAAGTGGATTAGAAATTTTGTATGGGGTAACGTTGGGCCCCCTTTTGAAGCAAATATGTGGACCATGCCAACTCAACCTATCTCAACATGAGGAAATTTTTGGTTTGATTTCTCCTATTTTATACCTTTTGTTGCTAGCTAGAAGAAACTTCAAGGATCCCATGCCAGCTGGCAAGTAGTTGTGTGGAACCAACCTTCAAAGGACATGCCTGTAGGAACTTGCACATGGTTGCTCAAGAATCATAGGTGTTAGAATAGTGGATTAGGTGGGATAGTGACCCCCTAGTGACAACTCAACATATGACATGTGCTCATCTAACCTATGTAGTATAGTGGAGTTGGAAAAATAGCAAACCCTAATGATAACTCATCACTTGAAACATGTCCAACTGAATTGGAAAAAGGATGTCCATTTGACTATAAAAGAAGGATCATATCTAAAGGAAGGGGAGGTGATTAGTATAACAAAGCTCTTATGAAACCAAGAGGCACCATTAGATATTTATATTCTATATGAACTAAGTTAGACACTTTGAATTTATATCCCAAGCTCGCTTATGAGCTATTGGGCATAATTAAGGTTAAATATGAGCACTTTCTCTATTTCATGTCCTGAACTTTGTATGTTGAACTATGAGTCAATGAAAAATGGTATCGAATAATGGAGTGTTGATTCTTGTATTATAGTTTGTACTATTATATGATTATATCTTAGTTTTATATGAGTAATGCTATAAGTTTATTTACTTTGAATGTATTGAGATTTTAAGGTTCAACCCTAGTTGCTAATGGCATCCTTGTGTCATCTAGTGACTTTGGCCTACCTATAAAATAAACTAAGTGTTAAATCTAGTATACATCAAGGCCCCACTACCTGTGCCTAGAGTACTAATATAAAGAATGAACACATGAAGCCAAGCTATTTCTATGACTTGGCTAAGTGCCTGAATGACCCTAACCTACTATTATAATATCTTATGCCTTGAAGAGCCCTATCTAGCTAGATATGGGATTACACTATGGTATTTACATATTTGAGAAGGCTCATACCTATTAATCTTCCTTAAATTATCTTCTCATTGATAAGTTTCATAAACCATTTTACTAATGACTAAACCCCTTTGAACCCTAAAGTTGTGCCATGTCTCAACTAGCTTAATGTAGGCTTGATCTCTTCATTGTTGCATTTTGGGTTAGGACATAAATCTTACACCTTATGTGAAATTGATGCCATTGCAATAGTGTGTTAAATGTTTTACATCAAACCCTATTATGTTCATGCCTAGCTATCCCAATCATAGAATTGACTTGGCTTGACTATTAAGCACATGACTAATCACAAAAGCGAAAATAGTGAACTTTTTACAACAGTCTCTTAGGGGGAAGGCTCTTGATTGGTATAGGACTCTATAAGGTGGATGCATCACATAATAGGATGAATTTTGAGTGATAATAATTGTAAGATTTGGAAATGAGAGTGATCATGCCTCTCTCATATACTAGCTTAATGTAATCAAGAGAGGATCCAAAGAAACAATGCATGATTTTAATGAGAGATTCCAAAAAACTTATAATATATTAACTCTTCCTATGAGGCCACCTCCCAAATTTGTGTTTTTGATTTATTTTACTTTATTTTTAAAATAATGGAGTTTTATTCCTATTTTAGTTAAGTGTCTAGATTAATAAATCAATATAAAATATAACAATAAATATAGTCCTAATTTGTGCAATTATTTATCTTTTTCACCTTTCTAAAAATAAAAATAAATAGTAAGAAATATAACTTAGCTTAAAAAAAGACAAAGATGGTTGATACATATGTTGAAAATGGATGTGTAGGATTGGGAAGGTGTCATAAACCTAAATATAGCTTACATTTGGTGAAAGGATAGGAACACTAAAAAGTGGATGTTTTGTGTCCAACACTATTGTTCGTTCCTACCGCTATTTTCCAAACTAATCATAAAGACCTAATTTTTTTTGTTTAGTTGTGATGTGCCTATGTGAGTGTGCCTATGAAAAATTGAATGTTGGTTATCGATGGAACTCTCTTTGGAGCTGATTTTGTCTTAAAACCCTAACCCTCTATCATGCTTGATAAAATGATATTTTATTCACTTGAGAAAGAAATGGGTTAGTGTGTAATATGTACTAAACATGAAATCCATACCCATTATGTGGGCATGCTGCCTACATACGAATACTTTGAAGAGGGATCAAACCATATGTAGTTATCCCACCTAGTGTGCTTTGTGAAATAGTGTGATGTAGATCCAAATTCTAAATTGATAGTGTTTCAGGTGGCTAGGGATTGGTATGAGGATTTGAGTATGTTTGTAGCTATGTTGGGTGATTATGTGCAAATAATAGGGAAGTTTGCATTAGTGCTTCATTTATATTCTTGCTTACTTTGTAAGTTCTATCACCTCCTTTGTAAATGATCTTTGAGTGAAGTTTTATAAGGAATAATTAGCCATGGGTCAGATGTATTCATGCTAGGCTAATCTAATTAATGATAAAGACCAGATGAAAATGACCCTTAGGGCTCAAAGTGCAAAAGGATAGGATTACCAAAAATAGAACATGTTGGTGCCTAGTATTATAGTCCAAATGGGGCACTCTTATCTTACAGGCTCAAGACCTAGGTGAATAGGATTATCATAATGAATACTTCTTGGTTGAGATGGAATTAGGGTTTAGAAGGTTTTGGATGATTGGTAATGAGCAAAAAGGACCTATGGATGGGGTGTCACAAACCAGACTCAAACTACCAATTTTGACTTTTTATATGACTACATTTACCCCCTCCCCTTCATTCTAGTAATACAACAAAGTGAAATACTAGGATAAAGGAAAAATAGAAAGCTTACCTGAACTTACCTACAAGGGTGAAGCCCATGAAGATGTGTGATGCTGAGTGTGCATAGAGAGAGCATAATGTGTAGTGTAAATCTGCAAGAGAAAATAAATAGTAGATTAGTTCTTATTAGACATGATATGTCTAAAATAAGAACATACAAAGGCTAGGAAAAAGAGAGAGGAAGAGAAAGGAATTAATACACCTCAATGAGTATGTGAACCAATACAAAAGCTATTGTGATGTTGAGTGATGTTGGGTATGTGTTATATCAAGATTAATATCATGAATAAAGCAAAGTGCTCAATTCCTTGAGTGTGGCTCAAAAATACAAAGGCTGACCCTTTGGCTCCATCATCTCCCACTATGTAGTGAATCTATGTGATCATGTGTGTGTTCAATTGATGTTTAAACTAAGTGTACAATCCCTTTGAGTATGTGGTTCAAGAATATAAAGGCTATCTAGTGCTTTGGCTCCATCATTACTCACTATATAGTGAAGCTATGAACTAATACTAGTATGAATGTGTTTCATATGAGATGGCTCATAAAACACATGAATTATTTGTGATCTGATAATGTGGCATGGATATTTGGATGTGTACTAAGAACTAGGATAATCTTGGCCACTTTGAAAGGTGGAGATTAGGCTTGTATGAAATCCACTTTGAAACTAATAACTAAGCTTATATGAAATCCACTCTAAAATGATGCCAACCACCTAAAAATAAAATAAGGTATGTAAATACTAAGAATACCTAGGTAATACAATGAACTAGAAAGAAAAGAAGGAAAATGTGCCATGCACATTGTCCATAATCATTGGTGTTTGAAACATGGATTCTAATCTATAAGTTGTACCAACTACCCAATTTGAAACTAGAAATAAGAGCCATAATGTCATATATGATTCCCCCTATATCTAGATAATTTGAGTAAAGCTATACTAAAACTACCCAATCTAATATGAACTATAGTTTAGAAAACTATAATTAACCTTACCTTTCTATTTGTATCTAATTTTTTTGGGTTTTTAGCTATTTAGATGGAAATTTCAAAAAGTGGAAACTTTGGTGTTTGTTGTTGTAGTCCAAATATGGCACTCTTGTCCTTTAATATTTTTTTATCACTGTTCTATATTCATCACTATTTTCCTAGTCTATTTTGCATGTTTTGAATTTTGATTGCTATTCAGAGTGTTCTAAAAACTGATTTTGATTGGTAGAGGGCTCTGATCTCTATGACATAACCCTTGTTTATTGACCCCTCTTCTAAGGGTAATAATGAAGACCCTAAAATGATTTACCTCATAATAAAGATCCCTACAAATGTGTTATGATATGAAATACATTATATAACAATTATGATTAAAAATATGTCTCAAGATATAGCATAGTTTGTATTTGAGATTGTTAGATCAATAGGGGTATGCCTAGATAGATGTAAAAATGTAATAAAATGTGAGTATACTAAAATGAAACTATAAATCTAGTTATTTTTCAAGGAGGGATGGATTATGATGTCCATCATGGCATCCAAGAAGGCAAGATAATGCATGATGTGGATCATGGCACTGCAAATAATTGAGAAGCAAACAAGCAAATAAGCACACAAGGTAAGAAGTAAGAATCATACAAAAGAGGCCAAAGGGCCATGAAAATAAGGGACATGTGCACATGTCACTCAAAATGGGAAAGTAAGTATATAAGGAATTTTTAAATGCCTGCATGCACATATAATTATAAATAAGTAAGATTGGCATGAGCACCACAAGAACATACAAGAGTAAAAGCAAAAGACATTGACAAATGTCTTAAGGTATGCACAAGTAAAAAAATATGAATTGCAAAATGCAATCACATCTAGATACTCAAAGAAATAAAGGAAGGCATATAAATGCTATAAATACTATCACATCTAGCTAATCAAAGTAAGAAGTGAAAGTATGTAAAACATGTAGTACAAGACTAAGTAGATGCTAAGAAATACAAAAGTTCTATATACTAGTGTGTGTTGATAGAATAATCTATGTAAGATATTAAGTAATGCACATCAACATGATAACTAGACTATGTGGTATAGGAATGATATAACTTAGATGGTGTAGTCATGTATAAAATAACCTTGGTGGGTAAATATATTGATGTATGTCTCGAATGTAAAAGTAGGATGCCCCCTCAATGGGTAAAGTGAAGTGATCAAGGATTTGGGTGTCACTACACACACTCAAATAAGATCAAGTGAAGTATGGTAATGTAGATTAATTGACAAAAAATAACATAGAACAATAAAATGTAAGTCTCAAATGGTAGTAGAAATTTAAAGCATGGATAATGCATATATTTAAATTTATTTGGGTGTTTTTAGTTTTTTAAAATGTTTTGTAGTTTGAAATATTATATTATTTTTGGTATTTTGAAATATTGTATTGTTTTTGTATTTTGAAATGTTATATTTTTTTTGGTATTTTGAAATAAGCTATATAAAAGTAATCATAAGGAAACTACATATAAGAAAGTGAAAAGAAACTATGTACAAGTAAGTTGAGAAATTATATACAAGAAAGACTATGAAGAAACGATACTAATTGATGAGTCTCATAAGAGACTACCTATAATGGTGTCCTATATAAAGGAGAGGGATGTGGGATACCATTCTCTTTGGGTGGAGAGTGAGAAATAGGTGCCACTATAGTAGGGGTGGTTTGGGAGATTCATTGGTATTTTTAGTATTTAATGAATCAAATTATAATTGAATATAATAAGTGATGTTTACATTAACATGTGCATCATTTGAAATAAAATCATGCATGAAAGTAAAAGCAAATTTTTTTAATGCAATATGTTTGAGAGTGAGAGAAGATTTAGAAGAATGAGATGCATTTTTTCTTCACTATATGCATAATAGTAATCATTATTCCATACATTATCACACTTAGAATTTTGTTCATTTTAAAGAGGAGAAGTAGAAGTATCACTTTAATATTCACTCTCATTGTCATATTCATTTGCATGTTCACTATCATACTCATTATCACTTCCATTATCACTAGGGAGAGGGGTAAGAGGCAATGTTAATTCTTTTCTAATATTTAATAAATTTTCATGTGAAACTAGAGTACTATGTGCATATATATTATCCTTGAATGGAGTGCATACATTATTTTAATTTTCAATATGAGAAGTAAGAGTAAGAGAGTTATAATTTAAACATTCTTTTGTCATTATTTGAGATGACAAAGTAGAGTTAAGAACATGAGATTGATCATTTGAATTATTCATTGGAACTTTGATTCTATTTCATTTATATTTTTGTAATTTAAACATAGAAGTAGAAAAAGAGAGGGAGAAACTAGGTTCAAATACAAGAAAATTATCACTAATGAGAGGTTCACTTGGAATTACATGACTAATTTGTACATTTGATGTATTGTGCATAGGAAAATGAGGTGAAAAATAACTTTCCCATTTATCAAAATTATTTTCTTTGGAAGAGGGAAGAAAAGAGATAGGTTTGAGAGAAGAAGATGCATCTACTTTTTCTTCACTATCACTTTCATATGCATCATCATATTCATCATTAAAACAATAGTAATTGTCTTCATTGTAAATGAAATAATTTTCCTTATTTTTGGCTAGTGTGCAATTTTGTAATTTTTTCCATTAACTATCATAATTATGAGAAAAATTTAAAAATTTATCTATAGGATGAGATGGAAGAAGTGCCTCAGTCACCATTTTATTGATTTCACCAAAGAGAGTATGTAAAAGTATTATTAAGCAAATGAATGCAATAATGACTACTAACATAGGGATTTTGAAAATAGTTGACACTCTAAACAATTTTCAAAAATTCCAAAATTTTTATCTAAAAATTGTAAGGGAGGATGGCTTAGGGTTTGAGGACCTAGTTTGGAAATCTAGGTTTTTGGGTTGGAGTTATAAAAATTTGAAATTATTTCAATAATTTAAATTATAAAATAAATTTGAATAAAACAAATGTACAAAAATTTATAAAAAAATCAGAATTTTGAAATTGAATTTTTGCATGCAAATGTGAAAAAAAACCCTAGGGGTACTTAGGGTTTGAGATATGTTTGAAGTAAGTTAGATTCACCAAATGATTTAACTTTATTTTGAGAGTAATGGAGTTTTATTATGATTTTAGTTAAGCGTTTGGATTAATAAATTAGTAAAAAATATAACAATAAATATAGTACTAATTTATGAAATTATTTATCTTTTTCACCTTTCTAAAAATAACAATAAATAGGAAGAAATATAACTTATCAAGAAAATAGATTGAGATAATTGATACTGATATTGAAAATGGGTATATAGGAGTAAGAAGGTGTCATAAAATTGAATCTAGATTTCATTTGACAAAAGGATAGGAACATCAAAAAGTGGATGCTTTGGTGTTTGACATTGTTGTCTAAAATGATCATAGAGATTCAAAACTTTTTAGGTAGTTGTGTTATGCCTGTGTGAGCATGCCTATGAAAAATTGAGCACTGGTTATTGATGAAACTCATTTTGGAGCTGATTTTGTCTTAAAACCCTAACCCTCTATCATGCTTGATAAAATGATATTTGAGTCACTTGAGAAAGAGGGAGGGTTAGTGTGTAAGATTTATTGAACATGAAATCCACACCCCTTGTGTGGGCACGTTGCCTACATACTAATACTCCAAAGAGGGATCAATCCATATGTATTTCTCTCACCTAGTGTGTTTCGTGTAATAGTGTGATGTGGATGAAAAATCCAAATTGATAGTGTTTGAGGTGGCTAGGAATTGGTATGAGGATTTAAGTATGTTTATAATTGTGTTGGGTGATTGTGTACAAAGAATAGGAAATTTTACCTTAGTGATTTTTTTATATTCTTTCTTGCTTGGTAAGTTTTGTCACCTCCTTTGTAAATTATCTTTGAGTGGGATTTTATAGGGAACAATTGGTCATAGGTCAGATGTATTCATTTTAGGTTGACCTAATTAAGGATGAGTAGATGAAAATGACCATTGGGGCTCAAAGTCCAAAAAGATAAGAGCATAAAAAATGAGACACTTTGGTGCCTGACGCTATAGTCCAAATAGGACACTCCTATCCTACAGGCTTGAGACTTAGGGGAATAAGATTGACATAGGGAATACTTCCTAGCTGAGGTAGAGTTAGGGTTTAGAAGGTTTTGAATGATTGGTAATGAGAAAAAAGGACTTATGGATGGGGTGTCACAAGCCACACTTAAACTACCAATTTGAAGATTTAATATGACTACACTGACCTATTTGAGATCTATTTTCACTAAAATTACTCTCATGCTTCAATCTATGGGTGTTTACACTATGCCTAAAGCATATGAAATTGATATTATATCTTAAAATAATCTTATCTAAGATGGATGATTTACACCTTAAGTGTCTATGTCTCCATTATATCATGCTTCTGATGATGCTTTGAATGTGGTTAAAACTCCTAATGTCAATACCAAGCCTAGAGCTACTCTTAAGAAGAAGGATAATATCATGGAAAAAGATGAAAAAAATCAAATTCTAAGAGCTTATCTTAGGCAAGCTAACATACAACTAGGTGCCTATAAAAATTCATATCCTTATCATCAATAGTATGGTCAGAAATTTGGAAGAGGAAGAGGCCAATGGAAACCTAATCCCAACAAGACTACTAATGCATATAATCCCAACTCTACCACCAATACAAGAGACATGGTGCCAATTCATAGCAACTTGGTGTAAGGTGAAATTGGAAGCAAGGCCAACTTATGGATCATAATGAAGGTAGAAAGTAGGATATTATTGCTCAGCATGAGTTTACTCCTCTCTTATCTACTAAGGATGAAGTTATGATGCAAACAAGTGGAAGTAGACAACCTCGAGAAGAGATCTTCACCAACTTCCTGATCAAGGACACCTTCATACTTAATCAAGGAACCTTAGTCATAGAAAAAACTAGAGACAATAGAAAGGCTTAAGGTGGAGATAGTAATGTGCCTACACATTCATCCAATCATCCTCCAAATTAGAAAAGCATGGCTTCAAGAGGGACAGTTCCAAAGGATCTTACACTTTCATCAAATCAGAGTGTTGGAAGGACTATTCAAGGCACTCCAAATTCATAGGATCAAATCACTTCCTTTCCTTTAATAATGTATGAGAAAGTATGTATGTCTTCTTTAAATATTTTAGATTCATTAAAAAGTAATAAAACATCCATTTCTCTTTGGGATGTTTTGCATATGCCTAGTCAAAAAGAGATCTTACAAAAGTAGTTATTTGCTATCCCTACCAGTTTACCTCCTTTAAATTAAAGTCAAATTAATGTTTTCCTCACAAATATACCTAATAACTTTATTGAACCATCCACTAGAGATAAGAAACCTCTTCCATTCTATCTCACTCTAATAGTGGGTGACAAGCTGGTCCATAACTGCATAGTTGATAGTGGAGATTCAACTTTTGTCATGCCAAAAGTTGTGGCTGACAAGTTGGGCCTAAAATATGAGCCACATAACAAATGGGTCATTAAATTATATGGTACACATAATAAGATAGTGGGGTTGATTAAGAACTTGAAATTTTTCTTGCATGATTGTCTTAGTTCCCCATCTTTCAAGACATAGTTGTTGTTGATCTCCTAGCCCACTTTACAATTTGCATATAAAGGGACTTCATAGCCAAACTAGGTGGATACCTCTCAAATGAATCATCATTCTTAGCCTTTATAACAAGGTATGGGGAAAGGTTATAATTTAGCCATAACCTCTTGTAAGGTTTTATACTAAACCTTACATTGAGACACGTTCTAATTTGAATTGTGTTGTTCATGAAGAGAAGGATTCTAATGTAGATGATGGAACTTATTCCAAGATTGAAATCATTGTATATTTGTTTCTTGATAAATATGGTAATAAAAATTATGAGCATGATCCTTATGCTCTTATGGAAGAAACTAATCTAGGAGTATATTTCATACATAAAGAAGGAATACCAGCACCTCTTCTTGCCAAGGAAGAATTGAAGAAGATGAGATGTGGAAAATGTTTTTTGATGGTTCAAGAAGTAAAATTGGTGTAGGAACTAGTGTCATGTTAGTCTACCCATCTAAACAACAATACTATGCTTCATATATATTTAATTTTAGTTGTATTTGTAATGTGGCTGAGTATGTAGGTTTAATTCATGCCTTCAATGGGAAAGGAGACAAGTAATCAAGAACTTGTAGGCATATGGAGATAATGAATTGGTTGTTCATCAGGTTACAAATATGGTTGCTACCAAGAACCCTTTTCTTAATTCATATAAGCATAGGGTAAGTTATTTTCTTGAATATTTTAATGCATTCAACATACAGTCAATCCCAAGGGAGTAGATTTATCATGCTGATAGACTAGATGCCATATTAGCTCAATTTGATACTCCAACTACCATAAAAAAGAAGAGGAATAAATATCACATTAATATCATTATTAGACCTTTTTTACTTGACAATGAAGTGTCTTGACAAGTTTTTTATAGTGACAAACACATTTCATGCTTCCTACAAAATAACGCTGAGTTTTCTTTAAGGAATTAAAAGAGACTCCAAGAATAATTGGGTGATCAAATTGTGTAGTTAAGGAAAAATAAGATACCTAAGGGTCTAGTGACCTTATAAAGTATATTAAATGAGAATTATAAAAATAATAAAGTAAAAGTGAGTATATCTACTAAAGAAGAGAAGCATGAAATATTCTTGATCTTCAAAGATAGACTCCTCAAACTAGGCAAGTTATGTTCTACATTAGAAAAAAAACATTCATTGATTTGTGTAAAGAGTTTCATGATATCTTTGCTTGGTAGTATAAGGACATAAAAGGATTTTATCCCAGCCTAGCACATCATACTATTGAGTTGGAACCTAGAGTTAAATTGGTCAGACAAAAATGTTGGGAGAAGAAAAATGGATAAGAAAAGCTACACAAGATATTCTTTAAATATTCATGTGTTATATATGAATTTGTTGGCTATATGTATTTTGTCCTATTCTCTTTGGCTTGTGAAAGGATAGAATATGAAGTCTTCTCATTCTGGTGCCAACATATGAGAAGAATATGAATAATTAGGAACTATAATGACTATAAATATGTATGTTTATATGAAGAAGTTGATGACCTTTTGCTGAGATCAATATAGGATTTCTAGTTATGGTTACCTATCATATTTATTATGTTAGTAATTTTATGTGTTATCATGTTTATTATTTTGATTAATCTATCTTAAATTAATCTAAATTCTCTAGAAATCTAAAGAAAACTCTGGTTAATCTTAGTTCCTTTCAATCACATAATAACTTGATTCTATCATGCTTCTAGTAAATATTAATTCTATGTACTATCCTATGCAAACTAATAAAACATAGCTGTATTCATCCTTAGAATTTTATATTGAACTAGTAACCTCTAATAAAAATAGTATGGTGAGTGTGGAAATACTCCTTATAGAGGAAATTATGGTTACTAGTATAGTGAGATATTGAAACATGGTTAGACTAGAAAGTATGGCACTTCACAGAAGAAGAATCTAAAAGGATATGTCTTACCACAAGTGAAATCATTTGAGAGTATATATATGAAGAAATATATGAAATTTTATGGTGAAAACTACCTGAAATACTAACTAATTAGTTGATAATACTAGAATACTACTGCTTCAATCCAAGAATAAAAGAAACTATTACCTAGACTGAAGAAAAGATAGACCAATTGTTGAAAATGGAATCTGATTGGATGCAATCAATAGATTATTGGGTTGACACCACCATAGATGGATATATCATTGAGTTTCTAGTACAAGGATATATAACATTTGAAGCTACATAGAAACATTTTATCCAAGGAATTAGAGGGAAATTTTTGTAGTTACCAACTCTCTTATTGAAGATGTTAGTTATGGATGAGGCCATAGTGCCTACTCTAGCCAATATGGATTAGTCACTTCAAAAATATGGGGATGTGTGCACATAAATTTGAATTATGGATAGATGTGTAAAAAGAACTTAAACTTGAATCTATAATGGAGATGTGAGGGAAGAAGAGTTAGAAGAAAACTTTAGATTTAGAATGAGATCTATGATAACATAATAGATGGAAAAAATAGAAAAATATGCAAGAAGATACGAGTATGAGTAAGATTAGTGTTTCTACTCATTTTTGCTATTTAATATTTAGAAGAAATAAGAAACTAAATATTAATGGTCAGGGGTTTGTACGTACCCAGATGAAGCTACGCACCATTATCCAAGTGATTAAAGGAGCTCCTCTTTGGCTGTGGAGGAAGACACCTGTAGAGAGAATAAGAATTAAACAAAAAAATGTTAGATAGATATATAGTGGACTGCCAAGCACATGCTCAGTCCCAGAAGTGTAAAGACTTCCTGGAGGGATGAAAGTCCACTAGTTGATAAAAAGAATGTCGGAATGGAAATAAATAATGAAAGACTTAAAGAAAGAGAAATAGATAATGTGTAGTTGAATCCTACAATCAGTCTTCCATAGTCACTGACGTTGGTAGTTATGTCAGTGTCAGTTGGTCAATGTTGTTGATGTCAGTTAGGATGTCGATGTCGATAGTGGTAATACATCTTTGGATGAGTTTCAAGTTGTTTCTGTGATGGACAGAGGACTCTGGGAGTTTTAAGATTTGTGTGAGGTTATGGGAAGGAGAATAGGTTCTGAGGAAGGACAAAAGGTAAAAGGTAGGTGTGAAAATAAGGTGGGAGTCAGAGGAAGGCTTTTTAGCCCTTCCACGGAGGAAGTCGGGTTTCTTTTACAATATTTAGAAATAATAAAATAGAAACTAATACTTAGCTCTACTTGATGAGAACTAGAGGTGTTAAATGCTTGTCCCTATTGTGGTTTGATGCTAAAGACTTCATGCAATGTTCCAATCCGATCTAGAGTGATTTGTGTAGAGTCTTTGTGGCCAAGGGAGCATTAGTTGAAGTCTAATCTTAGTCTCAAAGTGTGCATGTTATTATCCATAGGAAGATTTAAGAGAGAGAATGATTGAAGGTCATGATTCAATGTTAGAAGTCAGTTTATGTAACCGACGTCGGTGATACTGCCGGTGACGGCCAACATTTGATCGATGTCAACAGCCAAAGAATGGGAAAAATGGCTAAGAAACCCATTCACCATCCACCAAGTGCATTTTCCATTGGAGAATGGTCAAAAAACAGGGTTATTTGTCACGAGAATTGGTTAGAAGGTTGGAATTGGTCTTAGGTAGTTATGTTTTGAAGGACTTAATCTTAGGGGTGAGTCATAGGGTAGGAAATAGTCTAAGGGTGAGGTGTCCACGGTGAGGTGTCAAAAGGGGATGATTAATTTAAAATAGGTATTTTAAATTAATAAAGTGTTGGTTAGGCATGTTAAAGTTAGAAAGGGACCAAGGGGGGTTGACACTATTTTGGTGTCTATATTTGCCCTTTTTTGTCTTGTTGGTTGTTCTTGACGAACTGCAAGACAAAAATAGAAGTTAGTTGCCCCAGGTATGGGATGAGGTATACCCCCTCAAAGTGGGAGTTGAGGGAAGGTAAGCTAAGATTGGGCGTCAATTTGATAGGCAAGAGATGGATAAGGTGAGTTTGAGTGTGAACACTGCAACAATTGAGATTGTGCATATACCACTTCATGTGCTAGATAGGTCAAATTATCATAGGTCAGGTTGAGGAGTGCTAAAATCAAAGTAACTAGTCCCCAAATTTTAGTCATAGTTGATTGGGTTAAATGATCAAAGCTGTAGCTCCAATGGTTGTCGTGTTCCAAGTATCCTGGGCTTAGGAAGTGCTCCTAGAAAACATGAAAATGTCACAAGTAGTGGGGATCAACTTTAGGCGGGATCCTTCAATAGGTGTGAGGGTCATGGACAATTTTGCTTTCTATTTGTGAGGTAGCATAAGCAATCAAAACAACCAAGGAAGAGTTGTCTCAAAAGTGGTAATGGTCTGAGGAGATAATCATGATCTCCAAAGTCATGTGTCAAGTCAGGGGGAGATATAAGTGATCTCAAATGTGCCCCATGAGGAGTCTAAGATGACTGCTACTATGGGGGTTGGTTGTTTTGGGCATGATTTTGGTCATTTGTAAAGAAAATACTATGTTGAAGGTGCCGACGTCAGTGGTAATTGGTTGACGTCAGTAGCTTAGGGCACGTTTATGCCAATGTCGATAGCCTACCAAACCTGACAAAACCAGATTGGCAGTCCACCAAAAGTCATTTGTGATTTTTGACAAAGTGATAATTGGAGCTCTAAGGTGATTGAGTGAAATAGACTTCTAGTTGACTGTGGCATCAGTGTGAGGTGTGAGAGTGAGATTGGTTGGTAAAGTGAGTGAGGTGTAGTGTTATTAGAGGTTTGGGAGGCATTGGTGGGCCACTTGGGAGGTCAGTGAGGAGATGAGGTAGAGGAGATGGTGGAAGGTGAAGGAGGCCCCATGGGAGGACCACTAGTAGTAGCACCTATCATACCACCACGGCGGTGGCGACGGGATGAGGTAGGTGGTGTTAATTTGAGTTTGGCATTAGTTTTGTAATTGGATTTATTTTTTGTATTTGTAGTGTTTTTAGTGATAGATCGAGGGGGAGGGTTAATTGAAAGGGTGGGTAGGCTAGGTAGGTCATTTTAGGTAGGTTTAGGAGGGTTTTGGGGGGTTTTGGAAATGGGGGAAGCCCTAATGTTAAGGCTCACCTGTTCGACCCTAGGGCTGAACCAATCACTGATGCTAGCAGGTCCACTGATGTCGGCCAACCAGCCACTGATATCGATTGCCTTAGGTCTTAAATTTTTTGAAAAATTGATAAGTCAAAGGGCCAAAGTCATGCCGAGGGCTTCTCAGGTGTAGGAATAGGCGTATAAGGTTGGTTAGGTGGTCCATTAGGTAGACAAAAGGGTGAATGGCTGAGCTAACCTCAGAAAACCCCATGTCAACTAAGTGCTGCCTACATAGCCCCAGTTTTAAGGGCCTCAGGCTGATGTAGTTCTCCCAAAAGTGAAGAAGAGTTATAGAGGTTTGTAGTCATTTGTTAATGTGGGTGTGTGTGTGTTTGTTAGATGCAAGTGAGGCAGACATTGATGTTGTGGGATCATCTCTTGACATTGCTGATGCAAATGCATTAGACATTATAAGAGAGGAGTGGGCCCACATCACTACAGTAAGATTGGGTAGGTTATGACGCTACTATCGAGTGGCTAGAGATGTCAGCTTGATGGTAGCACTAATTGAGCAGTGGGATCACACCACCAACACCTTTCACTTGCCTATTGGAGAGTTGATAGTTATTGTATAGGATGTGTACTAGATTTTGTGGCTACCGATACACAGGGTAGACTTATATGCATGCTCGAGAGAAGCACACGATATTCACATGGTGACATTGTTTGGGGAGCACACTACTGAGGTGACTTACCACTCAACTAGTTTTACATATGAGCTAGTATATGCTATAGATGAGGATGAACATCAGCTAGCCATCATGATGATGATTGGCATCACCGTGTATGTGCTACCTAATGCAGAGGGAGGGAGATTCTTGATCACCATGACTAGGATTTTTGTGGACATGATCAAGGAGCACATAGTGTTTACATGGGCTCCAATGTTTTTGGCTTAGTTATACAGAGAGCTCTGGGGGATTAGTTGGTGATAGTGATACAACTTGTGCGTGGGCCACCTCTTGCACTATTGGGCTTGCGAGCATATTGTAGTCATACGACCTCTCAGCCTCCCAATGGCTATTCAGACTGGATTCAAAGTTGGATTCAAATGATGGAGGGAGGTTATGGCACAGACTCAAGTGGATGGGATCATTAGAGATATTGACTACTATAGGGGGTACTAGAGGCCTTGATTCCTGAAAATATTGTCTAGAGACCGTACTTGGCATATTTGTTGTTTAGAGACCAGGCAGAGTAGCTGGTGGGGGTGTAGAGCCTGAGATGGGTTAGGGGTAAGCGAGCTGGTGAGCTTGAGAGGGTACTAGTAGAGAGAGTACAGCACCAATATGGGCTGTTATAGGATGTGCCTCCTACCTTCCCTTGGTATAGATGAGATGATATTAAGGTGCCACTCCCATTACCAGAGGAGATAGAGCAGCTAGATTTTGAGGAGCTACCTGCAGGTCCTGGTGTAGTTGATCTAAGATGTATAGAGGCCTACTTGGCTTGGTGGGCAGGGTAATATGCATGGGTTTAGAGAGGACCACTGCCTGATCTCTAGATAGTTATTAGAGAGTGAGATACTATGGTGCAGGAGAGAGATGCTACCATCTAGGAGAGGGATGCAGCACGAGCACAGGTGACAGTACTTTAGGGGCAGGTGGCAGGGTTTTAGGGGTAGGTGATAGTTTTGATAGCACAAGTGGTAGCCTTGATAGGGTAGGTTACCATATTGTAGGAGCAATTGGCCGAAGCCCAAACATAGATATTAGCAGGGTAGGGTCCTATTTAGTTGCCACCACAATAGCCAGTGCAGGAGCCACCACAGTCACCACCACAGTAGCCAGCTCAGTCACAACCACTGAGTTCATTACAGGGCATGGCGTCAAGGTTGATGGGGCCACCATAGACTGTACCTATATTGAGGTACAACACTATGTTAGATGAGATCACATATTATGAGGGTGCCATTAGGTAGTTTCCATAGAAAAATGTGATACTCAGAGATGCGAGATGAGCATAGTCACCAGAGGTCGATGTCAAGTGTTACTACCTCGAGTTCTCAGAGACAACAATGGACAAAGAGTGGGGATGATATAGCATCGTCATGGCCATCACCTCCATAGCCACAGCCTTGAGACTTTTTGGTAGTCAGAGATTATGTATATACTAGCCTGCATGCTATTGATGCGAGATGTATTTATATTTTGAGATAGAGAGATAGATGTATTTTTGTAAAACATGGATATATATATATATATATATATATATATATATATATATATATATATATATATATATATATATATATATATGATGATATTTTGGTTTGATTGACATGTTATGGATGTTATTGATGTTAGTGTTTTTAGCATTTACCATATGATATATGCTTATGTATGATGATGTTATGATTATGTCATGATGATGTGAATGATTATGTTACAACTTTTTCCATATTGTGTGATGGTGTATGCTGTAACATAGGTTTGTGGTTTTTTCATTCCTAACAATTTTCCATATTAGTGATGGATGTATGCTAAAAATGAAATGATTTTATTTATGCTTCAACACTTTTCATATGTGTAATGATATATGCTTGACATAAATTGTGTTTGTTTTTAGTTTCCATGAGTATTGTTTTCCACAGAAACTAATGTGAAATGGGCATGTGACGATGTTAAGTAAGAAGTGAAAGGCACGTTGCTCTTTCATTGACAAGGACCATAATGATTGCATAGGTAGGGGGTTTTTGGAAACAAAAGCCTCATTCATGCATTACGTCATTGACCATTGGCTGTGTTAGATAAGTAGTCAAATCACTTTGACATTGAATGAGCTCAAAATCCCTTGAGTATGTTGGGTTAATAGGTGATGTTTAGGTGATATGTTAGGATAGGGTAACCTATTTTAGTAGGGATAACTTTGCCCATTTTTATAGGAGGCCCTGAGAATGACTATAGACAAGTCCATGACTTTAATAGTTTGTAGACTAATTGATGTGGGGAGTCTATTTTGGGGATGTTGCTTTATTTTATGGTCATGTGAAGCTAATTTATGCAAGAAGCTTCTAAGAAGGTGCTGTTTGCAATAGAATTTAGGTATAACCATCCTTCAAGGGAATGGTCTATAGTTTCTTTATATGTTTTGACGGCTTTGAATAGCTATCCTTCAAGGGAGTAGTCTATTAACTATAGCAATTGATGCAACTATCCTTCGAGGGAGCAGTCTGCATTTATAGTTGATGACCTTTGGATATTTTGTTTGACATCCCAATTTGTTTTTGATAAAATTTTTAGTCATGGACAAGACTATAGAAGTTTAAGGGTTCCCTTTTATTATGACAAAGCATTCATACTTTATAAAAGGGTTACATAGTGTTTGTTTAGGGAAATAGGGTTGAAAGGAATGAGGATTAAGATGACAGGGGTTGTTCAAGGGATGAGCTCAAGTTAAATATCAAGTGAATGAGTACTTGATTAACAGAAGAATGGTCATAGATGTAAGGCATTAAGGGGCTTAAGTTTTGGTCAGCCTTCGAGAGAAGACAGACGATAAGTCCCCGATCCATACTTATGTGTTATGATATAAGGTCTGAGCTAATTAGGAGCAAACTTGCCTCGTTTGCTTCATTCCATATTGGTCACATGTTGGTTTTCTTTGAGGATGAGATCTCCGATGTTGAAATCTCGCTCTCTTATATTTTTGTTATAGGCACGTTTGTTGGTAGATATAGAGATGGTTAAGGGCAACAAGACAATGTTCGTCAAGTAACTCGAGTTGAGCTAATCAGTGTTGATGAAAGTCATCATTAGAAAGGATGTTGTGTAAGGAAATTTGAAAAAAAGGTATCTATACTTCAAGAGGCAAAACTGCCTTAGTTCCATATACTAGAGAGAAAGGTGTAGCACCTGTAGGGGTTTGAATTCTAGGGCGGTAGGCCCACAATGCGAAGGGAATGTGGATGTGCCAATCCCTTCTAGTGTCATTGACCACCTTCATTAGAATTTTGGTTAAGATTTTTTTAGAAGCCTTTGCCTGTCCATTTACTTATAGATAGTAAGGCGAGGAGAAGCTGAGTTTGATGCCAAAAGAGTCACAAAATTTTTGGACAGTTTTGTTTTTGAAAGACTTGCCATTATCGGTGATGATCTTGTGGGGAACACCAAAATGATAGATAATATGTTGGTTGATGAAGTCGATGATTTTGTCAGATTTAGTGGAGATGAGGGGAATAGCTTCCACCCATTTAGTGAAGTACTTAGTTATGGTGATAATGGAGTAATGTTGGAGAGATGAATGAGGGTTAATCTCACTGATTAGATCTAAACCCCATTGTGAAAAGGGCCAAAAATCCTTAGTGACTTGTAAAGCATGGCTAGGGATGTGAAGTAAGTTAGCGTGTTGTTGGCATTTAATGCAATGCCAAACATAGTCGCTATAGTCTAGGTGAAGAGTGGGACAATAATAGCCCAGGCAAAGGATGCACTTGGCAACTAAGTTACCACTAAAATGTCTACCACAAATCCTGTTGTGGACTTGTTTGATGGTATGAGATGTTTAAGTGGAAGTTAGACATCGAAGAAGGAGGCCATCGAAACCTCTTTTGTATAGAAGACCCCCTAGCATGGTATATCAAACTATGCTCTTGACAAAACCCCATCGTGCATTGCTAGAGAGATCAGGAGGGATGATAGAATAAGTTAAGTAGTCCACAAGTTGTTTATACCAAACATCCTGTTGACTAGAGTCAATGGTGCTAACAAAGTTGATGTTAGTGGAGATATATGAAGGTAATGCCAAATGGTGTACCGTAACATATATTTTTGATGAGGATGATGAGGATGGGATATGTGAGGCTAGAGAGGCCATAGTGTTAGCAAACTTATTCATAGAGCGAGGACCAATTTGCAAGAGGTAATGGTCGAAAGATTCTAGCAGGGTGTCAACATAGTGTTTATACCTTTGCAAAACTTCATTTTTACAAAGATATGAACTGTTGATTTGATTGACGACTAGTTGTGAGTCACCAAAGATGTTGATTGTCTTGATGCCTAAGAGAAGGGTGGTTTGAAGCCCCAAAATTAAGGCTTCATATTCAACCATGCTGTTAGTGCATTCAAAGTCAAGTTTAAAAGATAGAGGCATGGGCTCACCTTTGTGAGGGATGAGAATGACCCCCACACCCCCACCATGTTGACATTTAGACCCGTCAAAGAACATTGTCATTTGATAGAAAATGTCATTAGTGGATAACGTGGTGATGGATTCGTCAGGGAATTCATAGTGAGAAGGTTGGTTGTCAGATAGAGGGGCATCTGCTAGTTGGTCAGTGATTGTTTGCCCCTTTATAGACTTTTGTTGGATGAATTCCAAGTCAAATTCAGTAAGAAGCATGAGCCAATGAGCCATACATTGGTTTTGGTATGGCTTGAAATGCATGTATTTGAAGGGGTCAGTGTGGGTGATGACATAAGTTTTGTGATTAAGAAGATAATTATAGAGTTTGGATGCAGCAAAGACTAATGTCAAATAGAGTTTTTCGGTATGAGTATATCAAGTTTCATAATCAATGAATGTTCATCTTATATAATAAACTACTTGCTCATGATGTTGTTCATCTTGGTGTGTGATCATGGCACCTAAGGAATGATTTGTTGTTGAAATGTAGAGGTAAAAGGGTTGGTCATCTTTTGGTGGAATAAGGACTGGTGGAGAGACAAGATAGTGTTTAAGGGCTTCAAAAGCCTCTTGGCAATCCTTATCCCAATGAAAGGAGATGTCCTTCTTAAGGAGGTGATGAAAGGGTTGACATCGGTCAGACAATTGTGAGATGAAGTGATGAATAGATTGAAGCTTCCCCTACAGATTGGTTGGTGGTGGCATCTCGAGTATAGCTCAAATTTTAGCGGGATCTACTTCAATGCCATGAAGAGAAATGATGAAACCTAGAAGCTTCCCTGAGAGAACCCCAAAGACACATTTCTTGGGGTTAAGGCAAACATTGTATTGTAGAAGGTGAGTGAAAATTACTTTAACGATGGTTAAATGGTCACGACGAAGTTTAGATTTGCCTAATAGGTCATCCACATAGTCTCCATGATTTTGTGGAGGAGATCATGAAAGATGTAAGTCATGGCATGTTGATATGTGGTGTCTGCATTATTTAGACCAAAAGGCATGACCCTATAGCAAAAATTCCCCCATGGGGTGATGAAGGTAGTTTGGTGTTGATCTTTTGGTGCAATCAGGATTTGGTTATATCCTAAAAACCCATCCATGAGTGATAGCATCTCATGACCGGCCGTAAGATCAACAAGTTGGTCGATGTTGGGTAGAGGAAAATCATCCTTTGGGCAAGTCAGGTTAAGGTTACAATAGTCAGTACAGATTTAGATCCCCCCAGTTGCTTTGGTGATAGGGACAATATTTGACACCCATTGTGGATAATCAATGGGTTGGATAAAGGAGACAGAGAGAAGACGTTGAAGCTCCTCTTTGACAAGGAGTGCAACTCAAGGATGCATCTTGTGAAGCTTTTGCCTAATAGACTTAGCTTTGTAGTTTGTGACGATGTTATGGATGACGATGTTAGGGTTGATACCAGGAATATCACTATAAGACCAAGCAAAAGCTTTGCTATGGTCTAAAAGGAATTTGGTATAGTCAATTTTTTCTTGGGCATCCAAAGATTGACCAATCTTTAAAATATGAGGAACGTTGAAAGATGGTAAGTTAATGTCAATGGTCGATTCATTTAACATAACCTACATTTCTGAAGGAAGTGACCATTGAATGAAAGAGTCGTCTACACCCATGTAGGTGAGTATGGCATTGTCGTCCATGCATTGGATAGTGTTGATGGTAGAGGATTCATAGTCTATCATGTTTGGATAAATGAGAGGGAGAGACCTAGATAACCCACCTAGTTGATAGGTTAGGGGTTTTAAGTGAATGGTGTTTATGCAAAAAAAATAGGAGGGATGGAAACCACCGACTGCGTAGGTGAAGATGGGGGAATAGGCGAGTTTGGAGGTGATTGTTTTATGATAAGTTCGGGGCGAGGGTTTTTAAAAGTTTTAGTAGGTTCTTCAAAACCCAGGCCATGTCACTTCTTGGCATTCTTTATGACCTCATCATTTGGTGGTTCGACGGGCTCGTGGGAGCCTTGTTCGTAGCGCCCAAAGCCAAAGCCCTTACATGCACACCTATAAAGATAGGTATGAGCAAAGTTTGGGTTGCCAAGAAAAGAGAAGTTAGACGTAAATAGTTGGGGTGATGAAAGAGGATTCCCATTAGTGGGAGCTCAATCTAGCCCTCCATAGATGAGATTTGTTTGAAGATTAGGAAGACCATAAGGGATGACCATTTTGATACAATGGTCATAGCTAGGATTATGATAAAGTTGTCCATACTCTTGAGGAGTCTAGAACATGTCCAAGGTGAGTAAATGATACTCCCCAAGTGAAAGATGTTGGAAGGTATCTTTTATAGGGTCTTTTGGTATCACTTGAGGAGGTGGTGTAGGTGTAACCACCATTTGTGTACTTGTTGAAGCTTTCGTGGGTGGAAGTGGTGTTTGGGTCAATGTTTTTAAAGGAATAAGAACATTGTTGGGTCAATAAGTTGTGTTGCATGTCTTGAAAGGGAAGGGGTCTATGGGAATGACATGGACTTAACTGTCATGTTCAAATTTGACACAACAGTGTAATTTAGAAGGGACACAAGCCATGGCACGGATCCAAGGTTGTCTTAATAACATGTTGTATTAGAACTCTCCCTCGATGATGTAGAAAAGCTCTACGATTATTTATGGGCCAACACAAATATGTAAGATGACGGTGCCAATGGTAGTGGTGGTGGAGTCATTAAAATATTGAAGAATTATGTCAGTCTTGGACATGCAATTCTTTGGGAGGGCTATTGGTCATACGCATGGGTGGAGATGATATTGATACTATCACCCCTATTAATCATAACTCGCTTAATGTGAGTTTGATCAACATAGGCTATGATGAAAAGGGCAACATCCTAATCTTCCAAGTTAGAGGTAGGAATTTTAGAATCACTAAAGGTAATAGAGGCAATAGTGGGTAATGATTAGGCTAAGGTAGCCAATGGTTGAGGATCTTCAAGTTAGACCTCCACCACTTGTAGGGCTTTGATTAAAGCTTGGCAATGGTTCACAGAGCTTTGAATGAGGTCATATAAAGTCATCTTCATGAGAGTTTGGTGAAGCTATTTCACCATAAAATCACAAATTGCATTTAAAGAAGTGGGTTGGGATGCACCCAAGATAGAAATCTTGGGTTTGGGTGGTTGAGCAGGTTTGAAAAATGGGTAGGTCCAAGGAATAACAACTTTCTCTTTTGCTTTATCCTTTAAAATTTGTGACCTAGTGGCCACATTAATGGTGTTAATCTCAAATAAAGGGGTGGAAGGAGGTAAAGGGGCTATAGTTTGATGATGAGATTCTGATGAAGGTGTGGCGGTTTGAGAAACATGGGAAGGTGTTAGAGGTTTGTCAAAAGAATCTTCAACAAAAAGTTTATCTTTTTCCATGTGTTGGTGAATGACAACTTTAAGGGCACAACAATTTTCAGTGTCATGTCCTAGTGTGTGATGATATAGGCAAATTTTGGTGTCATCAAACCATAATGGTTTTGGTCTGAGCAGTTGAAATGGTTTAATAGGTGGAAGAGTGATGCTACAGGATTGTAACAATCGATGTAACAATAAAGCATAAGAACCCACCAATGGGTCTTCACTTGTTGTGGTAGTAGATGTTGACCCTTTTTGTTTTATAGGAGTGGTTGAGGGAGTTTTTCGTACCACCTTTTTATTTGGTGGTGTCGCCACTTGTGTAGATGGCACTTTTTTGGTGGGAGGTACCAGGTTTTTCAAAGGAAGTGTATTTTTGATGGATAGAGGTAGCAATGGAGGTAGTTTGTTTTTATTAGATGTCGGAGTAGGAAGCACTCCTATTAAGGTAGAAGGATGAGGGCCCAAAATTGAGGGCAATGGTGATGGTGGGGGAGGAGTCTTCTGACATGGTTTAGTGGCCTTCTTCAATACGGTGTGAGGACCACTAGTTTGGGGGGTGAGTTTCAAGTCTACTTTCACTTGTGGGTGAGTGAGGTTAGGTATGTGGTGAACACCAAGATATTTAACCTATTTTGATGTGATGGTCACTGGTGAAGGTTGAGGTTCAGATGTGGACGTTTGAGCTTCTGAGTTATTAGAAGAAGAAGCTTGATCTTTGTCATCAACTTTAGGATGATTTGCTACAAAAGGGTTGACAGTGCGAGATGAAGTGGGATGTGTAAGATAAGGAGTTTTAAGATGCTCCCATAATGCCTCATGCTCTAAGTTTCTTGAATGGAGAAATCCTAAATTCTTAGCCAATCAAGAGAATGGTTTAGAAGATGTTGCACGAGGCTTTATGATTGGTATTTTAGAAGATGTGGATGGTTGTGAGACTAGAAAAGTGTTAGATGCAGCTATCTCAGGCCAAAGGTGAGAGAGAGCCATTACTGGATCATCTTTGGTCGAAGTAGGTGAAGAGATAAGTTCTCTTAGTGGAGAAGGAATTGGAGAATGTGACTCTTCAAGAGGATAGAGGGAAGGGATGATCATGCCTTCTACTTGTGGTTGAAGAGCAGGAAAGGTATGGTCCTCCATTGGTAGTAGGAAGGATGAAGGTGGGGCTAGTGGCGTTAGTATGGTTAAAGCATCCTCCAATATAAAAGGGGTAGATGGAGGATTATTAGGAGAAGAAGGCTCTTCTTCCTGTGGTGGAGGGATAGGTTGACTAACCTCTTCAGTTTGTGGAAGAGGTTGGTTAGGGATGAAAGGTGAAACCATATCGACCATGCGTATATTATGCTCTTGGGGTTCTTTAGCTATGATCTGAATGTTATTTTGACTAGGAGGATGGTTAGGGAAAGGTTGTCTAAAAATGTCTATGTTTTGGTTAGGTGGCACATTTGGGTTATCCAAGACAAGATCACCTTTATCTAACATGTCTTGAATGACATTCTTGAGGGTTTTACAATTATCTGTGTCATGGCCTTTGACACGGTGATAATTACAGAAGTCATTCTCCCTATACCATGCAAGGATGGCATGCAAGGGATCAAATTGAGGTGGTGGTTAAATTTGTGGGAGGTTGAGGACTCCCTATTTGACTAGTTTATCCAACACAAATGTGTATGATTCTCTTATTGGACTATATTGATGATGTACGTATCATTGTTGAAATTGTCGTGTAATGCTTTGAGATGTGGAAGGTTCAGATTGGTTAGTTGTGGTCGATGATGATGATCTAAGTACCACAGCATTTGATGATCCCTTGGATTTGGAATTGGAGGAAGAAGATTTGGAGGAAGTGTCATTTGATTTTGCATTTGGGTTTTTACTATGCAATTTGACTTTATCTTCTTCAACCACTCAAAGTTTGAGCTTTCTGGCCATGGTGAAAGCTTCATCAAATGTGCAGAATGTTTGGACCTATAAGGTAGATGAGATGTGTTTAGCACATGCTCGTGAAAAGAGCTCAATGAGCTCTAGTTGAGGTAAAGAAAAGGAGAGTTGGTTGATTAGACCTCTCCATCGAGTAATGAAATTAGCTATTGATTCATCGTCGAATTGTCTAATAGAATATAGGTCCATGATGGAGACCTTTTTAGTGATGTTGATTGAAAAGTGGTCAAGGAAAAGTTGAGCTAGTTGGGTGAAGGTAAATAGAGAGTGACTGGTAATAAAACTATACCAATCAAGAGTAGCACCCGAAAGTGACATGGGAAATGTGTGTAGTAGTAACACATCATCATGTGTTATAAGGTAACAAGCATGCCAAAATGCTAGTAAATGTTGTTGTGGGTCTTCCTTACTTTGAAAATGAGTGAATTTCAGTTCCCATTGGCTTGGATATGGTCAAATTGGGACTGAAGGATGAATAGGCTCATTACAAATTTGTTCATATGAGAGAATGCTTCTTGAACCCGAAATAGATGTCTCCAGATTAGACATCTTATCCATCAACATATTGATGAGATCGATTGATGGATTGGCAGGTGGGGCACCCCTAGGTTGTAAGGTACTTGGAAGAGATTGGGAGGGGCATATGATGTGGCAAATGACGTGGTAGGTTGCATTTGTATAGGCACAACATATGGATAATTCGTCATAGGGATTGATGTTGAGGTCAAGGGAGGTTGTGCCATGAAGTTGGAAGGTACAATTTGACTAGGTGCCGCCAAATGTGGTTGGATGGTGGCAACACTAGTTAGAGGATAAGTAGTCACTCTTGTATTTATGGGTGCAAGAGTGGGCGAGATAGAAACAAGCAAGTTTTGAAATGGTGTTGAACTTGTTTGCACTATTTGTGGTTGTGGGGGTATGAAAACCCCGATGGATGTAGGTCTAGAAATAGAAGGAGAGCCCAACTCTTAAGAATTGGCCATGGTTTGGTCATTAGTTGAGGTAATGGCCTGAGTGACCATGGGTTGAGTGACAGAGGCTGTTGATATATTTGCCATTTAAACTAAGGAAGTTGGCATCCCAAGAACAAGATTACCTGATGAATCTCACATTTGGCTTCTCACGAGATAGTGCTAAAGAGCCTTGACGTTGAGGTCAAGGAATCTCTCGAAGTCTTGATCCCCTGTAGGAACAATAGGTGGGTGATTTGAGGTAGGAGTACGTTCAATATCTGAAGGATACTCCATTAGAGGACTTGTTATGAAAGGTGAAGGTGGAAGTGGTTGTTGCCTTGCATGGTCAACAAGAGTTTTAGCTTGACTATGTGTCAAAACCATTCAAGGCAAAGTTTGTTCAGGTTCTAAAAATTGTATATTTCAGTCTCAAAATATTGGAATGTGTGTTAAACAGCAAAAAAAAAGTCAATTGTTTTTTAGCTTGCTATTTTGAAATAAATATTTTTGACAGTGACCAATGTCGGTAGAAAAATTGATGCCAGTGAAGTAAGTTGCTGATGTCAGTCAGATAACCGATGTCTATGAAGATCAGTTGCCGATGTCAGTAGAAAAGTCGATGTCGGTGTCTGTGTATTTCTAAAAACTCAGAAAACTGAAAGTTTTTGGAAGAAAGAAGAAAGTTCTGAGTTGTTTTTGGAGCTCAGAATAATGCGTCCTTACCAGCTCAAAAAACTAGATAAAAATAGAAAAGTAGATGAAGGCAAGAAACCTCTAAATGTTAATTCCTAAGAATAAATTTTAGAGTCTTGTTGGCTTATGCCTTAGAAGAATATGTTTGGGAACTGGGCTTTTAGAACAAGTACTAAAAGAAGCAGTCTAAGGTTAGTTTTAGGTTAAGTTTTGGTGCTCAAAATCTGTATTAGGTTCTGTACGTGGCTTGGTGCTAGGAGCTTACTCCCCTCACTTCATGAGCCCAGAGCCAAGCTGGGTCACTTAGCCAATATATACTTCCCCTAGAGTTTATACTCTGCTAGAGAATAGAGTGGGTTCTCCCCTTGGTAGTGAAGTCCAAGTGGGATTACCAGGAAGGGTAAGGTATCCGCTAGGTGATGAAATCCTAGTCGGGCCTTGTCTTAGGTATGTTTAGATGTTTAATTTGATGTGCTTGTGATCTGGTTGTGTAACATATTTGTTCTACACTTTATTCATAATACATTTTTAATTACTAAGTGAGAGGGCTACATATGCATTCAAGAAGGAATGAAATGCAATAGTGTTTTAAACCCAAATTGAAATGTTTTGTTCAGATGCAAACAAGTGAGGAAAAGGTTGAGAGCATGAATTTTCACTACTCCAAAATGCAAGGAAAAAATGACAAGAAGAAAAAGAAAGAAGTTCTTTTTAACTTGTGCTTATGACTTCTTTTCAAAATAAAAAGATAGAAGGAGAAGAAGTAAGAAGAGAAATTTTTCCCTAATGCAACTATGAAGAAGTTCTTTTTAACTCTTGCTTATGATTTATTTTCAAAATAAAGAGATAGAAGGAGAGGAAGTAAGAAGATAAATTTTTCCCTAATGCAGCTATATGAAAAAGTTTACTTTTTAGAAAAAATTAACCCAAGGAAAATTCCAGAGTCCCACCGGGCATGCTAGAATGTTTCTACTCATTTTTGCTATTTAATATTCAGAAGAAATAAAAAACTAAAGATTAATGGTCAGGGGTTTGTATGTACCCAGATGAAGTTGTGCACCATTATCCAAGCAATTAAAGGAGCTCCTCTTTGGCTATGGAGGAAGACACCTATAGAGAGAATAAGACTTAAGCAAAAAAATGTTAGATAGATATATATTGGACTACCAAGCACATGCTCGGTCCCAAAAGTGTAAAGACTTCTTGGAGGGATGACAGTCCACTAGTTGATAAAAAGAATGCTGTAATGGAAAAAAATAATGAAAGACTTAAAGAAAGAGAAATAGATAATGTGTACCTAAATCCTGCAATCAGTCTTCCATAGTCATCAACGTCGATAGTTCTACCGGTGTCAGTTGGTCAATGTTGCCGATGTCAGTTAGGATGCTGATGTCAGTAGGGGCAATACATCTTCGGACAAGTTTTGAGTTGTTTCTGTGATGGACGGAGGACTCTGGGAGTTTTAAGATTTGTTCGAGGTTATGGGAAGGAGAATAGGTTTTGAGGAAAGATAAAAGGTAAAAGGTAGGTGTGAAAATAAGGTGGGAGTCAGAGGAAGGCTTTTCAGCCCTTCCACAGAGGAAGTCAGGTTTCTTTTACAGTATTCAGAAATAATAAAATAGAAACTAATTATTAATGATTTCTAAATTACTGAAATGAAAGGGCAGAAGAAATACTTAGCTGTGCTTGATGAGAACTAGAGGTGTTGAACGCTTGTCCCTATTATGGTTTGATGCTGAAGACTTCATGTAATGTTCCAATCTAATCTGGAGTGATTTTCATAGAGTCTTTATGGCCAAGGGAGTGTTAGTTGAAGTCTAATCTTAGTCTCAAAGTGTGTGTGTTGTTATCTGTAGGAAGATCCAAGAGAGAGAATGATTGAAGGTTGCGATTCAATGTTAGAAGTTAGTTTATGTAACCAACATCGGTGATACCGTCGGCATTGGCTAACATTTGACCGATGTCGGCAGCCAGAGAATGGGAAAAATGGCTAAGAAACCCATTCTCCATCTACCAAGTGTATTTGCCATTGGAGAATGGTCAAAATATAGGGTTTTTTGTCATGAGAATTAGTTAGAAGGTTGGAATTGGTCTTAGGTAGTTATGTTTTGAAGGACTTAGTCTTGGGGGTGAGTCATAGGGTAGGAAATAGTCTAAGGGTGAGGTGTCCATGGTGAGGTGTCAAAAGGGGATGATTAATTTAAAATAAGTATTTTAAATTAATAAAGTGTTAGTTAGGCATATTAAAGTTATAAAGGGACCAAGGGGGGGTTGACACTATTTTGGTGTCTACAATTAGTAGTAGAGTAGATGATGATCAAGTGAAAATATGTAATTAGAAATATGATTAATGAGATGATGAAAACAGGACAAAGAAAGAATATTATGTTGGATGTTGGCAAATGGAATGAGAAAATGAATAACATGATGAAGATGAGTTGTATAAAGGGGAAGATGAGAATAGCTTATAAGTAGAGATAGTAGATGATGGATGTAGTACATAGCTACATAGAAGGGTATTGACAGAAGATGAAACATTAAGTAGAGAAATAACACTTAGTCATAGGTTAATCATAGGTTCAAGTGCAGAAGATGAAGTTACATAAAATAACCATTCACCAAAAAAGCATGCATCCCCATAACCAAATATTTTATATTTCAGTATAATTTTTTAGCCAGGAGAGTAGGAAGAGAATATTTGAGAAAGACCACTTTAGAACACATGAATCATTGGAGCACCAAAATTCACATAAAGATAATTAGGAAGGTTTTGCATTTCTTAGAGTTAGATAAAACATAACAACAAAATGAAATAAGTGCACAAAAGTAGAGTGCACACATTAATTCTTCTAGTGAATAGACTAGTACATAGATAGGATCACATAGGATGCAGGCACCTCAAATAATAACTACTTAGAAGACTCCATCCTTACTAGTCAATATGATAAATTATTCAATATGATTTTTAAATTTAGCCATCTATGATGGGTCTATGGACCTTGAATAGTACCTGATAACTTGTAAAATTAAATGGCAAATTTAGGGTGTCACTGATGAAAATTTACAAAAGTGCGAATTAATAAGGGCTATAGCTAGGAGAGCATTGGAGTTCATATACAAAATAGATCTACAACATGTAAGTCTAAAATACATGCAAGATTGGCTTGTCATAAAATTTAAGATTAAGAAATGTACTAACTAGATAATATAATACCTGAAAGAGATAAGGCAAAAGTCTGGAGAGTTAGTCTACGACTATGATCATAAATTTTCTTATGTAATGAATAAAGTAGAATTCACTTTAATAGATAAATACAAATTAATATGGTTCATTAAAGTAATATGAGGTAGGATTTAATTTACTACTACAAAATCATAATATGAGACAAAAGAAGATGCCAAAGTTTCTACACTACATGTAGAATAGATTGGGGATTATGTAGAAGCTCTTTTTTCTAATTCAAAAATTAAAAACACACTACTAGCTGTCATAAAAAGAATATAACAATACCATGAGGAGGATAAAATAAAATTGAGTCTATGGCACACCAAGTGTCGAAAAGGACACCATAAAAATTATTGTCTCAAAATCAAGATAGAATTTTATGAGCTCTATCAGGTTGTAAGACATGCTACAACACAATGTCAACTTTTGCAGTAATATTTCAAGAATCCATAGAATCTATATTGTAATTTATATAAATTGACTAAATATGATGAGAAGAATTTTAGATATTTATAGGAGCTTAAAGAGGGAATATCTAAAAATGTGTTTACCATTATAGCAAAAAAAATCTCCTCAACAAAATAAGCAAACCCAAACTTAGAGGTTGATAAGAGTTATGTGGCCCAGACGGGTCCATAGTGGATTCTGAATTCACCACAAAACTAGCCTCACTATCTGCCTAGATGGACTCCTTATTAACTAAGTTGGATGCCCCCATCCCATCAATACTAAGATACAACAACTTAGAATTAACCCATAATGCAACCACACTAATTGAATTGGACCCCTCAAGTTATGCAACAAAAATTCAGCATAAGAGATAACAATCATCAGTACCAACATTTGAACTCTATGGAACCACAAGGAGGATATCAAGGGGATATCAATATAATAGAGGATGAGGTTGAGGTAGTTACAAAGGAGTATATCAAGGTAGTGAAGGCAATAATTATCAATGGTCCCCTCTGCTATGCTATCCATGTGGAGAATATAATCATGTTCAATGAAATTATCTGATGAACCCAAAATGATAGTCATATTTCACATATTGTAGAGTCTCTAATCAACATGATACAAAATATTGTCATATTATAGAGATGAAAATAAAGGAAAAAAACATCCAAAATGTAAATATGGCAAGTGCAGAGCCTAAATAAAATACATTTCTAAATGCTATGACATGGTAACAACATGTAGAAAAAGGACTACCTCCACTTAAAATGCCTCAAGATCAGGGCATAAAAAAAGTTAGACAAGATAATTACCTAGATATAGCTATAGAAAAGAGTCTCATGAATGAAGCTGCATAGTTGTTGAAGAACATTCAACATCTGAAAACTATTGATGGTGATACTATAGTAATCAATGCATAAATGTATGGCCAAATTATGCACATTATATGACAAGATGGAGTTGTCACTGCACTCAAATATCTTATGAAACTTTTGATTACTCTATGCAATGAAGATATATCATAGAACATCATGAATCTACTACATAATCTTTTAGAATGCGTGTAGTATGGTCAATAAAATATAGAAAAAATAGACTGGTATGTCAAGATGAAGAAACCATGGGATGTTGATGCATGGATTGATATTGAAGTTGCTAGATACAAGATCCTAAATTCTATCTTTAATTTTGTTATCATAGTAAATATGATTCCAAGATCTACATGGGAAGCTATTAGATGACCAGCCCTTACCTAAAGCCTAGTAATTTTGAGCTTGGCTAACTATGCAAAAGTTGATCTTATTGGTAGATTAGAGGACATCAAGATCAAGGTCATAGACTTGTCTCTATGAAGAGACTTTGAGGTCATAGATATGAAGACTAAAACAACACACTACCCTATGTCTATAGGAAAAAATGGGTGTATGATGGTCAAATGACTATCAATATAATACAAAACTAGCTCGAGGCACATCAAGGTGATAAGTTTATTATAATTCATCTCAATAGAGTGCACAAGTTTGACGTCATTCTTACTAAACTAGACTCTCCATATGTTCCACAAGAAACTATTTCTATGAAGGTTAATACTCAAGAGAATCTAAAAGCTTTATACATAGCCAATTATAACTTCCTATACCAATGTGCCAAATTCTAGGTATAATTACTACTCACCCAACAACTAAAGACATCAAAATAGTGGAGACCAAAACTAGTAGCTATGTAGTTGGTGATAAATTAGTTTGTTATTAAATACTACACCTCTATGTTTGCAAAATCTCCCAGTCACTCATAAGTTGATTTCTTGTATCAATTTGATGATCACATGTAGGATTACATATAATCAATAAGGGATAGCACTTTACCTTAGGAAGTATATTTATTTATTAGTGGTGACTCAGATACCCACCTCCTCAATTGGGCCTATAGTGACCATGAACTCTGACCCATTCGAATGGTCTTTGCACATGAGAATCAAATTCCTATATATTACATGATGGAGGACATCAATGATTTCATTCTATGCTTGAAATTTAATATTACAACCATCAATCAATGGGTAAGAACTCCACACTATGCCCTAAAGGGAGTTGTTGTAACATGGTGGGTAACTCATCAAGACAACTAGCTTGAGTGGGATGATGCTTATGAACTCATGATCAACAGGTTTCAGTTTCCATAATTCATCTACACTAATTGTCCATTATTTCAAGAAGGTGAGTGCTTTGAGATTCATGTGCATAAATGTGTTGAATTTTGGAATTAGAAATGTGTGGCACCCAAGTATTGGGTTCACATTTTACACTATACACTTACTCCCCTACCATTAACATGGTACATGAAACAAGAAAACCAAAGGGAAACCAAACATTGGGCACAAGTGTAGAGTGATTTCATACAAACCTTTATCTTTGAAGATGAAAATATTCTAATTCATAATACACTATAGAAACTCAAGTACTTTTTATGCCATGGGTGTGCAAGAGATTTGAGCACCATAACAGAATCAACTACATTAAAAAACATAGCTTTTGATCTTAATTTGTCACTTTAAAGGTATAAAGATGCTAAGACTAAAGAATAAGTTTTTACAATACCATGTCACCAAATCTAGGATGAGGTAGATGATAGTGAAGATTCTAATTATGATGCTGATTTAGATTTGAATGATTTATTTGAACCTAAGTGACCTATAAAATTGCTTAAGGATACTATCACAACACTAACTAAAGAAGATAAGCTACACAACATCCAAATTCTAGAACAAAAAGGGCAAAGGAATATCCATGAATTTATGGATGAAGGAAAACTCAATATTTATTAGTAGCCTCTAAAAAAACATGTCTCTAATATCAAAATAAAGGAGGTTCAAAAACTAGCAAGCGTAGGTGACTATTGGACGAAGACTAAAATTTTGGAAGCCCTACAACTTCTAAGGGATTAGAAAGATGTCTTTCCTACCAAATTCTCAAAGGTTCAAGGAGTCAACCCATATTTTAGTGAGATGCACATTGAATTAAAGGAGTATGGATGACCAATCAAGAAATGACCATATAAGCTTAATCCAAACACGAAGCTAAAGGTAAAGTTAGAATTGGATAGAATGCAAGATGTAGGGATAATCTATCTAGTAGAAAAAATAATTGGGTAAGACCATTGGTAGTTTAACCAAATAAAATATGATAAATATGAGTATATGGGGACTACTGTATTCTGAATGATGCCTACATAAATGATCCATTTCCCATACTAGTTACAGATGAATTTTTGAATTCTATCACAGGATATGAAGTATATTCTTTTATGGATGGGTTTAGTGGATACCATCAAATTTTGATCATAGAAGAGGATCAAGCCAAAACAAATTTTGTAATAGAGTGGGGTTATTTTGCATATAAAGTCATGATGTTTGGATTGAAGAATGCACATGTGGTGTTCTCATATATAGTGGTTATATCATTCAAATATTTCATCCACAATCTTATAATTTTACCTACATGATTGGACAGTCTTCTCCCTATTCAAAGAACATTTGTCCAAGTTACATTTAATGTTAGAATAATGTTGAGCTCTATGCATCACTTTAAATTTAAATAAATGTTTATTTTTAACACCTTTTGGTGTTTTACTTGGATGTGTTGTTTGTAGTGATGACATCTTTGTTGAATTAGGCTAAAAATTCAATAATATTGAGTATGCCACCCCCTGTTAGTCCCACTAAAGTGCACTTCTTTCTTGGGCACACAGGTCACTATCAAAAATTTATCAAAGGCTATGCAGTGATTTCATCTCCAGTAGAAGCCTTACTACACAAGAATGATAAGTTTGTATGGACATCTAGATTCCAACCAACTTTCATTGAGATAAAACAATGATTGGTTACTATGACCATACTTGTTTTCCCAAATTGGAGTAAGTCATTTCATACATTTAGATGCTTCAAGAATTGTAGTTAGTGTTGTTCTTGTGTAACCTAGAGATGGTGTGCTTGATCATCCTATCCACTTTTCTAGCCAAAAATTTTTAGATGTAGAGAAAAATTATAAAACTATGGAATCGGAAGCATTAGCCATTATAATCGCACTTTAAAAATTCTTGCACTATCTTTTGGTGATGCCATTTAAAATTTTCACTGACTATTAAGCCCTACAGTATTTAGTCAACAAAATGATGTTATGAGGATGAACACCTCACTAGTTTATGTTGTTTTAGGAATTTTAATTCTATATAAATGTAAAACTAGATAGAAAAAATGTGGGACCTAAGCACCTTAACCACATTCCAAAGGGTAAAGAGCTGAAAAGAACTACAAGAAGACTTGTCTGATGTGCATGTCTTCTATGTCTCTATGATTTTGAAAACTTTGAAGTAATTACCAACTTCCTCAAGTAAGGAATCTTCCCTATGAACTTTCAAGAGTAGGATAAAAAGTATTTTGTGACTAGAGTACTACCATATACCATCATTAATGGACTGCTATATCACTTGGGAAATGATGAAGTCCTACACAAGGTTGTCCTTGAACATGAATGAACTCAACTCTTGGAAGAAGATCATCAAGGAGTATTAGGAGGACATTTCATAGGAGAGGCTACAGATAAAAAGATTATATAGAGTAGACTATGGTAGACAATTTTTTTCCTAGATGCACATAGAGTTACACAACATTGCAATGTCTACCAATGTATGGGAAAACTGCTCCAAAAAGATGAGATGCCATTAAAACCCCTATTAGCAAAGAAACCATTTGAATAATGGGGTATTCATTTTGTAAGACCAATCAACCCACCAATAAAGCATAACAAATATAGATACATCATTACTATGATAGATTATTTTATGAAGTGGGTTAAATCTATTGCCATAGTTAGCTATGATATAAAGGATTCAGTGAAGTTTTTATATGAAAATATCATTACCAAGTTTAGATGTCCCATCAAGTTAGTTAGTGATAGAGGAACACAATTACTCAATAATAACATCAAGGCCTTGACTTAAGAGTTTATTATCTCTCATTATAAAATCACTACCTATCATCTACAGGCAAATGGCTAGGATGAATATTTATATAAGGTACTGGGAAAATTCTCAAAAAAATATATGATATTAAGTAAGATGACTAGGAAGATCACATTCATATGATCTCCTGGGATATCACACAAATAACAAAATAGATACAAGATTCACACTATTTCAACTAGTGTATGGCTTAGAAGTAGTCATGCCAATGGAATATATAGTACCCCACCTACACATCGCTATGGTCATGCATTTAGGAGATCATGAATCTCTTACTAATCAGCTTATATAAATAAATAGGATGGATGAGTTTAGATGAAGATCAACATGGACATAAGAAGTGCATAAGCAAAGCCATAAAGTGTGGCATGATGGGAATCTATGCCACAAATAATTTTAGAAAGATTAGCTAGTTTTGTTGTATGATAGCTAGTTCAGAGCATTCCCACACAAACTACAAATATGATAGAAAGGGCCTTACATTATACGTAACTTAATTCAATAAGGAATGGTATTTTTAAGGTATCTTTAAGGAACCATGTTGCTAGGGAGAGTAAATAGATATAGGCTTAAGCCCTACCACCAATAGTCTATTGATCTCATCCTGCAAGTTGAGTAGAACCATGTAGATTATGATTTCTCTATTTTGCAAGTTTTTTATGTGTGTTTGGTTTTTTTTTTTGCTTATTTGTAGATTATTTCAACAACATTTGTGAATTAAAAATATCAAGCATTGCATGCACAAAGCATGCATAGGAAGATCCACGTGTACCACCAAAAAATTCAAAGAGGAAAAAAAATATTAAGTTTGGGAAAAATGATAAAACATCACATAAAAAAGATATCCATTGGATAATGGTCATCCATTAGAAGTAAATGCAAGAACCATGGGTCCATGGATGTGATCTTCAAAAAATCAGTAGCTACTCAACATTAGTAGCTCCTACCCTTCATATGAATACCTAAGGGCATAATGACATAATTCCACATATGCAACAATGACTAACTAATTTAATGTCCAAATCAAAAATTGATTTCCCACATCCACCATTCATTCAAGATGAGTGGATAGATAAGCATGGCCTCGATGTGGAAGCCAATAGGCATAAAAGATATAAAAGCTAAGTTCAAATTCCAAGTTCACATTTCATCTTTAGCATATTTTTGAGAGCTATAGCTATCAAGATCCAAACCAATTTTATTTCACAAAGCATTCAAAAGGAGTCAAAATGTTTCTTATGTAACCATGGATACCATGTTGCTAATCCAACCCCTATCTAAAGCATAAAAGGAATCCATAGGTATTAAAATGGTGCTTTGACAAAACAAATATAGTGATCAGTAACCATTTTAATACTTACATGAATCTAAATAGAAGATATTTTAGTCTGACCCTATCAATCCTACACAACCACTTACCCTCATAGCTCCCCACAAATTCTAGAACATAGATGTTGAGTGTCTCTTATGAATGCAAACTTTTGGTGACATGGGAGATATTATTCAAGTATTAGTTGGATGACATAATGATGGTGCTATCTATTTAGGACTAGATGAGATGGTTGTCATCAATACACAAGCCATGGCCTGAGTATTGGGTATGCCTACATGTAGAGACTTCCTACAACCTTACAAGACCAAAATGCCTCCTATGTTTCAAGAATTCTAGGACCTATATATATGGAAAAAATGAGGGATCTTGATTGATGAAATTTTAAATGAACCTATTCACATTTTCATCTAATGCATCACCAAATGATTTTTTAAGATAACTAAGTTTACCAAACAAATCCCTAATTGTATTATGGATGTTGTGCATAGGGTGATACATCAAGGTGAATAATTCAAGTAGCTTGAATAATTTATACAATAATTACTCACAAACATTGATAATTTTTGTACCACTCCAAGGTAGACCTTATAATATCAGTTTCTTATCCTTTTTCTTTATTTCACATAGTGAAAATCACCTGAGGGGGAAGTGTACCAAGATATAGACTACTAGTAAGCACAATAGTTATATAACATCATATAGATGCATGAATGTGGAACCCTTGCACATGAGGGTAAGTTAAGAGCTTAGTGGGAATAATGTTTAAACCTCATTGCTACATGCCCTAGAGTCCTGCCAGACATCTTACAGTATTTGGGACAACATGTCATAGTCACTCTAATGCATAAGGGAGTATTCATCACAATTCATGAGCTACTATGCTCACCTTTTAAACCACTTCCACTCTTCATCATAATGGTTATGGCATATGCCAAGGTGGATAGAAAAAAATAACATGCAACCAGTGATCAAACCCTTACAATCAATACCATTGGGTGTAGACATTATTTCTATGCAACCATCATAGCCAACATCTGGTTCAAAATAGTATAAGGGAAAGTGCAAAGAAGACCCTCATTTGGTATCACCTCTTCCAAATAAAATAACATAAAACACTATGACTTGGAAGGATGACCTGAAGGTGCCATAGATTTTTGGCTCCTATGACCTCATAGAGATGGGTACTAATACACATGCAGTCTAACAAGTTATGCTGGTAGACATGGATAGAGACTATTATAAGAAGGAAAAATATTGATTTTTTTGGAAGGTGATGTGTACAGTACAAATCTAGAAGTAGGCTCCACCTAATCTATGGGTAGAACTTCTATATTGTCCATCATCCATCATTATTGATATAATTAAAGAAGAGGTAGAGAAAATTTGATGTAGAATAGACTTATTCCATCCATCGACTACTCTAACATTTGAACCTGACATTAATTTTGTACTTATATCAAAGAGTCCATCAGAAAAACTTGTGTGTAGGCCTAGAACATGGTCAGAGACAAGAGTCTCCCCTAATTTGGAAGAATGAAAATTTGGTCAACTAGCTATTGAGAAAGAAGTACAAACTACCTTGGAAACATTTGTACCACCACCATGATATAGACTGGTCATAATCACTAGAAAGGAGTAATAGGTTCTAAGTTCATAGGTACACCTAGATGACTCCCCACCATCACCAAAAGTATAAGAGGTTGAAGAAATAACATAAGAGTAGAAAACAATAGAGGATCAATGGGCTAACAGAGAAGAAGCTACTCATGTAGCCAAATGCTAGATTAGGAAAGAGGAGAAGAAAAGAAAGAAAGAACAAGCATAGTAATAAAAAGAAACATAGTAATCTAAAGAATTTAAGGTTTGAAAAAGGGCCAAGGATGTAGAGGTAGGCATAAAAAAGGATTAGGACATGGCCTAGCAAGCCTAAGAAGTAGCCTCTACATAACAAGTATAAGAGGAGAAGGAGAAGAAGGAAAAATAAGAAGAAGAAAAATGACAACAAGATGTAGCAAATTGCACAAAATAACATACAGAGGAAGCTACCAAAAAGGAGGAACATGATGAAGCCTTATGGAAACAGTAAGTATAGGCACAAGCATAAGCCTAGGCACATGCCCAAGCTATATAGGAATAAAAATAGAAGAAGAAAGAAGTAGAATAATAGAGGAAGAAGGAAGAGCAAGAGAAGAAGCAAAAATAATAAGATGAGAGAAAGAGGAAGATAAAGAGAAAAATAAGGAAGAGGAAGAAAAGACTAAGAAAGAGCATAAAAGAAGAATAAGAAAGAAGAGAAAAAAAGGAAGAGGGTGGAAGAAGATAGGAAGAAGAAATAGGAGGAAGAGGTCAAATAGAATATGGCTAAGGACATTACACATCAAGCTAAGATAAAAAAAAAGCCATAATGTAGCAGTAAGCATCAACCATAATGTAGGAAAAAACATAGTTATCATAGTTCCCACTAAGAGGTGTATGGTTTTGGGATGTTCCCTCAGTTATTGCTTAGTGTACCACCTTTTCCATCCCTTTAACCACCATGCCACTTTAGGATCCTATAGTAATGACAAACACATTGACCACTCTTCTAGTCAAGTAGGAGGCCTCTTTAGATGTCTCTTACCTACCTTTGAAGAAATAGTTAGAGGGTACCGTAGTATTCCAAGAGTCTATCACATAAAAGGCTACCTCCCTAGATTAAGAGTGGGACCAATCAAAGGCAAAAAATGCAGAACTTAGGGATCTAATGTATGAAGTAGTGAGGATAATTGAATTCACTTGCCCAACCTTAGATTCTTGAATCATTAGAGAATAGGTCATGTTAGACCACATCAAGCTAATGACCCTAGTTTTAGATCTCACAAAAGACTAGTGTGTAACATAAAAAAATTTGTGCACTTAACAACTTGGGATATAACTTGAAGACTGATACCATGAATTTTATTAATCTACTAGAGGAATACCAAAGTATGTTTGACATCATAGCTCTATAATCCTATCAAATCAGATGCGATCTTCTAGACTAGAAGTAATAGCTTGATAATACCCATATGAACTCTAGCATAGACTTCACCATAACTACCATATCCATCATAAATATGCATAACCATACTACCTCAATAGATGAAATAGAAATGTCTCTCCAAAAAATCACTTGATATCAAGGATTATTTGTGTGAATGACTCTTCAGTTGGTAATAGGACCTATGATGTAGTGCATTTGTAGGGATCTAGGAAAAAAGATACACAAAAATGCTAGAGTAGCTAAGCGTAGAGATTAAACTAAAGGTCAATAATACAAGATAAAACATAAGTGTCAAGGAGAATGTGGACCTCAAATAACTCATTGGGTGTTATGCACCAATGCACATCTTGATTCACATGGTCCAAGAAGTGATGCTTGATTGGGATGCATTCAAGATTGACCTGGCTCTATTCTATAGTGAGGTACCCTAATGCTCAAAGTCCCTATTTACATGCCACCATCATAACTCTAGTAAGATCTCACATAGTGCATGATTACTCTAACTAAGGTTAAGGATCCTACTACCCAACCTTCTTCCTCTAAAACACCACCTTTTTCTAGTTAAGTGTGGTGTAATGTGCAATTTTTAATTTTTTTTTAAAGTTTTGAATAAATTTTTGTATTGAGGATGAATAGTGAGACAAATAGGGCTAGGATGGTTAAAAAACCATAAAAAGAGGCCACATAGTTATTCCATCCTATTGAAAACTTGAAAGGGTGGATAAGTAGTATGCAAGAGGTGAAAACCAAAAATGGTGCCTTGAGTGATTACTACAACTCTTACTAGTCTACTCAAATTTTCAAATTCTATCCTCAATGTAAAGATGAATGAACCTAAAATGTTTTCTCAAGATGAGACAACACTTTTAAGTCTAGGAAAGTGTTTAGAGAATAAAAATAAACAAGAAAACTTGCGTAGGATATTCTTCAAATATTCATGCATTATATATGAATTTGTCAGCTATATGTATTTTATCCTATCCTCTTTGGATTATGAAAGGATAGAAGATGAATAGTCTCCTTATTTTGGCACCAATATATGAGAACAATATGAATACTCAAGAACTATAGAGATAATAAATATGTATGCTTATATGAAGAAGTTGATGACCTTTTACTGAGATCAATATAGGTTTTTTAGTTATGGTTACCTATCATATTTATTATGTTATTCCTTATATGTGTTATCATGTTTAATGTTTTATTTAATCTATATTAAATTAATTTTAATGATCTATAAACCTAAAGAAAATTTTGGTTAATCTTAGTTCCTTTTAATCACATAATAAATCAGTTCTATCATGCTTCTGGTAAATATGAATTCTCTGTACTATCTTATGAAGACTAATAAAAATTAGTTATCCTCATCCTTAGCATGTTCTCTTGAACTAGGATCCTCTGCTAACAAGAAAAAAGGACCCATCAATCCTAATGAGGAGTAACTCATGAGGTTAGATCTCACTAAACTCCTTGAATGTAAATTAATCTTTCCTATCAAGCATTTAACATGGGTAGCTAAAATTGTGCTTGTTAGGAATAAGTTTGGGGAGATAAGACTTTATGTGGACTTCAGGGATCTTAATAGGGTGTCACTTAAAGATCACTATCCTTTACCCTCAATGGATCAAATTTTGTAGATTATTTTAGGTTCTCAATGTTTCTCTCTTCTATATGGATACTCAGGTTATAATTAGATTCAAGTCAAATAAGATGATTAGTTTAAGACATCATTTATCACTAAATGGGGAAATTTTTCTTATAGGAAGATGCCATATGGTTTGTCAAATGCTGGTGTTACCTTTCAAAGAGTAATGGACATGGCCTTTAAAGGTTTGATTAATGAGATGATATTGGTTTATCTAGATGATATGACAATGTTTTCCAAGGATGATAATGAACATATGAAACACTTGAGACAAGTTTTTGAAAGATGCAGGTTGTCTGGAGTAACTCTTAATCCAAAGAAATGCATCTTTGATATCCATGAAGGTAAGCTCTTGGGACATATTATTTTCAAATATGGTATGGCTATTGATCCTAAAAGGATAGAGACTATCTTTGGCTTATCATTTCCATTTCATTATAAATGTCTCCAAATTTTCTTAGGCAAGATAATTTTTTTAAGGAGGTTCATACCTGGGTTTGAAACTTTGGTGAAACCTATCACAACTATGCTAAAAAAGAACCAGGTATTTTCTTAGACTAAATAAGGTAAGAATAGTTTTGAAGCCATTAAACAAGAATTTGCACAAGATCCTACTCTTTTGAATCCTAAATTTGTTAAAGTTTTCATTTTGTATTCATTTTATAACCTTGATACTATCTGGGCCATGTTAATGCAAATTGATGATGAGGGTGTGGATCATCGTATTGCATTCTCTAGTCAAGGTTTATAAGATTATGAAGTCAAGTACACCTTTCTAGAGAAACAATTCCTCATTATTTTGAGAGGAATAAATAATTTTAGGCATATGGTTTCAAATAATAAAATTCATGTTATGGTTTCTCATCCTAGTACCATGGAGTTTCTATTGAGTATAGACCTTAGTGAGAAGAGAGTAGGGTGAATCACTAAGGTAATGGATTATTATGTTGATATAAAAGTAAAAAAGATGATAAGAGGTAAGGGCATTTATAAACACCTAGATTTAGATTTTCATAAGTCAAAAGAAATATATCTAGTCAATCATGATTGTTTACAACTATCTGGTTCCTTGCTTGTATAGAGTTGGACACAAGATGTGATCAAATCTATTCAAAATAGTGAGTATCCTAATGGCATGAGTAGATCACAAAGGAGGTATTTTATATTGAAATATATTTCCTTTTGTCTTATGGATGGTGTTATTTTTAAAAGAGACATTAATGGTGTTCTATTGAGATGTGTTGATAATGATCAGTTTGGAGTGTTGCTTTAGAAGTTTCATGATGGGACAATAGGAGGTCATTTATCCCCAAGAACTATAGATACCAATAGAATGAGGGAAGGTTATTATTGGCCTATCCTTTTCAAATACTACCATGCTTGGGTGAGAAGATGTGTACAATGTGATTTATTTATAAGAAAACATAAGTTTGCATCTCTTCCTCAGAAGCCCATCCAAGTTGATCAACCTTTCATGCAATGGGGTCTTGATTTCATTTGCATAATAAATCCCCCATCAAGTGTTGGTAATAAATAGATACAATAATTGATTATTTTATAAGTTGGGTTGAGGTGTGGCATTAAAGGAAGATAATGAGAATGATATCTTAGAGTTCTATGAGAGAATAATAACAAAGTTTGGGACTCCTACTATTATTTCATATAATGGTCTTACTTTTATGGGTGTTAAGACAACTAGTTGCGAAAATAGTAATGGAATATTTTTGAGCACTTAATCCAACTATTACCATCAAGGTAATAGGTTGGCTAAATCTACTAACAAGAACCTAATTATAATCATTAAGAGAACCTTGGATCATAACCAAAGGGCTTGGCACACCAAATTGAAGACAACCTTATGGGATGAAATGATAACTCCTAAGAGGTCAATAGGGACTTCTCCTTTTGTTCTTATCTATGTAAGAGAGGCTAGGTTGTCTATTTCTTAAGAGTTATTTGCCTTAGAATTGGCACATCAATTAGAGCTACTGGAAAACACTCCTATGGAGGTAAGATTGATAAAATTAATGGAGTTGAAATAAACTAGAGAGAAGGCTCATTGAGATTTGGAGCATCACCAATTATTTATGACAAGGTATTTTGACAAGAAGGCAACTCGAAGATCATTTCAATAAGGTGACATAGTGTTGAAATGGGATGAAGACAAAGAAAAACCAGGGAGGCATACAAAATTTGATACTATATAGAGTGGACCATATGTCATCATCAATTGTAATCAAAATAATTATTTATAGATAGCAAAGATGAATGGAGAAGAGCTATCTATCCCTATAAATGAGATACATTTGAAACCTTGCTATTGAGTGTTAAAATTTAGTTCTATAAATAGTATATTAGGTGTGTGTTTTATTTCTATTATGTGTGTAGTGTTCCCTAAATGTTCTAGTTGAACATATGTTTGTTTATGCTTTGTTTTTTGTCCTTGTTTTTTAATATTGTTATGTGTTGTCAAAGGCATTTATGTGTCAAACCTCCTATACATGTGACTACATATCCCACTAGACAAAATTAGGAAACTGGTCATGGCATAGCAAGCATGCCACCCTTAGGAAATTGCCAAGAATGTTAAACATTTTAACCACAAGTTAAAATGGATCAACTCCCCTATAGTCAAAATATTAAATAGGGGCTAATTATAATGTCATAGGGTGTGTTTTAGTTCATCTAATGTCATTTCATATGCCATTCTAGTTTGATCATTGTCTAGTCTAGTCCTTGTGTCATTTGATATCTTATAGGTCATTTTAGAGTCATATTTGAAAGTGGTAGGTCTTCATAATGCTCAAATAATTCCAAAATAGGTATGAGTTTTAAAGGTCTCAAAATTTCATCAAGAACCTTCATAAAATCAAGAAATAATTACTAGAATAGTCTAAAAGAACCTACGAGCTTAAAGGTTTGTTTGCTACTTGGGAAATTTTCTAATTAGCTAAATACATAATTATTTTAAGGTTTTTTTTAAGTTTTTTTGACTAAGTGTTAGGAATTGTTTCAGACATTTTGTCCAAAACAAAAGTCTTGAAGACCTGAATTCTTTCAAACATTTTATCCACTACAAAATTCTTTAGGGGTATATATTTTGAGAAAGTGTCCTAAAGCAAATTTACGAAGGGTTATTTTTCAAGAAAAGTTTCCTATATAAAAGTTTTAAAGGATCATTTTTCAAGCAAAGTGGTCTAAACCAAAATCCTGAAGGATCATTTCTTTGACAAAGTGTCTCGATACAATTTTCCTAAGGGGTCATTTCTCAAGAAAGTGTCCTACACAAATTATCTAACACAAATTTCCCTAATGAAATTTAGCTTGCAACAAAAGACCACATGCAAAATTCCCATAGACATAATTCCTTTAAAAAAATTATTTTGGAAAAGGTAGATCCAAAGAAAATTTGCATGAACATCAAATACATTTGCATAAATGTCAAAATATGGGCATGCAAGAATCAATTTCAAAATAGCCAAATAAATTTTGGGATTAAAATACCTTGGAGATGATTGTGTAGACATCAAATACGTTCATGAATATGTCAAATATAGGCACATGAATGTCAAGTTTGAGCTCTACAAAGTAACTATTTGGGTTTAAAAGTCCTTAAAATATTTAAAGTTGATCAAGATATACCATTCCTCATGAGATTTCATACTAACACATAGATATAATGGTTCACACTTGGGTCAAATAGGTTAAAAGGTCCCCAGGTTAAAATCCCTTAAAAAGATACAAGTTGGACATGATCCAATGATATAGGTTTGTTGAATAGGGATCTAATGGTGAAAGATTGATTATAAGTTTATTATGATTCTATCCAAAAGGCCCTATATATGGTTACTATAAAAAAATCATTTATTAGTGACATCACCTCATCGAGATCACCATCAAAGTTATCATCAGAATGATCATCTATATCAATATCATATCCAACATCAACATATTAATTATAATCCATGTCAAAATCATCATCCCTTATATATAATAAGTGTCATGATGACACCTATCTCTTTGAGGATATCTGTAATTACAATGTCAACCAGTCAGAAGGCATGACTCTTGATCTGTCTTAGGATGATGAAATCATAACATAATTGTTGGATGTTTTATCAGTCAAAGACCATTAAGATAGATATTACTCAACTTTAGATGCTAAATCTAGAAATATTCTTAGTAATCCTTTTTATATTATTGAGGATACTTTCTCCAATGTTAAGGATGGGTCTCTTAGTAGCTTTTATGATGAATATGATTCCCATTATCCACTTCATACACCCCTTCACCACACATCCATAATCATCTACCTCCTATAAATACTCCCTCCATTCCACTCCCCAAATGAGACAAATAAGAACACACATCATTGGATTACCCTCAACATGTAATATCATGTGTTGAATCTACAAGGATTCATGCTAATAAGCATATAATCAAGCTAAATAATAAAGTCAACTATTATGCAAAATTAATCAATCAAAGTCAATAAGAGTTTTATAATAGGCCAAATTGAAAAGCATCATCCCTTAGTAAAAATACCCTTAAGGTGTCAAGGGATCATTCAAATCAAAATAATAATCTTTCAAATCTAAATTTAAATGACCTTGGTGAAGCCTAGTTACAGGAACCAATAGGCAATAGAAATATAATCAAGTAAAAAAACCAAGAAGTCATCATGACACTAGTTACCACACAATACGACAAGTCAAAAGTAATGTGGTTGATCATTCTTCTAATATTTAGATCAAAGAGAAAATAAGTTAAACAATTTTGGATGCCTTAACCTTACTTGGCATACAACACCAATAAAAAATGTCCCCTACACCATATCCAATGGTGTATGCAACTATTGAATCCCATTTATGATCTCTACCTAGTCACAATATTCATCATCATATTTCTCATTGACATCCTCTACATCACTGTCAAAACCATCCAATTTCATATTTTCCACACATCACTTTCCTAGACAACATTGTCTCTTTTAGGGGTTATAAAGACACCTGGTTAGGATGTTTGGGGGATGATAAATCAAGAATCAATGAAGGTCACAAAGACATTAGTGAATCTAGAATTGATAACATGATCCTAACATCACATATAACTAGAGAAAGTGTTAGCTAAATAAAGTGTTAGCATTCCTACATCTTTCACTCATATCTAATAAATTGAGATTCCATCAATAAATTAAAAAAATATATTTGTCCAATGGTGAGAACCAGTCTTCTAACACCTTGGGTAGGTACCATGATGAAAACTAATTTTTGGCATCATGATAAAATAATATATTGTTTACATTGTAACTCAACACTTGGGGATAAAATCCATCCCTTATTAATTCCATCCATATCATCATTGTATATCTTATCCCTCATTCCATTAATCCTACCCATCATATAACATCCTATCTTGTATCTGATTAAATCCATTTGTTATTCTAGTCTTGACCTTTGTAAATGAGTAGAATATGTCTTAAGAAATATTATGGAATCATCTTGGCATATCCTCTAATTGACACTCGGTAACTAGACATTTATTTCCCTTATGATGTGGTTTTTATAAATCCATAGTCTATTATTCCTTATCCATCAACTTATTTGAGAATTTTCTAAGTCCATTTGTTAGTCCATTAATCCTCATCTTAGTTTCTAGGCTTGATGTTACCTTTGTTGGTAACCCCATTTGTATAGTGCACATACACATCCCAACAAACCTAAAAATTGAAATATTCCAAAACCCCTAAATTTTTTAAAATCTATTAAAAAGACAAAAATATTCCAAGACGTCTTGTCTTAAGCCTATTTTCCAATTAACATTCATATCCATACCCTTCACCTTTCATAACCAAGTCATATCCATCCATCCTAATATTATCTTTCAATCCCTATTCTGAATTGGGGAAAATATGGTCTATATTGAGGTAGCATTGACCTAGTCTCACTTTATCCTAATAAGTCCTAATTGTCTTATCTAAGTTCAAAACATGGTCAATCCACAAGTCGACTAGCCCTTATGTTTAAGTTAAAAATTTCAAAATCACATCCTATTTGATCTTAGTCCTAATCAAGATAAGTCTATCCATCCTAATTCATTAGCATCAATCATCATCCTCATTCATCCCATGCTTATACATTTAGATAATAAAAAAGACAATATTTTCTTTATGTGTATATGTTTGTGTGTGTTATATGATATGTGTGTTTTTATTTGTCTTTTTTTCTATATTCACTTATCTATAAATGTTTGTCTGTATATATATATTTTTTCTTGTTTTGATCTTTCTTACAACATAAATATTTTAGTATATTGGGAAATGAACAAGGATGCTAAGATGACACCAAAATTTACAATGATGCTTTTAGGTGACCTTGATGATGTAAAGTTTTTTATATTCCCTTTTTATAATCATGCACTTTGGCATAATGTCCTCTTGGTCATACTTATATCATGGGGCATACTACCTAGTGATAAATTGACATCATATTACATGGACTATGATGTACCTTATTACAACAATAATGGATTGATAATAGACACACTCATCATTTCTCTTATCCTCTCTCATGTGTCTAAGCATATAATCATATTAATCCCATTATCAAGTCAATCATCCCAATCTACTTGTTTAATATCCAATCATTCCTCCAAGCCATTTATCATCTCATTCATATTATATAACCAATCATATATCATCTCTCTATTCATGAACATCCCAACTCAACTCTCAATCCAATCATCATCACACCTAACATCAATCTAATAACTAACATGTCTAATAGTTATCATCATCTTAATATTGTACCTCATCATTGTCATCCTCTAATCTAGTTTGAACTACATTAGCTTGAGGTATTTTTAGACTATAAAGGTAATAATCACTCATATCATATGTCTAATGTTAGCTCGGCCATTCTTTCCTCTCTCTCCATCATTCATTATCACATCTTTATTAAACTTTACCATCCCCAAGTATTGCATCAGTTAAAACCTTAAGTAATAAAATTAATCATTAATCAATCAGTTTATTGATCAGTCACCATCCCTATAATCACCTCCCCAATCTTCCCATTCAATCACCTATACCTATCAATTGGGCCTGACAAATCACAACATCCATATTTTCTTCCACCAATCATCTATTATCATTGATTAGTTAATTCATCATTTAAATTTTAAGGTTTCCTCCTTTGATTGGGTCATGGATAGGACTTTAAATTTATTGTCTCTCATTCCCTTGCATGTGTCCTTTCTAGGGACATCATCTCTATTAATCAAATTATGGCTAATTGATTTGATGCAATGTAGTCCAATTTTTTCCCCTTCATATTTTAGTCACTCAATCATATCATTTCTTCTCTCATATCCATCATATCAGTTAACTTCAACTTTGATCTACACTCATTATTAACCTTATCAAATCATTATCTTATTTTGGCTCAATGATCTCCCATGTGTGTGTCCTTATTTGGGCTATGTCAATAGATCATGTCCTTATCTATCAATCCTCATGGTCTTCATATATCCTTGGCATGTGTCCTTTCCTACGATATGTATAAATCTCACATCCTTTTGTCTTATCATCATCATGTTACAATTTATTCCCCATTGGGATGTGTTGATAACTATGACATAATCATTTTTGCTCCCTGTACATAGGTCTTTATTAGGGGCACCATCAATTTTTAGCTCACTAATAATGTAAATTTTATCTTCTTCCTCATTAGTCCCATATTTTTCATCCCATCCCATTGTCAATTCATCCATCCCACCCCTTATTTCTTCTTTTTGAGTGGCCATCTACCTCCTTCCTCCCTGCATGTCCCCTCAAGGGGGCATCATCACATCTACACTAACATAATTTATTAACATTAATCCATGAGTGTATTTATTATATGAAATATCATTACTCCTTCCACTTCATCCATTTACAATGCCCTATTAAAGAGGGGTAAAATGTATGCATCTTAATTTGATCACCTTTTTTGGCTTTCTAATTTCAACACTAACATCCTCAATCCCATATAATTTTATCTAATTTATCCTTATTAATCCTCATAGTCATTATTTTATAACCCATTTCATTATTCATATCCATGCACTAACATTACATCATCCCACAAATTAATTAATTCTTATAATCATGTATTATTTATCAACTAATCACCACTTATCCATTATATGGAAATTTAAAATTCCCATAACCCACCTACCTACCTACTCCTAGGATTTCCTACAAGCCTACCCCTTACTCCTTACCTAAACATTTTTATAATATATTTTAATATTCCCCTAATCATCATTATATTACCTAATGGAATCTAGAACTCTCTACCACCCTTTTCCTTCTCTAGAGAGTTCTCTCTCTAGAAAATTCTAAGGAATTTTAAATTCATTAGAATTCCCTCCATCTCTAGAGTTTTATTCTCTAGAATTTTCTAATAAATTTTTAATTCATTGAAAAATCTCCCTCCATTTCTTATTTAAATCCATGACTCCCTCCATTATAAATAATTGCATTTGAACTATGAAATCATGATCCTCTCATGCCAAATCAATCTATATATCAAATTCATCAAGCCAATATCAGGCTATCATAAAATCTGAGTCTATCCATAACAATCTAACATCTAATAATCTTTAATATTAGTATCATTTTTGTCTTAATCTTGTTTAGAGCATAAAATTTTATGAATATGTAGACATAATGTACGTATAAAATTTTCATTTGAATTTCCATTTTATTTAATTAGCTCTAAATTAGAGGTATGCTAGAATTTTGTGTAGGAAAGTGATAAGTTTTTATAAATCAGTCTATTTACATAAAATATTTGAATTACAATGAAAATATTCAACTTTTAGTTAGATATATAAATGAGACTTGAGAAGAATATGATGAATATGTTCAAGAGGTGGCTATAGTAGAGGTGAAATTGAACATTCCTCAAGATGTATCAAGTGGCCAAGAAGAGAAGGAACATATAGATGAAGATAATTTAATCTTTCTTAGTCAAGAGTGTATTTAATGGTATGAACAAGAGATTTAATGGAAAAATGATCTATTAAACATGGAATAATAATAATAATAATAATAATAATAATAATAATAATAATAATAATATAGCAGAGCATGAGGGAGATCTTAATGAAGACATCTTGGTTGTTATTCTTGTTAAGCCTCATGAGTAAGATGAATAAGATCAATATAGCATGGAAGCAATTAGTGAGATTGTAAAAATGGTTTCATAAGGTCATAGTAATAAACATGAAGTAAGTTAAGACATAAGAGAATATGTATTTATTCCTAGTGAACCTTAAGAATCTCAAAGTGGGGATCAAGAAGGTTTTAATGGCATGTTATAGTAGTGCCTTACCATTTACAAAGAGTTTGAGATGCTTAAAAAGTCATCAATCCCTATAGGATAGAATAAAGATGATACTAAATTTATTCTCTCTCTAAGAGGACAAGAAGAAAACCTCAATGACATGTGGCAGTCATACTTGGAAATTTGAAAATAATTTAAATATCTTGATAGGCCTACATTTCATGAGGAGAAAAAAAAGAGTGTTATAGAGGTTGTTTCCTTCCTAAATGGATAGGAGGATGATCTTAATAAGTTATAATAGAAGAATTATGATTTCATTACAAAATTGGAGGTCTTTAATAAACCTATATCTCATAAAGGGCAAAATGAAAAAATAAATCAAAACACACTAGCTGACTTGTAAATAGAATTGCCTCAATTTGTCATGATTATTCAGGAGCAACCTTTGAGTAAGGAAAAAATTACATTATTTTCATCAAAAAATCAAGCTTGGACAAGGCATGAAATTATTCTTAACTTGAATGACCAGTCCATAGCTAAATAAATGAATAAGATAGGCTTGATTGATAATCAAGAAGATCATGAGCATTCCAACATCTTAAGAGGTAAGGCATACCTCTCACCTCACAAGTAAGCTTCAAATAGACTCCATACATCAAGTGTCAATTTGATCATATGGAGTCAAGAAGGTTCTAAATTTTTTCCTTTTGATATAGGTGGAGTAGGCCTTTGAGGTATTATACATATTAATATAGTGTTTTGCTTTCTCCGAGTACTTTTAACACATGCTTCTTATTTATTTGTTGCTCTTTTTTCCCTAAATGCCTCGTGGCATAGTGTGTGTGTGTTTTGAAGGTGTATTCAATTATATTAATTTGTTATAGAGGCTTAAATCAATATTTAAAGGTATAAATCATGTTTATTACTGAGTGTTGGGTGAATTTATATACTAATGGACTACTAAGGCTACTAGTCTAGACGTTTAACAACAAAATATCCCTGGAGGTCCCAAAACATGTTAGATAAGTTAGCCAACCTTGATCATGGTATGTTAAAAAAATGTTTTGATTTGTATAACCTTACAAATGAAGTCTTTTGAAAGCATTTTATAAAAATTCAATGTAATTTTGGAGAGATCAAGGCTTCACTTATTTTAGTTCTATTGCTTGTTGTTTGTGGAATATAAAGTGTGAAGAGTAAATACCATGGTAGGGGTCAATTGGGGTATTTTTGTGTCATTTTTCAATTTTTAAGGCCAATTAATTGGATGAATTTTTAGACTATGAAGGTAATGCTCAGTCACATCATGTGTTTGAGGTTAGTTCAATCATTCTCTCCTCTTCCCTATCATTCATCATCATATCTATATTATCCTTCATCATCCCCAAGTATTGAATCATTAAAACCATTAAGAAATAATATAAATCATTAATCAATCAATCTATTGATCAATCATGATCCCTACAATCATATCCCCAATTTTACCATTCAATCTCTCATACCTATTAATTAGGATCAATAAAATACAACATCTATATTTTCTTCCACCAATCATCCATTATCACTGATTGGTTAATTCATCATTTAAATCTTATGGTTTCTTCCTTTGATTGGGGCATGGCTAAGACTATAAAATTTTTGTCTCTCACTCCCTTGCATGTGTCCTTGCTAGGGAAATCATCTTTAATAATCATATTATGGCTCATTGATTTAATGTAATGCAGTCCAATTTTTTCCCTTCATCATTTAGCCACTCAATCATATCATTTATTCTCTCTCATCTCCTTCATAATATAACTCAACTTCATCTTTTAGATACACTCATTATTAATCTTATAAAATCATTATCTTATTTTGGCACGATGTTCTCCCCTACATTCATCCTTACTTGGGATATGTATATAGCTCATGGCCTTCTCTATCAATCCTCTTGGTTTACATCTCTCCTTGGCATGTGTCATTTCCTAGGATATGTCTAAAGCTTACATATTTTTGTCTCATCATCATCATCATCATCATCATCATCATCATATGTTACAATTCATTCCCCCTTGGTATGTGCCAACAACTATGACTCAATCATTTTTGCTCCCTATATATAATTATTTATTAGGGGCATTATCAATTTATAGCTCACTGCTCATGTCAATTTTATCTTCTTCCTCATAATTCCCATATATTTCATCCCATCCCCTTATCAATTCATCCATCCTACCACTGGTTTCTTCTTTTCAAGTTGCCATCCACCTCCTTCCTCACTACATGTCCCCTCGAGGTAACATCACCACATGTAAATTAAAATCATTTATTAACATTCATCCATGAGTGTATTTATTATATGAAATATCATTACTCCTTCCTCTTTATCCATTATCCATTCCCTTTCAAAGAGGGGAAAATTGTATGCATATAAATTTTCTTACCTTTGACAGCTTGCTAATTTTGAAACTAACATCACTATTTACATATAACTTTGTCTAATTCATCCTTAATAATCCTCATAGTCATTATTTTAAAAACCATTTCATTATTCATATCCATGCAAGGACATTATATCATCCCCAAAATCAATTAATTCTTCCAATTATGTATCATTTGTTAACTAATCCCCACTTTCCATTAAATAGGAATTTAAAATTCCCATAACCCACTTACCTACCTACTCCTAGGCTTTCCTACAAGCCTACCCCTTACTCCTTATCTAACCCTTATTCTAATATACTTTAATCTTCACCAAATAATCATTATATTCCCTAATGGAATTTATAACTCTCCACCACCCTTATTCTTATCTAAAGAGTTATCTCTCTAGATAATTCTAAGGAATTTTTAAATTCTTTAGAATTCTCTCCTTCCTCTCTAGATTTTTCTTCTCTAGAAGTTTTCAATGAATTTTTAATTCATTCAAAAATCTCCCTCTATTTATTATTTAAATCCATGACTCCCTCCATTACAAATAATGAAAATTTAATTATGAAATATATGATTCTCTTATGCCCAATAAGTCTATTTATCAAAGTCATCAAGCCAATATCATGCTATCATAAAATCTAAGTCTATCCATAACAATCTAACATCTAATAATCTTTAATATTATTCTTATTATTGGTAATATGATTGTAATTTATTTCAAAAGGGGCACTATAAATGTCATTGATGTTAAGCGGATTAGACAGAATTAATGGAAAGAAGAGCATGGTTTACAATTACACAGTGTAAAGTTGTCATGCTTTTATAGAGACCATTTCTAGAGGATTGAAGATCAATTGATTGAATATCTATTATGATTTTTCTATTGCATTCTATATATATGGTTTATAGGTTTAGATGAAGATAAATGAGCTCAATAATGATTTATTTTAACTCTTATCCATATCAAAGTTTCTCAGTTAAACCCTAAGGGTTTAAGCCATGACATTCACAAGTATATTATATTTTTATGTTGACTAACTACAGACAAGAACTAGTTACTTAATTATAACTTAATCCTTCCTCATCATTATGAAATTAGTCCCCTTGACCTAGTAATTACAAATTTGAGCAAATGTTCTAAGACTTTAAATTTCCTAAGTCCTCAACTTAAGATTTATCCTAGCTCGATCAATAATTAGTACTTAATCATATGTTGAAAATCTAATGAAGCATATCAAATTCAATTTGTCAAAGGCACCTCTAATTAAATGCATTAGTGATAAGTGTCATAAACATGGATCTTGTACAGTAAATATATGGAGTGGTTTAAAGTCAAATAGTCAGGGATTAATGCAAGGATGCTAAATGTCTCAATATCAAGAATTGACAACAAAGGTGTAGAAGGCATGTGAGGATGCCAAGTGTCACACTCACAATAACTAGTTATAGATAAAGTTCAAGATTATTAGAAGATCAATTAGTGAGCATGTGATCATGTAATAAAGATTTGATGGAGTGAGTGAACTCAATGGGATAAAGTTTTTAATGTTTATTGATATAGAGGAAAGTTAAAGATCAAACTAATTTGATGAGATTGATGGAGTGTATTCATTTCAAAGACTCAAGAAGTAACAAGATGAGATTAATATCTTGATGTTTAATGTTATATAAAGGTAAAGTTCATGCATCTTTGAAGATATAATGACACATAAAAGCTCTGACCTAAATATATAATAGATGAATTTTAAATTTTAAACATTAAAGCCAAGAGTGTACAAGGATCCAACAGAGATTATGAGCCTGTCAAAACTTGATCTAATGGATGCATTTTAAATTTGAGCAAATTAAATGTGAATCATTAAATCATGGCATGAAACTTAATATCAAAGACAAATATTTAAAGATGTGTTCATCCTAATGGTCAAGTGGAGAACATGTAGGAAATATGTATTATATGATATAGATAATTACATAAATCATTTTGATCGATCTAAATTATGTAATATGTCATGTGCATCAAAACTAGAGCCTATTATATGCTAAAAATAATTATAAGACCAAGAATCATGGTGGTAGAGCATGAATTCAATATGTAGGAAACTTGTAAGAGCATGATGTGTTATAGACCAAATGTGAACATAGAGAAGAAGTGAACCCTAGATCAAATGATTATATATATGCCATCTAGGATATGGGCAAATGTTGTTGGTATAGTTGAATTGTGTTGAATAGAGAAATATAAAGACACCTAGATAGAGGGGTAGAGAATAGAAGAGTAGAGAAGAGAGGAGAGAGATGTGTAGATCATGAACATTTATAGACTATACCTATAATAGAGAATTAAATTGGATTCATTTGAATCATTTTTTATAGTCTAGAGTTTTATCTCTATTATAGATCTGATAGGTTAGTACCATCAAAAAAGTTGAGTTGGTGCTTAGGGAATCAATGCTTCCTTAGAATAGGTGCTCTTAAATTAGGGGATTGGTGTCTCCTTAGGGTTGGTGCCCTTAAACATTATAACTAGTGAGGTTATTTATTACAAGGCTGGATTAGAATAGTAGATTATAAAAACTATTCTCATGGTGGTTTTTCCCATATTAGTTTTTTCATGGTATATCTAGTGTTATGAATATTTTTGTGTATGTGATCTCTGAATATATTGTTAGTTTGCATTAAAAGTTTTAAAATGGAATAAGTTAGTTAATCTACTAATTCACCCCCCTTTTAGTATATAGTTATGTTCCAACAATTGGTATCAGATCCCTAGTTCCTTAGAAGAAGCTTAATCAGCTAGTTAGATCTTGGATGGTGAACATAAATGGCTAGTCAAGAAGTCTCTTCCTCAAATAAATCACCTCTCTTTGATGGATCAAACTATGCATTTTGGAGCATTAGAATGGAAACATATTTATCCTCATTAGGTTTTGATGTATGGATGTCTACTGTAAATGGATATACAACCCTTACTATAACTCTTAATGATCAGGCTTCAAATAAGGCACATGAGAGCAATGTCAAGGCTTAGAATGTTGTTCTATGTGGATTATCTAATTTTGAGTTCGTAAAAGTGATGCATTACCAAAATTCACAAGATATCTAGAAAAAATTAAAGATAATCTATGAAGGTGATGACAAGGTAAAGCAAGGCAAGCTATAAATATTCAAATGCAAGTTTGAAAGCCTTCAAATGAATTAAGAAGAGAAAATTATAGACTACCTCTTTAGAGTAGATGAAATAGTTAATGTAATTAGAGGCATTAGAGAAGAGATGAAAGACCCTACCATTGTCAAAAAGGTCCTAAGATCTCTACCATCAAGGTATGAATCAAAAATCTCTACAATAGAGTAAGCAAGAGATCTAGATAAACTCACTATTGATGCATTTCATGGAAAATTCATATCCTATGAGATGAGAATGAGAGAAACATATACCTTCAAGAGAGAATCTACATTCAAAGCATCTAAACCAGTAAAGGTACAAGCACCTACATCTAGATTTAAGGAGACTGATGAAGAAGAAGCCAACTTTGTTAGAAGATTAAGAAAAGGGTATAGAAAGTACAAATGTAATTTACCCTTTAAATTATTTAACTATGGTAAATTAGGAAATTTTACTACTAATTTCCATTATAATAAAAAATATAACTCTAATCAAGAAGAGGATAGTAAAAAGCTGAAACCCCATTATTCTAAGAAGAACTTATTTAAAAATACTAAAGGCCTATACATAAAAGAAGATAGTAATTCATTTGATGATAGTGATAGTTATGATGATGACCATGGATGTGATTTTGTGGCTAAGGAAAAGTAAGTCCTATTCATGACATTAAAATTAGCTTCTATGGATCAAGAAAAAGTTGAAGACTCAGATGAAGAAGAAGAAGGCAAAGTGGATCTAGAGTGTGAACTCATCTGTGCTCTAGATGAAATTGACAAGATGATAAAAGATAACTCAAAAAAAAATAATCTTGGACAAAAAGAGATTGATAAAGTGTCTAAAATTATTTAAAAATCTGATTAGATGGTGGTTAGCCCAAAGACACAAGTTGAAGAGGCTAAAAGATTAGATGTAGTCAAACTTGAACTATAATCTAAATATAATGAGTGCATGAAGTTAGAAGTAGAGATAGTGGCTTTGAGAAAAGAACTTGAGAAAGATAAAGATAAAATAGACAAAGGTTTGAAACTGAAAGGAGGACCAATCATTCTTGATGATTTGATCAACTCTCAAAAGCCTTTAAAAGAGAGATTTGGTATTGGTTATGAAAAAGGAAAAAGTTCCATAACTAGTACATCTGCTAACCTATATGAAAACTTCAAAGATGAAGGAGAAAATAATCCTAAATAAAGGAAGAAGAGAAATGAGTAAATATCTACAAACTCAAGGAAGATGTAGAACACAAAGGTAGCTAATGTAGATGGTTACACAAAAGTGAGAGACTTAAATAATCTAGAGTTTAAAAGATATCCTCATCCTACATAAAGAAATGATATGATAAAGTGTTCATCATCTTTCTATGGTTATTGTTATACCTACAATCATTTTATTCATAGGGCTATTGATTTTAGAGTTGTACCTAAAAGGAGAACTAATTTTGTAAGAAAAAATTCATTTGCATCCTTGTTAGATACAAATGTGATATGCTATAATTGTAATAATTTTTGTCACATAGCTATACAATGTAGAACAAACTTTGTAAGACCAAAAACACAAAGTAAGAATAAATTCATGTCTCCCAGTGTGAATAAAGGTTCACAAGTCTTTGAAAAAGGGAAGAATAAGCCAAATAAGAAACCCAAGGATGTGTGAAAAGTGAAAGATAAATATATGATTGCTCAAACTACACTCCATGCTAAGGAGTATAATTTGTGGGTAATAGATTATGGTTTCTCAAAACATATGATTAGTGACAAGAGCAAGTTCATAAAATTGAGAAAATGTAAGGAAAGATCTGTCAGCTTGGGAAACAACACTACAGTAAATATCTGAGATAAAGGAACCTTGAACATAGATAGAAAACTACCTATACATGATGTCATTTATGTTGAAGGATTGAAACATAATTTGCTAAGTGTCAGCCAAACATGTGACAATGGATATAAGGCCACATTTAATGCATAAGGCGACAAGTTAAGGATATCTAAAAGACTAGCTGTAGAAGGGAAAAGAACTAAACTTAATATCTATAATCTTGTTGAAGTGAATGGTAATAACTACCTAATTAGAAAGATTGATGAGAGTTGGTTATGGCACAGAAGAATGGGCCATGTCAATTTTTACAACCTAGTAAAGGTAATCTCAAATAAGTGTGTTAGACACATGCCTAAGATAACCAAACTTGTAGACACTACTTTCCAGGAATGTCAACATGGCAAGTAAATAAGGGTTAGATTTCAAATAAAGGAGTATGCAACTACAAATCCTTTCGAATTAGTTCATACTAATATTTGTGGTTTTACTAAGATTAGAGGATCTAAAGGAAAGAGATAATTCATGTTATTTATATATGATTACTCAATAATGACATGGCTAACCTTTTTTAAGGATAAGTCATAGGCATTTGAGATATTCAAGATCTTTAAGGACATGGTGGAGAATGAGATTGGATGAAAAATCAAATGCTTAAGATCTAATAAAGGTGGAGAATTCACCTCAAATTAGTTCATAGAGTAATATGAGAAGCATGGAATTAAAAGACATTACTCTATATCAAAGACTCCAAAATAGAATGGAGCTATTGAGAGAAAGAACAGGTTAGTCAAGGAGATGGCTAGAATAATGTTAAAAGAGGCCAAGTTAATTGATGGATGTTGGAGAGAAGTAATCCAAATAGTAGTATATATCTTGGATAGAGTTTAACTAAGGGTAAACAGTGACAAAACTCCCTATGAAGTATGGTCTGGAAAACCTGCCTCTATGAAGTAATTTAGAGTGTTTGGTAGTAAATGCTACATCAAGAAAAAAGAGGACAAATTGGGAAGCTTTGAATCAAGATGTGATGAAGGAATATTTCTTGGTTATTCCACCCAAAGCAAAGCTTACATATGTTAAAAAAAGGATATACAATATTGTATATAACATCAATGTCAAGGTTAAACAAGGCTTGAAATATGTTAAACCTAACAAAAAAAATTATAATGAAGAATCAGATTATGAAGATGAAGTAGATAATGAAGAGCATGAGAAAGTAAATGAAAAGGCACCTGTAAGATTTGTTTAAAAGCATCATCCTATAGAGTAGATCATTGGAAGCAAAAATGAAGGAGTTCAAACAAGGAAAAGAGTTGTAATGAAAAAGGATCAAGTAAGTTTTTCTCTAATGTCTTAAATTGAGCCTAAGAGCTATGTTGAATCTATAAAGGATGAGAATTGGATAAAAGCCATGGATGAAGAAATAATCCAAATTGAAAAGAATAAAACTTGGGAATTAGTTCCAAGACTTGAAAATAAGAATGTAATATGTACAAAGTGGGTCTTTAGAAATAAGCTCAATGAGGATAGAACTATCATAAGAAATAAGGAAAGATTAGTGTGCAAAGGATATGCATAAGTTGAGGGCATAGATTTTGAGTAAATATTTTCTCTGGTTTCTAGATTGGAAGCTATATGAATGTTTATAGAATTCTCTATTTATAAGAAGGTCAAAGTCTATCAAATGGATGTTAAGTCTACTTTCTTGAATGGGAACCTAGAATAAGAAGTCTACATAGAACAACTAAAGGTTTTTAGCTAGATGATTATGTGTGTAGATTGAAGAAAGATTTATATGGTCTAAAATAGGCACCTAAATCATGGTATCCAAGATTAGACTAGTACCTAAAACAACAAGGATTCAATAAGCGATGTGAAGATAATAATCTATATTTTAAATCAGAAGGTAAACATATGTTGATTATTATTGTATATGTAGATGACATCATCTTTGGTGGAAACAACAAAAAAATATGCAGAGACTTAGATACTCAAATGAAAAATGAGTTTGAGATGTCTATGCTTGGAGAAATTTCTTTCTTCCTTGGTCTATAGATAGCATAAACTAATGAAGGGATATCTATATCTCAAACTAAGTATGCTAAATAAATTCTTAATAAGTTTGGTATGGAATAAAATAAACCAGTAGGTACTCCAATGATAACTAGATGTAAGTTGAGCAAAGAGGATGAGTCCCTTAATGCAAATCAGACTATATAAATATCAATGATAGGTAGCTTGTTATACATAACTGCATCAAGACCCGATATCATACAAGTAGTATGCATGGTCACAATATTTCAAGTTGTTCCTGAAGAGTCACATGTCAATGTAGTGAAAATAATATTTAGATATATCAAGATCATAATTAACTATGGCCTATGGTATCCTAAAAGTGAATATTTCACTTTGATAACATACATAGATGCTGATTGGGCATGAAGTATGGATGATAGAAGAAGCATTAGTGGTAGTGCATTTTTTCTTGGAAATAGAATTATTTCATGGCTAAGAAAAAATCAAGAGTTAGTTACTATTTCTATAGCAAAAGCAAAGTATGTGGTAGCAGTGTCATGTTACACTCAAGTCTTGTGGATGAATCAAACACTCAAAGACATCAAGGTAGAGTACACATCACTTATCTATATTCTTTGTGATAATTCAAGTGCTATTAATATATCAAAGAATCTAGTGATGCATTCTAGAACCAAACACATATAAATCACCACTTCTTAAGAGAAAAGGTTGTAGATCAAGAGGTCACAATGGAGTATGTGCCAACTCAAGATCAAGTTTTAAACATATTCTCCAAACCTCTTCCCAAGGAACAATTTGATTATCAGATATAAAAGTTAAAAGTGGTGGCTCCTACATCACATCACTAGATCCTAGTGATAGGGCATGAGTTGAGGGGGAGTATCACAAAAGTCTTGTTAATCCTTGGAAGAAGAGAGAAAAGGAAAATTAGCTATGCATATTCTTGAAAATATCTAATGAGTTGATGTTTGTAGATTCTTAGACAAACTCCTTTATCTGATAAAGGGGGAGAAAAATTTGGATAAATTGTGAGAAAGTTAGAGTCCCTTTGCCATTGATATCAAAGGGGGAGAAAAAGTGAAAATGCTCTCTGTAAAAGTTAGAAAGAGAAAAGCATGTGTTCAGGTTGAGTTTTGACAAGTTTTCAATTTCCTAAAGGCGAGAAAGTTTAGTATAATCATCTTCAATTTCAGTTCATCAGAAGCCAATGCAGGCACTACAAGTACATTTAATGATATCATTTTAATAAGACCAAGAAAAAGATTAGATCATTTAGTTTTCCATCAATGTCAAAGGGGGGATAGTTGGCAATATGATTTTCATTGATGTCAAAAGGGGCACTATAGATGTCATTGATGTCAAGAGGATTAGATAATATTGATGGAGAAAAGAGCATGTTTTACAATTACATAGTGGAAATTTGTCATGCTTTTATAAAGACCATTTATGGAGGATTTAAGAGAAATTGATTGAAGATTTGTTATGGGTTTTTCAAGTGAATTCTATATATATGGTTCATAGGTTTAGATGAAGAGAAATGAGCTCAATAATGATTTATTTTATCTCTTGGCCATATCATATTTTCTGAGTTAAACCCTAAGGGTTTAAGCCATGGCATTCATAGACATATTCTATTTTTATGTTGACTAACTATAGATGAGAACTGGATACTTAAGTTATAACTTAAGACTTCCTCATTATTGTATAACTAGCCCCTTTAACCTAGTAATTAATGACTCAAACAAATTTTATAAGACTTTATATTTCCTAAGTCCTTGACTTAAGATTTGTGCCATCTTGATCAATGGTTAGCACTTAATCATATGTTGAAGCATAAAAAATTCAATTTGTCAAAGGTACCTCTGAGTAAACATAGTAGTGACAAGTGTTACAATCACATAGATTCAATAGTAAATCTATGGATCAATTTAAAGTCAAATAGTCAAGGATTAACACAAAGATGCCAAGTGTCTCAATAGTAAGAATTGACAATAAAGGTATAGAAGGAACATGAGGATTCCAAATGTCACACTCATAATAAATAGTCAAAGATAAAGTTTGATCTTGTTAGAAGATAGAATGGTGAGCGTGTGATAATACAATGATGATCTGATGGAGTGAGTGGAATAAATGGGATAAAGTGCTCAATTTTTATCAACACAAAGGTGAGTTAAAGACCGAGTTAATTTGATGAGATTGATGGAGCATATTCATTCTAGAGACTTAGGAAAAAATGAGATAATATTAAGAGTTTGATGTTTAACATTAGATAGAGGTAAAGTTCATACATCTTTGAAGATCTAATGACATACAGGAGCTTGGATCTAAATATCTAATAGATGAATTTTAAAGTTAGGAAATTAAATCCCCAAAGCATACAAGGATCCAATAAACAGTGTGAGCCTATCAGAACTTGATCTAATGGAAACATTTTAAAGTTGAGCAAATTAAATGTGGATCATTAGATCATGACATGAAACTTAAGATCAAAGGCCAATATTTAAATATGTGTTTGTCCCAATGGTCAAGCAGAGAACATGTAGGAAAGATGCATTATATGACATAGATAATAACATAGACCATTATGATCAATATAAATTATGTACTATGGCATGTTCATCAAAACTAGAGCCTAGTATATGCTAAAAATAGTAATAAGACCAAGAATCATGGTGATGGAGCATGAATTCAAGACATGGGAAACTTGAAAGAGTGTGATGTGTTATAAACCAAGTATGAACATAGATAAGAAGTGAAACCTAGATAAAATGTTTATATATATATATATATGTCATTTAGGATATGGGAAATTACTGCTAGTGTAATTGAGTTATGTTGAATAGAGAAATATATAGACATAAAGACAGAGGGGTAGAGAATAAAATAGTAGAGAAGAGAGGAGAGAGATGTGCAGAGCATGAGTAGTTACAAATCATACCTATAATAGATAATTGAATTGGATTCATTTGAATCAATTTTTGTAATATGTAGTTTTAGCTCCATTATAGATCTAATAGGTTGGTACCATCAAAAAATTTGTGTTGGTGCTCAGTTAGAGTCAGTGCTTCCTTATAGTAGGTACTCTTAAATCAAGGGATTGGTGTCTCCTTAGGGTCGTTTCCCTTAAACATTGTAATCAATGAGCTTGTTTATTATGAGGATGGATTAGAATAGTAGATTTTAGCATCTATTCACATGGTGGTTTTTTCCATATTAGGTTTTCTATGGTATATATAGTGTTATGCATATTTGTGTGTATGTGATCTTTGCAATATTGTTAGTCTGCATTAATTTTTTTTAAAGGACTAAGTTAATCTACTAATTTACCCCCTCTCAGTATATAGTTGTCTTCTTGTTGTTCCCAAAATTAGCTATGCTCATTTTTAGAACAACCCCCTGTGAAACTTGTCTGTTTTGCCCTTTGTCTCTCTAAGCCCATTTTTGAGACGAGTTTTTCTCATTCTCATTCTGGCTCAACTGACACCATTTGAAGTTCACAATGTCTTTTCATTACATTTTCCCCAAAACATGAAAGTTGTTACTATCTCGATGCGACCAGGGGACCAAATTTTGGCTTTTTCAGAGTTAGTGTTTTTCTTCTATTTCTATGCACGAATGGCAATTTTTGCCATCAGTGCATTTTCCATTCCTACATGTAGGAGTGGTAGATTCTATCACCCCTACATCTAGTCATGCAAGAGCAACAGATTTTACCACCCCTACATCTGGTCATGCAGGAGTGATAGATTCTACTACCCCTGCCTCTGGTCATGCAGGAGCAACAGATTTTGCTGCCCCTACATCTAGTCATGCAGGAGTGACATATTTTTCCACCCCTACATTTGGTCATGTAGGAGTGGCAGATTTTACCACCCCTACATCTATTTCTTACATTTCTCCAATTCTGGAGAAATCTTCATTCCTTTCATTTTTCGTGCCCACTCCCCTTTTCTTCCACTTTTTAACCTACTCAAGTCTCATCCCTTTTAAGCACATTTCCCTGATCATGACCATCATATGTGTAGTTTTCCTAGATTGCTACTTTCTTCCCTTGATTGCACAATCATGATTCATATTGTAGTTTTTCTAAAGGATCCCTCTTCATCAATGTCTTTTCAAATAGAAGTTCTTCTAGATCACTAAATTCTATAAAGAAGTCAAAGACAATGAAGTACAGGTATAAAGGTGTTTTTCTAGTCACCTTAGTTGCTTCTAAATGTTGATCACATTAAGGATATAGAGATTGGGCATGTGGATATGTCTAAGTTCATAGAAAAAAACCAAATTAGGCATCTATCACCATGTATGATGCTCATATGAAGAAGTCTGGTGGCAAGAGCTGAACCTTTTTCCCCTTTTCTCTTCTTCTTCTCTTCTCATGCACTTTTGTCATGTAAAAGTGCATGCAATTTTGTAATGTGTAATTACATGTAAAAAATCTGAAAAAATATCTCAAAGTCAAAGATGAGTCATCTTTGACTAAGATATTTTTGTATTTTAATATTTTCTAAATTTTGAAGGTTTCTCCCTATATATAGTGGAGACCTCTTTTGTAAAAGTATCTTTGATAATTGAGAGCAAAAACTTTGCTGAAATTGAGACACTTTTTGAGACTTTGTACTCAACTTGTAAATCATATTTTGTTAAATGAATGAGAAGCAGGTTTATTTCAGACTTTGTGTAGAAGTTATCTACATTATTTAGGAAATAGTTCTTATATCCTCTTTCCTGATAATCTCTTATTTGTTTGATTTAATAAGCAAAGTGTGTGTGTTGATATTATCTGAGGATGTTTCTAAAAGATAGAAGAGAGACTTTGAGCTACTTTTATCTTTGTGATCCTTTTATCCTTTGTAGTTTTAGGTGAAGACTTTGTGCTTTATTTCACTCTATGGTTACACCTATTCCAAATCAGTGAAGGAGACAACAAAAGACTTTGTGCTTACATAGGTTTCTTTGTTAACTTTGTTACTTACTTCAGGTGACTTTTTGCTCTACACTGGATACCTTTCCTAAAAGAAGAGGAATATTGTTGGCCAATGACCAAGATTTCTCTCTCTTGTTCCTTGGACATCACCTCTAAAAAAAGAGAGGTGGATGCTGTTATACCACCCCAAGTATTATTTTCTACTTAATTATATATACATATAGCATATAAATATTCATAGGGAACCTCCCCTTGATGAGAGGAGATTTACCTCATCTAGATCTGGTAAATCCACACTTTTTGTGGCATAAATCTCCCTATGTTGTGGTTGATATACCCATTTTGTCATCAGTTAGTTGACAACAAAATATTCACCCAACAGTTTTTGGTGACTCTGTTGGGGAATGAATGTACAGTCTAAAACCTCAAGTTTCAGATTGAAGCAGTCCCTACCCTTATCCATTACATAGTCTGGAAACTCTGTTCCATGTCTTACCCATTATCATTATAGCCTTACCATCTTCCTCCATCTCCATTATATTATCTGGTTTGTAAAACTAGAGCCACTGGGAAGAGCGCATAGTTTGAAGTCTCAAGCTTCAAGCTGAAGTAGATCCTACTCTTTTCCATTTTTTATTTTGCAATCTAGCAACTCCACATTAAACCAAAGGCCAAAAATCCCAAGGTGTTGTTGACCCCACTTTTGAGTTGGTAAAATAGAGTAATTTTGAGTTGTTTCCTCCACAACCTCACCTTAGACGAACTAGGAGCCTTCCTCCTAGCCCTACCAGACCACCAACACAAAGTGGACCTTCTTTTTTTGCTGCTGGCCAAGCTTTACCTATCCCAACTCCACCTGGATTAGTGATCCCACTTTTGCACAATCAAATCATGGCTCAAGGCCCCTAGGGTAATTCTTTTGGTCCACTAAATTTGACCCCACCTTTGTATGAGCTTCCACATAGTTCAAGGAAGAATTTTCCCAAGTTCTTCGGTGATGGGAAGGTTCATCCTAATGAACACATTTCAGCTTTTAGCATAGCTTATGGTGTCATAGGTGTGGAATTCGAAGACGTAGTAGTCAAGCTATTCGTAGAGACACTACAAGACACTATTGTAGACTAGTTTTACCACCTATAGACTGGATCAGTGACTGACTAGGACACTCTGAAAGACTAATTTGAAGCCAGATTCAAGTCAATAGAAGATGCACATGCCTTGCTAGCCCAACTCACTCAAATGAAGAAAGAGCCTCATGAGCCTATGAGGGATTTTATTGCCAAGTTTGATAAGCTGAGGCACAAAATTCCCATGGTTGCCCAGCTGACACCTCAAGACCTCAAATGCTTTTTCATCAATTCACAATTTCTTGAAGTAGGTTTCTTGCTGAGATGGGCCAGACACCTAGACCTTGTTGCTACTCAAAACTTGGCTACTGAGGTAGAAGATGACCTTATCTTGGTAGGAAAGATAAGGAGAGACCCTAATAAAGGTAAATCCTCTTTATTTTTTGAGTATTCACCTATAGTCACCACTGACCTGATGGTACAAAAGCTAGCAAATGAAATGCTAACTCTTAGAAAGCAAATGGCCCAAGTTATGTCTTCTTTTCCTAATCAAGATATGCCAAGGAGGACATTTCATAATCAAGCATACCAAGGCAATGTTGCTAGGAATCAAGGGCAACCGAATCATCTTCCTCCCCCATAGAGGGACCTCACCCTTGAAGCACCTCTAACCAACTCAATGATTAGATACCTAAAAACAAAACATGCTTCCCCTTTCCAACCTGAGTTGGACCAACAAGATGATGATAATCTCTTTAAAGAGCAGGAAGAAGAATTAGCTAGCGACTCCATCATTGGTTACCTAAATTATCAAGATGAACCCAGAAGTGAGAGGAATGTAGCTGAGGGATCATATGCCATATTCACCTGGTCCCATAATTAGTCAGCCTAACAAGCTGATAAAGAAAAGATAGAGGAGCAACCTCAGCCAACAGTTTCAATTTCCAAGTGGGGAACCACTCTACCCTTCCAACCAAAAGACCCGGTGACTGTTGAAAAGGTACATACCCCAAGCATCTTTGCACCCTCTACTTCAACTTTACAAACCAGCCCTCCCCCTCCCAAAAACCAAAAGAGTGAACTCCCATCCTCTGTGCCTAGTCCAATTCAGACATTTGACATAATTGAGCATGTCAAAAATACTAAAATTCAAATGTCTAAATTTGAATTTCTACAAGCCCATTCTGAACAGTTGGATAGATTGGCAGAATATGTGAAAAATAAGGCTATGCCCATAGGATGAGATTATTCAAAGGTCATTCATGATTCCCCCAAGGATAAGTCCACCAAGAATAATCTTGTCGTGACTCTTCCAGTTACTCCCAGGAAAATAGAACCTTTTTATGTTTCCCTGCTAATAAATGGTTACAAATTGTGTAATTGCATAATAGACTCTAGAGCCTCAAATAATGTCATGCCCGCCAAGGTGGCAGATTCCCTAGGTCTAAATTTGACCAAAACTTTTGGAAGGTGTTTTTCTATGGAAAACAAACAAGTCCCACTCCTTGGTCAGATAAAAGATGCCCAATTCACTTTCACAAATTTTCTAGAAAAGAAGATAAAAATGACGGTTCTAGTGGTTGATATTCCAACCTCATATGGCATTCTTCTTAGACAAAACTTTTACAAGGATGTCAGAGGGGAATTGAGCATGGACTTGTCAGAGGCAAGAATCCTTGTGAAAGGTGTGATGCAGAGGTTGCTTCCTAAGAGAGAGGCAAAGTACGTGGTCACCCAAACATCAGCCCTTGTAGCTCAAATTTTGTTTGAGTCCTTAGGCAGGGGTAATTATTTTTTGACCACAGAAGAGGTTCATGAAGAGCCTGTTAAAGCCCTTGAGAATGCCAACCAAAAAATTGGTTCAAATGAAACAATGACAAGTGGCCTTGATAGTGCCAATCATTAGCAGGTGTTGAATGGGAACAATCAAATCATGTGCTAGACTAAACTAGAAGAGAAACCAATTATGGTAATGGACCATGCTGTTGTGCATAAAAATTAGGAAAAGGAACTTTTTTCCAAGAGAGCAAAGATTTGTGGTTTTCATATCAAAAGACAAGTCTTGCTATGGGGCAAGAGGAGAAAACCAAAGGGAAGGCACAGGAAATTGGTTTCCTGGTGGAGAGTTCCATTCACACATCATCAATTTTGGAGAGAAAATGGCCTCTTGCTGGTTTATCAGGACAGAGCACCATTGTCACTACCTCTCAGGGGGCAGCATCTGAAGTACTTCAATTCTTAAAGTACCAAATAAATTCACTTGTACATTTGTATATTTGTAAAGTCTTTTACTTTGTTTTGTTCATTTTGTTTTCATTTTTGGAGCCTTTTTTAGGGTAGCATGACTCTGTAGCCCAATGGCACACTTCTAAGGCACTGGAGATTCTAGATTCTACTCCCTTCAATCACTTTTTACAATAGAAGGAAGTTCCCCAATAGGAGCCAGTTGTTGTTCCCAAAATTAGCTATGCTTATTTTTGGAACAACCCCCTGTGAAACTTGTCTGTTTCACCCTTTGTTTCTCTAAGCCCATTTTTGAGATGGGTTTTTCTCATTCTCATTCTTTCTCAACTGACACCATTTGAAGTTCACAATGTCTTTTCATTATGTTTTCCCCAAAATTTTAAAGTTGTTACTATCTCGATGTGACCAGGGGACCAAATTTTGGCTTTTTTAGAGTTAGTGTTTTTCTTCTATTTCAGTGCATAGACGGCAATTTTTGCCATCAGTGCATTTTCCCTTCCTACATGTAGGAGCAGTAGATTTTGCCACCCCTACATCTAGTCATACAGGAGTGGAAAATTATACTACCCCTACATCTGCTCATACAAGAGTGGTAGATATTTCCACCCCTACATATGGTCATGCAGGAGTGGCATATTCTACCACCCCTGCATCTGGTCATGCATGAGTGGTAGATTCTTCCACCCCTACATTTGGTCATGTAGAAGTGGTAGATTATGTCACCCCTACATCTAGTCATGTAGGAGTGGTAGATTCTATCGCCCTTACATCTAATTATGTAGGAGTGGCAAATTCTACCACCCCTACATCTGGACATGCAGGAGCAATAGATTCTGTTGCCCTGCATTTATTTCTCACATTTCTCCAACTCTAGATAAATCTTCATTCCTTTCATTTTTCGTGCCCACTCCCCTTTTCTTTTGCTTTCTGACCTGCTCACATCTCATCCCTTTTAAGCGCATTTCCTTGATTGTGACCATCATATGTGCAATTTTCCTAGATTGCTACTTTCTTCCCCTGATTGCATAATCATGATTCATACTATAGTTTCTCTAAAGGATCCCTCTTCATCAGCATCTTTCCAAACAAAAGTTCTTTTAGATCACTAAATTCTCAGAAGAAGTTGAAGACAATGAAGTATAGGTATCAAGGTATTTTTCTAGTCACCTTAGTTGCTTCTAAATGTTGATCACATTAAGGATATAGAGATTGGTCACGTGGATATGGCCGAGTTCATAGAAAAAAACCAAATTAGGCATCTATCGCCATGTATGATGCTCATCTGAAGAAGTCTGGTGGCAAGAGTTGAACCTTTTTCCCCTTTTCTCTTCTTCTTCTCTTCTCATGCACTTTTGTCATGTAAAAGTGCATACAATTTTGTAATGTGTAATTACATGTAAAAAATCTGGAAAAATATCTCAAAGTCAAAGATGCGTCATCTCTGACTAAGATATTTTTGTATTTTAATATTTTCTAAATTTTGAAGGTTTCTTCCTATATATAGTGGAGACCTCTTTTGTAAAAGTATCTCTGATAATTGAGAGCAAAAACTCTGCTAAAATTGAGACACTTCTTGAGACTTTGTGCTCAACTTGTAAATCATATTTTGTTGAATGAATGAGAAGCAGGTTTATTTTAGACTTTGTGTTGAAGTTATCTGCGTTATTTAGGAAATAGTTCTTATGTCCTCTTTCCTGATAATCTATTATTTGTTTGATTTAATAAGCAAAGTGTGTGTGTTGATATTATCTGAGGACGTTTCTAAAAGATAGAAGAGAGACTTTGAGATACTTTTATCTTTGTGATCCTTTTATCCTTTGTAGTTTTAGGTGAAGACTTTGTGCTTCGTTTCACTCTACGGTTACGCGTATTCTGAATCGGCGAAGGAGACAACAGAAGACTTTATGCTTACATAGGTTTCTTTGTTAACTTTGTTACTTACTTCAGGTGATTTTTTGCTCTACACTGGATACCATTCTTGAAAGAAGAGGAATGTTGTTGGCCAATGACCAAGATTTCTCTCTCTTGTTCCTTGGACATCACCTCTGAAAAAAGAGAGGTGGATGCTATTATACCACCCCAAGTATTATTTTCTGCTTAATTATATATACATATAGCATATAAATATTCATAGGGAACCTCGCCTTGATGAGAGGAGAGATGTACCTCATCTAGATCTGGTAAACCCACACTTTTTATGGCGTAAATCTCCCTGTGTTGTGGTTGATATACCCATTTTGTCATCAGTTAGTTGACGACAAAATATTCACCCAACACTTCCAACACTTAATTTTTTTATTAATCCTATTTAGAACATAAAATTTTATGAAGATGAAGACATAATGCAGGTATAATATTTTCATTTGAATTGCATTTTTATTTAATTAGCTCTAAATTAGAGGTATGCTAGAATTTTGTGTAGAAAAGTGATAAGTTTTTATAAATCAGTCAATTTACAAAAAATATTTTCATTATAATGAAAAGTTTTAGCTTTTAGTTACAAATTAAAATGAGACTAAAGATGGATATGATGAATATGTTCAAGTGGTGGCTATAGTATAGGTGAAATTGAACATTCCTCAAGATGTATCAAGTGGTCAAGAAGAGAAGGAACATCTAGATGAAGAGAATTCAATCCTTCCTAACCAAGAGTGTATTTAGTGGTATGAACAAGAGATTTATTGGAAAAATGAGCTTCCATTAAAAATGGAAGAAGAATAAGAAGATCAGATTGTAGAAGAGCATGAGGGAGATCTTAATGAAGACATATTGGTTACTAATCTTGTTAAGCCTCATGAGTAAGATGAACAAGATTAATACAAAATGAAATCAAATAGTGAGATTGTAATAGTGGTTTCATAAGGTCATAGTCCTAAGATTGAACTAAGTAAAGACAAAGAAATATGTATTAATTCTTATTGAACCTCAATAAGGTTTTGATGGCATGTGGTAGTAGTACCTTACCATTTACAAAGACTTTGAGATCTTTAACAAGTCATTAGTCCCTATAGGGTAGAATAAGGATGCTACTAAGGTTATTATCTCTCTAAGAAGACAAGAAGAAAACCTTAATGACATGTGATAGTCATAGTTAGATATTTGAAAAGACTTTGAATATCTTGATAGGCTTACATTTCATGAGGAGAAAAATGGGGGTGTCATAGAGGTTGTTTCCTTCCTAAATGGATAAGAGGAAAATATTAACAAGCCAAAATAGAAGCTCTATTATTTCATTACAAAATTAGAGGTTTTTAATATACCTATATCTCCTAAAGGGTATAATGAAAAAAAAAATCAAAATACACTAGCTAACTTACAAAGAGAATTACCTCAATTTGTTATGACTATTTAGGAGCAGCTTTTGAGTAAAGTAGAAATTACATTAGTTTCATAAAACAATCAAGACTGAACAAGGCATGACATTATTATTAAATTGAATGACTAGTCCATAGGTAAATAAATGAATAAGATAGGCTTGATTTATAGTCAAGAAGATCATGAGCATGCCAACATCTTAAGAGGTAAGTCATACTTCTCACCTCACAAGTAAGATTTAGATAGACTCCATCCATCAAGTGTAAATTTTATTATATGGAGTCAATAAGGCTATGAAAATTTTCCTTTTGATATAGGTGGAATAGTACTTTGAGGTATTATACATATTAATATAGTTTTTTGATTTCTGCAAGTTCTTTTAGCACATGTTGATTAGTTATTTTCTGCTCTCTTTTCCCTAAATTCCTCTTGGCATAGTGTGTGTGTCTTGCTTAGTTGTGTGTGTTTGGAAGGTAAATTTAGATGTCTTATCTTGTTATATAGGATTATAATCTGATTTCAAGGTATAAATCATGTTTATTATTGAGTGATGGGTGACTCCATATACCAATAGACTACTACGGCTAGTTTTCTAGACGTTTAGTAGGCAAACTATCCCTAGAGGTTAAATTGTTTTTTGGATAAGTTAGCCACCCTTGATAATGATATGTTAAAGCAATGTTTTGAGTTGTCTAACATTAAAAATGAAGTATTTTTCAAGAATTGTAGAAAATTTCAAGATAATTTTGGAGAGGTTAAGGCTTCACTTATTTTGGTTCTATTTATTGTTGCTTATGGAGTATCAAGTGTGAAGAGTAAATACCATGGTAGGGGTCAAAGGGGGTATTTTTGTGTCATTTGACACTTTTTGAAGATCATATTATATATATTTTTGTCTATACATCAAAACAATAGGTGTCAAATCTCTATTTCTCATATACATTCACTATTGTAATATTTTTTGTTCATTGCTTCAAATCCAAACATAGCATAGCATTATGAATAACAACAAAATAAGGTAGAGAAGGTGATTGTTAGCTTAAAAAATCACTATAAAATTTAGGATTAAATCCTTTGACATCTAGTATGCAACTACATTATTGAATTTCTAAGGAATGAACAAGTTTTCTTGATGAATACAAGTCCATAAGTGAATATATAGTTTCCAGCTTGATCAAGAGCCCTCATTAAGATGATTTTAAAACTAACCATGGTATATTAAGCCTATAAGAAAACTCCTCTAGCCTCCTCAGGCTCAAAACCATGCTAAGATAGAGGTTATAGGTCCAAAAAGGGGAAAAAATCACTTGATATCTCCATCGGGTCACTTGCAAGAGGAGAGTCATTTTGATGTTGTTTCATAAAATAGGTTATGTACCAAAAAAAATTATATTAAGGGAAAGATAAAAAAAATATTCCCTTTAAATCAATCATAATAGTTTTGTGATTATGGGATAAAGCTCTACGAATCATTGTTAATAAGTTAACCACCTCTTAAACCCTACTAAACCCCAGTATCTTGGTTTTCCTCTTGTAATGACATGTTTGTGTTTGATGAATGCATGTAAAGGTTGAAAATAATATTATAGTGGTATAAATGTCCCTATAAAATCAAAATTAACACAAAATTCTAGTGATCATACTTGTATTAACAAGAAATTTCATTGTTCTGATAGTTTTAACATGATAGGTAAGGTTGTTTGGGGTTGTGAGGTATTTTTGAGCATGAGGGTGATTGAAATAAAGTTTAAAAAATTTATCCAAATTCAAAAAAATTAAGTATTTATTCCACACAATATCCAAGAAATCATCTAATGCATGAATGAGTAAAATGTGAAGGTACAAGTCTGCAGGCATTGAGAAAGTACGAGTTTTGGGCATAATTGATACTTTTGAAAGGTTTTAGGATTAAGAAAGAATATAAAACACATGGTATTAATATTAAACAATAAATCACACATCATTCCATGCTTTCCAAATCCTATATTCATCTCCTAAATGTCTTTCTAGGATTGGTTCAAACATATAGGCCCTAAATGAGAGAAAGATAGTCCTATGGATGGGTATATTTGATGTTTTAGGGAGTTATCCATTTGAGATAGGGATTTATCCACTCAAGTGGAAGTGTATAGTACATTTAAATAGAATTTTTTTTTTTTGAAAAACCCTATATAATCATCATTTCTAAGAAGTTGTAGGTAGTAGGCTATGAAGGCCATTGATGTAGTGTTCTTAAACAAGGTTTCAAGTGTGAAAATGTAAGCAACAAACTTGAAACTAAAAGTGAGTATCTAATACATTATTTTAATGTTCATATTGATAATAAAAATACCAAAAAATCCCAATAGGTTCTATCCTACACTAATCTCCTCTAAGACAAGTTGTAAGCAAGTAAGACCAAGGTTAAGATCAATGTTGTAGGTATAAACATGAGTTGAAATGGAAAGTTTCAATTTGAAATTGAGGTTTGGAAGTTCATGATGAGTTTTAAGCACCATATGGAAGGTTTTAATAATAATTTTATAGTTTTTCATGATAATAAACCATCATTTGGAGACCATTAGGGTCAAAACCCCTAAACTACCAAAAAACCTTAACCATGGATAAATCAAGTATTAAGGCCATTATGTGGGTTAAATGATTTTTAAAACCATATTTATAAGTATTGGAACATGTATAAATCCCATATGAAGCATTTAAAATTTAAAAAAAAATTAAAAAAAAAATTAAGACTTTTTTGCTCAAGACATTCATCTCAAATAGGTGCCTACCTACAGCCCTACAAGCTCGAGTACATCACTTTTCTCACATGAGAAGTTGGCTGAGGAAGTTAATGGGATAAAATTATATTAGGTAATGTTTATAAGGTATATTAAATACAATTTAATGTATTTTTTCAATCCATTAAGGGCATATATTTTATGAACAATTGTTAAGAGGGTGAACACCTCAAAACTGCCTTTATTGCCCTCAAAGAGATCAATGAATGTAAATGGTCCTTTAGGTAACTAAAATGAACTTTAAAAATATTTAAAACCATTGAATAAAATATTTATGCCTCATGAGAACCTATTGGATCAATAATCTTGGCATTTGTGGAGTAGAAACACAAGGAAGTGGTCTAAAACTATACTTTTTAGGCCTAATTTTATGTTTATGGATGTGGAAAAGATTCTTAACCAGTTAAAGAGAAATTATAGGCATAGGAAAAGGTATAATTACCTCAAACCACCAATTAAAGATACCTTCATGATTATTTGATAGGTTTCAAGTCAATAAACTAGGTTGAGATGAATACTTTTCCTTATTTGCATTGTAAGGATGAAGTTGAAGACCTTCTTAAGATCATCAATGACAACAAAAAATTTCATGACACCCCTATAGACATATAATGAAATAATTATAGGAATATAAATTAATATAAAATCATATTCCAATGGTTTTAGGTAGAGGTTAAAGGCTTATAAATAGGTATTTCACTAGCGTCAAAGTGTTAAAAGCCTTCAAAGATAAATGCATGCCTATATCAATTATTTTAAGCTCATGTTGGGTTAATTACACTATGAACCAAGATTTTTCAAGTAGTTATTCATAATGTGTCTTTTAAAACATTATTATTACCTATAATAAGTCTAGAGAGGAGTCTTAAAGGCTATTTTTAGTCCAATGCCATGTTTGAGACATTATGATAGTTGAATATGCTCTTAATGAACACCTACAACTCTATCCAAACGTTTTAATAGTAGGTTGATGGAAATATAATCACTTTAATAGTGTCTAAAATTTTTATATAGGTTGTATGATATTATACAATACATCCATGAGGTTAACAAGATTGTTATGGCAATCTTCAAACAAAGACTAGACCTTAGATGAAGGGACAACCTTGTCTTCATTGCATTCCTTTGGATCAATCAAGTTTAGACATGAAATTTTAGGTTATAATAATAGGGATGACAATGTGAATAGGTTTAAGTATTAAGTATAATTTTCACCAATATGAAAGGTTTATTGAAAGAGTCATGAATGATATAGAAAGATGCTAAGGAGAGTAAATGAGCCATATGTCAAGACCTAAGCTTTTGATTCCTCAGTCAAGAAAGGGTAGTTTCAAGTTAATAAATATGATTCATAGAATTCCAAGAAAAAATTCTACACCACATCCCACAAGGACATCATCAGTCCAAGATAACACATGTAGCATAAGAATCATAGGACTATTTTTTTACCTTTCATTGAAGTTGTAACTAGTTTTATGATGGATGCCAGCCATAATGAACTTCCTATATGTCCAACCTCTCTCTTATCCATTATTATATATATACTCCTTAAAAAGACATTATAAAGGATCCTCCATGTTATTATGCTGAACCCTTCTAAAATTTATACTTGTTGTTTTTGAAGTGAATATAAAATGTTTATACTTTTTTCATCTCACATGTAGTGTTTTATGGTGAAATGTTGATGAATGATAGTTTTGATATTCAATATCATTGAATTTTTCCTATTCATTATTACCTCTTTATGATTAAGTCATATTTTTTAGGTCATATGGTGTGTGTCAATTAGTTTTATAAATTTTAAGTGTAGAAAACCTTCACTAGTGTCTCCTTTTAGACCTCTTTATTGTCCCTCTTAGCTGATGTATCATCTATAACCTCCATATTGAAATAATTATGCTAAAAATACTATTTTGAGTTGTGTGATTAGATTCAGCATTGTATTAGATTTTTTATCAACACATAGACAAGAGGAGGATACCTATAATTTTGTGCATCAACCTTTTTTTTGTTTTCTTTCATCTTTCTCTTACTCTTTTCCTTAAAATTCAAGTAGGTGTAGTGATAGTATAAGTGTATAATCAGTGGAGATAGTCCTCACTGGAGGTTATCTTTAGTTATAAGCCACTCATAGCCTTAAAGATTACCCATTATGTCAATTAAGTGAGAAGACCTAAAACACCTCCTGAAGGTGAAACTCAAAGTGACAACAACCACCCTAGCCATCTCTTCCCCTTTAGGCTATGTTTACCACTACTATGTTCACCATTCCCATTCCATCTACATCAATCCCCTCATTGGTCATCTAGGCCTCATAGCTACTTCAGCCCCATCTTCTCTCCTCTACTCCTCCTCACCACCTCAAACCACTTGGCCACCCCTTCCTCCTAGATAAATCATTGTTTGAACCTCACCTATGTCTTCCCAACCCACCACCTACTTTGATTCCCTCCATCCTAGTTGCACAAAAGATCCACCCTCTATGGACCACTACCTTCACAATGTTGTCTCTACCTAAACACCCCCTACATTCCCAATGCCATTTGGATTGATTTGTGTACTATTTTTCTTAAAAATAAGATATTGGCAATAGTTGATTACTTTTTTTACTAACATTGTTTGATCTTAATTAAAGTGTTAAAATTATGATAATTTCATAAATTTTTGAGGCCACCATCTTTCCAACCACTGCTAGGCATCTTCCAACTTATAATCATTGTTGACATTTTTTAATATTCGAGTTTTCTAAAAATAAAATTAGTTTTTTAAAATATAAGATTTAATGGTTGGTGGGCATGGTGGATAGTATAATTTTATGAAGGCATTATAATTACAGTAGGTCAAGGGTTTTACCCCTCTCCCAAACTATTATTTTTTACTAACAAGCATTTATATAGGCCTTTTCAACTATTTGAAGACCAGTGAGTGGAACCCGATCTAAAAGGAGGTCAAATCTCCCACAAAAGAACTTATTTTTTCTCAATTTGGTGTCCTTTAATACATTTGTATGCCCACTTTGTGTTTTTGGTATCCATAATTTCATGTTTACTTTTTTCCAGAACCCCCTCCATTGTCATATTTTTTAGACACACCTATGCCTTTTCAATCATATATTGAGCATCACTTGGAGTTATGAGGTAATTATTATTGAATTTTTAAGATGGTTCTAACCGATTATTTTTAGTATATTCAATTATTTACTACTCTACCTAAAATACTGAATTTTTAGAGGCCTTTTTAGTGGTTGGATGTCACCCAAATTTCTATACACTTGAATCTATGCCCTGAACACCTTTGTAAGTTATTTTTTTGAAAGTACCTATTATTTTTCCTAAAATCCAAAATCATCATTACATTTGAATTATATGGTACAAAAACAAAAAATTGTTTTGTTTCTCATTTTCAACTCAATTTGTAATAATGTGAATATTTTCATAGTTATAAGTAATTGGGGGCCTTATTTTCTCACTACTTTCCTTATTACGTCCCCAAAATTCATTTTGAGGGATAAAAACTTACATAAAACACTCTTGAGGATTGTGCCTTATACTTATTTTTGTGTACTTATGGTTCATGCACTATCCTTGTGTTGGACATTTATATTTTGGCACACTTATGGTTTGTGCAACATATCCTTTAAGGCCTTTTTGTTACTTCCTTGTATTATTATTTTTATAAACCTTTAATTAACATTTATTAACACCTTTTCATTTTTTTAGATTGTAATGGTTTCATGATTTGATTTAAATGCACTCATGTAGGCAAATAATATCTTTCATGCTAAGAGTGATATGTTCTTCTATGTTTTTTCTTTACTTAAAGAAGTTATTGTTACTTTTGTAAAGGAAAACATGACCCTAAAATCACATAACCTACTCCTCATAAAACCTATAGAATATGAGTCACTCATACACACTTTACAAGTCAATGTTGTATTCTTGTAATAAGAGTCAATCATGTGGAACCCAAAGATACTACATTTGTATGAGTTTTTATTACTTAATTATGACTCTAACACACATCCCTTAGATTATATATTATATTTTGATTTGTTGGATAAAGATTCATATTGTGATACCACTACATCTATAGTTGCCTTTGCCACAACTCACATTTATACTAGTCACAATGTTAATGTGTTTGCTTCTTTTGAAAAGCACAGCATGGATTTGGGTTCTTATATTCTCTACACCATGGGTTATTCTAGAAGAGATATTGGAAATAATTCATAGGGAATTGTGTCACCCATATAACATGTCTTATGGATTGATCACCATAGCATTGGATATTGAGCATGTGCTTACACATCTTATTTGGGACTATTTTTAGCATATCTACAATAGTTTTTATTCACTCTGATTTTATATAGGACATTGAGAAAAAAAATTATAATTAAATGGACATTTTCTCATTTCATCATATATTATACTCAAACACAAGAATCGTAAGTATATTTCAATTCTAGCAACTAATCCTTCACTTAGGCATGTCATAATTGAGCTTGTTTTTGTAAGGATTATGTAACCTTATCCTTCATTAAGGCATGAGAGACTTAAATTTATTATATTAAGAATGATATTCATAACATGTCATCAAATTCACTTAGTCATGAAAATACTAAATCTAATATATACATTTCATTGCATATATTATTTGTGCATATGAAATTGAATCACTTACATGTATCTTTTTCCAACATACACATTCATTTAAGATGGATTTATGATTGGTTATGATGGTTTTTTTAACACTCCTTGAACTAAATCTAATTACATGGCTCATCCACTTCTCAATTACATATTCTACACAATGTTCATACTATTAGTGTAGACTTTTGTCCTATGGGTTTTATCTATAGGGTTCATTATGCTTGCTTAGGGTTTATGAGGCCATTTGGGTCATTTTGGAAGATTAGTCCCACATTCACTAGAATGTGGGGTTTCACTCGTTCTCCCACCTATATATGTACCTCTCTCCCTTTGTATTGATCATCCAAATTTATGTGGAGTGAGAGATATTGCTCTTATATGCAGTTTGTATTATTCAGCTTGTAAGCCATTTATTATTGTGCTAGGGATCCCATTAAGCCTTTTTGATTGGGTGCATGTCAACATGATTTTGTAAGCTTTTTATAAACAATCTATTAGTGTTTACTCATTTCATGATTTCTTCCTTCAATGAAGTTATGTGTGTTTTCCTTATAGTTATCGGTCTTGGATGTCTAATTATAGATAATTTTCAAATGGTATTAGAGATTCAGAGTTGGTAAATCAATCACCATATGTTTCTATTGTTGTCTATTTGAAATCTTTGAGTATATTATATTTTATAAGTTTTTTTAATTGGCATTTTGTTAAGAAGGACTGCATATTCTTTGGAATGGTTTAAGCTTTAGATTGGCCTTGTTGGTATGGTGTTGGTGTATCTTCACACTTTTTAAACCCACTCATGTACTTCCCTTAACTCTCTCCACATAGCCATCCTCTATTTTTAGTGTTCAGAGGCTAGTACATATTTTAAAATACATAGTTTTTAAAATCACTCAAATCTAAATATCTAAAGTCACCTTCTTCATAGTTACTTGGAAATATATTGGTTATTGATAATATTTTTATATTATTTGATAATAAATGCACATATTTTTGGTATTTGGTGTCTCTTGATAGTAGTAAGAGTCTTTGTCTATCATGTAGTAGTTGTGGCAAGCAGGTCCCATGTAATGTCTTGTCCATTCTCTAATATAAATCTATTTTTTTTAACACCACCCTTGGATAGATTTATGGACACAAGGTTAACAAAATTTTGGAGCTTCTCTACTTTATACCTAAAACATAGTCTATGTGCACTTGATAGGTAAGTCAACACTTGCCTGACCTGCTTCCACCTTTGTTGTTCTAGTAATAGTGCCACTCAACAAATATTTTGATCTACATTCTCATTCATTATATTATTTTGAGTTTTGTTTTATGATTCATCCAACTCTAGATTAGATATAACTGAGCATTCTATTGATATAATCCATTCGTATCTAGTTACAACCTCCATTTCCCTTGCCATTCTTAGGCCATCAAATTTTCTACTCTGAGTCTCCATTTGTATTTTCCAAATCATCAGACCTTGTTCTCCTCAGTGGAGATTCTTGCTCCTTTCCTTCTTTTGCTAGTAATAGTGCAGATGAAAAACTAGAAGACATTGGTATTTTTTCTAGTGTTGACATGGAAAATATTCCTAGGATAATCTACTTCTTTTGGGGGTTCTCGTATGCAAATTTGCCATTGTAAATGGAGCCCATATAACCTATGACAGCTGTAGCCACTTTGCTTCACACCTCAACCGCAAAACCACCATCACTATGGTTTATCAAATTAATCTATGGTATTCTTTTATAAAATTTTATAATGAGATTTTTTAGTTGATATCATTCACATGAATGATATTATTAAATTGTATAAAAATATCTTAAGCTTTAAGTTGGAAGTCACAGGGCCTTTTTTGTTTGGTGGCAGACATTTATAGGTAGGGGGAAATTTTTTTTGGTGATTAAACATGTGGGGGAAGATGATTATGGGCATGAGAATTATGTTGATTCTCACATGGTGGGGCATGAATAATTTATTATTATTATAAAAAAAACAATATAATATAAAGGAGATTGCTTTATTGCATTGGTAATTTACCTTGTATTTTCACTTGTCAAAGATGAAGGGTGAGGCCTGGGTTGTTAGGAGGCTAATTCCCCCTCAAAATATAAACCATTGCATTCTTCACTCCATTTTGGTTCTAATGAGTATCTCAAATGCTACCTTACCATTTGTTTGGTCATGTATTTTAAAATTTTAAGTGCAAGTTCATTAAATAGGTCATTAATGATGGGAAATTTTATTAGCCATAACTTTTGCTTGATAACTCATATTTGAGTGCCACTTTGTGTAAAAGTGATTTATTTTTCATTTTCATTCCATCGGTATTATTTTTTTAAATGAAATAAAGTTATAAAGTGACATATTTAGGGGGGTTGCTTATGTTATGGGTCCTAATAATTTTTGCATTATACTTCATGCATGTATTGCTCACACATGGTTGCATTTTTGACTAGGTCTAACATCCACAATATAAGCATGCATTATCCCTCATCACTCTATCATTGACTTCTCACTTGGATGTATTCTTAGTTATGTCTGATGTCCTCATTCATTAGTATGCTTTAGGGGTCCATTATAGTTTTTACCATGTAGTTGTGCACTTCCTTGGTGTCTTCTCTTAATCATGTTAAACCCATTTGAGAGACTCTATAGGAGGAGAGTTGTTTCATCTCTAATTATCCTTCTTGGAAAGGCCAATTATGCTTCATTATGTGCTTACATATAATACTTACTCACACACAAGAATGGCATTCCATTCCTATATGGAAATATTCCTACTATAGTAATAATTTTGAGCTTATTAGATTAAATCATGTAATTTAAAAACCCAAAACATCAAACTACCTAAGTAAGATATAGAGCCATTAGAATTAGATGCAACTAGATGAATGAATAATTCAAACCAACATTCTAATCCTAAAGTTAATTATTCCAAACCAAGAGTAAATAGATAAAAAGATAAGAAGATTGGATTGAGATTACCTTAGAATCATAATTTTGAATTTATGTTGGCATGATCAAGGATGTTGATGATGGGATCAAGGATTAAATTAACATGAAATTCATAGATTTTTTCTTGATTTCTAGTTTGACATGGAGACTTCATGGGCTTCATAGATGGTTCTTGGTTAGCCTAGCCATGGAGAAATGGCTTGTTTATGTAGAAAATGGAGGGAAGAATCAATGGCTAGAATTCAATATTGGGCCATTAAGATAAATGGTTGGGGATTTTCCAAGGAATTTTTAATTCATTATAAACCTATAGAATAGAGGGTTCTATATGGGGAATGCTAAGTTAGAGAGGATTCTAGAATTGGAGTATTCTATAATCCCCTTAGGGACTAATTAGGATTATTTATGGGATTAGATAGGGATTAGGTGGGTAATAAAGGACTTATGGGTGTAGGAGAGCCTAGGAATAGGCTTAGTATATGGGTCATGGGAATTTAAAGTTCCCAAATAATGGATAAAAGGGGTTAGGATAAGATAATATGGATTTAGGAGAATTAATGAAGAAGTGGGGAAGAATAAGTGTAGAGAATGAATAAATGATGAGGGGGATATTAGATAATTGACTAGAAGGGGTGATTTTAAGACAAGACTAGAAGGGATAAATTAGATAAGTAGAGTTAGTATCAACTAATAGGAATATTAGTGATGATAAAGGAAGTGAGTAGATTTAGGTGCATATATTTTGCCCCTCTTTGAAAGGGTATTGTGAGTGTATGAAGTGGAAGGAGTAATGGTATTTCAAAGAAAAACCATTTAATGGATGAATTTTAGTACATATGATGTTAGGGGATATGTTCCCTCCTCAAGAGGACATGCATGGAAGAATAAGATGGATGGTTACTCAAAAGAGGAAATGAGGGGTGGGATGTGATGAATAGATAAGGGAATGGGATGTGAGATGTGGGATGTATGATGAAGAAGATGAATTCAACTTGAGAAGTGAGCTAAAAATTTATGATGACTCTGGCAAAGACACATACATAAGGAGTAGAGATGATTGTGTTATATTTACTAACACATCCCAAGGATAATCAACCATAATATGATGATGATAGGACAAAAGGTCACAAGATTTTTATGTATCCCAAGTAAGGATATATGTAAGGGATATATATTAGCTAGGATTAGATAGGGATTTTATAATATTGATGATTATAACTCAAGGCTGTGGTTAAATGATAAGACAAAATGTAGATGAAAAATAAGAATGATATGATTGAGTGGCCAAAATATGAAGGGAAATAGTCAAATCAATGAGCCATACTAAAATTAATAGTGATGATTCCTATAGTAAGGACACATGCAAGGGATTAATAGAAGATGATAAAGTTATGGTTATGGTCATGCCCCGATTGAGGGAGGAACCATAAACTATAAATGATGAATTTACTAATCAATGATAATGGATGACTGATGAGAGAAAATATGGATGTTGTTATTTATTAGTCCTAATTAACAGGTATGAGTGATTGATATAAAGGTTAGGGAGATGATTGATCAATATATGGATTAATTAATGATTGATATTATATCTCAAATATTTGAATAATGTAGGACTTTATGATGATGAAAGATAAGATAGATGTGATGATGAATGATGGGGAAAGAGGAGATAGTGGTTGAGCTACCCTTGGGCACTAAAAAGTGCCCAAGTGCTACCTAAATAGTCTAAAAGTTCCTTAAGTTAATGGAGTTATGACTAGAAGAAGAAGAAGATGATGATGATGATGATGATGATGATGATGATGATGATCAATGATTAGAGGATGATTTTAGTGATTATAGGATATGATGAAGATGATGATATGAGGACTATGAGAATAAAATATTGGATGGGTTGTGAGGATTATATTAGTGATAAGAATAATGATAATTAGATTATTTGAAAAATTATGAGGATGTAGATGTTTAATCCATCACAAATATAATAAGGAACATCATATTATAAACAATCCAAAAAATATGGAACTTGATGGTATGCCCCATGATATAAGTATGACCAATGGGATGTTGTGCCAAAGTACATGGGCAAATATTAAATTCTTCATAATTAAGGGTACTTATAGGTATTATTGTATATTTGGTGACCTCATATCATCCTCATTCATTGCCCATTAGAAAAAAAGAGATAGGATGCAAGACTAAAAAGAAATGATCAACAAAAAAATCATTTATATACATTATAAATTACATACAAACAAGTCACACAATACAAAGCATTTGAATAGAAGTATATACATGAAGTGTCATTGTGTCTTGTCTAATTGTTCTGATTAGAGTTTATGGGATAAGTGATTGGATGATGAATTAGACTAGGATGATCATGATATGTTGTGGATTGAGGATATAGATTTGGATAAGATATAGAATTGGATACGGTGATCATGATTAGGATTAGGAAGTAGGTAAAGATAAGTGAATATGGATTTTGAACTAGGCAAGAGACTTGGATGAGGATTTAGATATGTGAATGTGGAACTAGGATTAGGATTAATATTAAAGAAGATAAGAGGAAAAGATGACTAGTGTGTTGGGACAAGGTAAGATGATGAGAGGATAAGATGGATAAGACCTAAGATAGGAGGATTAGGACATTTAGGATGAGAGAAGATGACATGTGATAAGACAATTTAGATGTTTTGGCATTTTTTGGATTTTATAATTTTTTTTTGGATTTTTGACATATTCCAATTTTTAGGTCTTTTTGGGAATATGTATATATACTATACAAATGGGGTTACTAGAAAAGGGAATACCAATCCTAGAAACTAGGATAAAGATGGATGGATGAGATGACAAAAGGATGAGGGTGATGTGGAAAATGGGATGAGGACCAGGGATCGTCAATGACCACATCATGAAAAAACCAAATTTTTAGTTACCCAAGTGTTCATTGAAGGATATGACAAGTGTGATCTAGGATTTTAACTCAAAGGAGGAGGTTAGTCTATAGTTATTCTTAAAAATAATGAAAAATGAACTCACTAACAATATAAAATCCTTTAGGCCTGATCATGGGGGGAGAAAAATGAATTAAAAAATATTAAAAATCAATAAAACATGGAAGGAAATGAGAAATATAAACATAAAAACATAAATTCCTTACCAAATCCTTGATAGCTAAAAATGATAATTTAGTTGGCTTGCTCAGTTTATGCATAAGAAGTATTCATCAATGACATATGGCTAATATAATCTCCTTATACACCATTTTTGAATTCTTGGCATGATTGATGGATTGATGGCTTTGGCTCAATTTTGGTAGTATAACACTAGGCTTTTAGTTTTATGAATCCATTCCTGTATTATAACTCTACTTTGATTGAGCTCCCTAAATGAAGAGCTCTAGGCTTAATTTTATAGGCTTTCGAATCCCTTAGAATGGGTTAAATATAACCATGGTTGAGTTTATTAAGCTTGGTTGAGTTTGACATATTCCTAAGATATTCTTTTAGATATTTTCCAAAAGTGACAACTCACAAAGGTAATGAGTGTATTCTAGGATATTGTAATATGCTCTTGAATTTCCTTTTTAGTAATTTATTTATTAGCACATGGGTGAAATAAATTAGGATTTGAAATTGATTTAACTTTCTAATTGATTTTAATTAGGGTGTGCAAGTTAATTAATTCTTCTTAGGCATTTGGTCATTTGTTTGAATTTGACTAATTCAATGTGTGTATTTGTCTTGTTTAATTGATTTAATAGGACAAATTAATTTAATTCAAGGTTATGAAGCCAAATTCAAGACTAATATAAATTATTAGGTTAAATTTTTGATGATTGGTAAGAATTGGTCTAATAGTCTGATGCAAAGCCATTGGTGGCCAAATTTACATGTCTATAGTTTGCCCCTATTTGGGAAGATGTTAAAATATGTAAGCATAGTAACATATTTTAAAATAATAAAATGGTTCTTTATGATTATGAATACAATGGTAATGATTAAATTATAGCTACCCTCTCAAGGGAGAAGTTGGTAAGTGGTCAACAAATGGTCCCTTGAAAGAAAGAAGAAAAATGAGCAACCAAACAAATGAAGATGATGGGGTGGTAACACAATGATTCTCCCAAAGTTGGGAAAAATCATTGAGAAATGTAAGTGGGATGTTGTACATTGGTTTACCTAAAGGTAGCTATAATCATTATACCTTGATAGTGGTAATGTGGTATGATAACATAATGACTTTCCCTAGTAGGCAATATAATCATTGAGAAGATGGAGCTACCCAAGTTAGGATAAACAAATAAGAATGAAAAATTGGTGATAACACAATGATTTACCCTAGTAGGTGATATAATCATTAATAATGAATATGGAATGGTGTACAATGCTAATGTAGTATACCCCAATTATGAAAAAAATGATTGATGGATGATGAGTGATAACTTGATACAGAGGATAAAGATGAATTGGGACAACTTGATAGTAGGGAGATGCACATCTAAACTAATAATGGTTGAAATTATTTAATTAATTAATTAGTCTATTTGGGATATGATTGGGGTTATTTTTGATGTCGACACTGAGGAGATGGTTCTAATACATTGATGTTGTAAGCCTCTCAAAGATTATTTTTGCTATAACATTTGATGGTAGGCCTCATGATAGAACATCATGGGGGCTTGGAAAAAATATGCATAAGGACTAACACTTGATATCTAATACTCAATGGAAAATAATTTCATTGATGATAAAAACCATGATGATAATTTAGACATTTGAATATGGATAGATTCAAGAATAATGTGCAAGGAATCACCCAATGAACATATATAGTCTAAATTAAGGCCACAATGTTAAAAGTAAAAAAATGGGCACACAAACAAAGAAACAAAAAAGTTTTAATCCCTATTTTATTATAAATAACATGATAAACATTTCTCATAAAAACTAGGTGATAACTGAACAAACAAATAAGATGGGGGAATAGAATAAAAAGGAAGGGGATGGATGAGTTGTATCCATACGTGCTAAGTAAGTGGATGTTGCCTACATAGTTTTATGGATATGATGATCCAATAAAACTTCAAGCCAAATGTAGTTCTCCTAGGAAATGGGAATAAAATGATGATTGATAAAAAAACATGATGGATGTGATAGAAGAATAGGGATGAACTCACAAAATAGTGATAACATAGGATAAAATGCCAAAAAGGATGGGGAAACTAAAGAACAAGTGGTTTGTTTGTGACTTAGTGAGGGTTCCCAAAATCCTTAAGGCAAATAAGTGGTCAATGTTTTTGGTTTTTCTAAATGATTTTCAAATGTTTTTCAAAAATTTTAAGCATATAAACTCAATCATGAATGATGAGACACTAAAATGGTCCAATCTTGCTAAATGGTGAGAGCATTATAACTTGAAACAATTCTCATAAAATGACAAGAGTGTGATAACTTGAAATGTTGATCATAAAATGGTGAAAGTGTGGCTGAAGTTGCTCACAAAATGGTGTGAGTGTGGTTGAAGTTGCTCACACAATGATGAGAGTGTGGTTGAAGTTTATTTTAAAATGGTGAGAGTGTGGATAAAGGGGGAATGAGCTGACCTAAACATGAATCAAACATGACCCACATAGTCCCAAAATGATTTTAGTTCATATTAGTTCACCTCACAATGGAGGAATCTGATTAGTGTAGTATCCAATTCAAATAAAAATAAGCGTAGTTGGTATGATGGCATAGTACGACATAAGAATGGCTAGTTGATATGTCAATTCATAATAAAAAATATTGCCCCTAGTTTTCCCATAAGTGGTTATAACTAGGAACAACTGATAGATCAATGATACCAATTTGTCCCAATAGGTGTTATAATTAGAATCAAGAGTGGTGAACATAGATTTACCCCAGCAAGAGATATAATCAAGCTCACACAAATACAATTGATAAGAAGGGAATAAGAAATGAAGGATGAAACTATCAAAACTTCTATCATACTACTCCAAACTACTACCTTTGTCTAAAATTCTTGAAATAACTATTGAAGCTAATCTGATTCTATATGCTAGACATGTGAAACCAATGGATGAACCAAGGTCAAATGGGCTAGGTTGATAGGATTCAAAATATGTTTGGTTGATTAGGAATGGAATGGTTAGATGGTCTAGTTGGAATGTCAAAATGAGAGGATGGTAGAACAAATAGTCTAATAATGGTATAAAGAATAATATTGATAATATGGTATAACTTGAAATGGTCCTTATAGACAATACATCATGTTACTCAAGCATAGTACCACTTGAGGTGAATAATGTTCATTGACTCATCAAGTTTGTTACCATCTAGTGTGTAAGCTTGTATGCTCCAGTGCCATTGTCTATAGTGATGATGAAAGGACCCACCCAATTGGGTTTGAAATTTCCTTTATGATTCTTTTCAGTCATGGTATTATTTTGGTTCTCTTTTAGGACAAGATCACCAAGTTTAAATGTTTTATGTTTTACACGTCAATTGCATTGACCATGAAGTCAATTCTAATAGGCCTAAATATTGTTTACAATGTCCATTTGATTCTCATCAAGTAAATCTATCTCTTCTAGGTGAGATACTCGATAGTCATTATGATCAAGAACATGCTTGAAATATATCTGTAATGAAGGCAACTCAACCTCAATGGGAAGTATGGATTTAGTGCTATAAACAAGTGAGTATGGAGTGGCTCCTATGGATATGTGATGATTGGTATGATATGCCCAAAGGGCATGGAATATATTAAGGTTAAAATCATGACTTTAATCATTGATCATCTTTTTGAGAATGTTGACAATGGTTTTGTTTGATGCTTCGGCATGGCCATTACCTTGAGGGTAATATGCCATTGAAAAGTGTTTTGTGATCCTGTATTCAGTACATAGATTTTCAACATCCTTATCATTAAATGATCCTACATTAATATATATATATATATATATATATATATATATATATATAATGTCTAAAGGGATACCATAGTGGCAGATGAGATAGTTAAAGATGAATTTGGAAATTTTCTTTTCAGTCACATAAGTGAGGGGTATAGCTCTAAACCACTTAGTGAAATATTTGATGGAAGTAAGAATATGTTTATGGCCATCTGATGAGGTGGGGTTTATCTTCCCAATGAGGTCAAGGCCCCATGTATCAAATGTCCATGGTGTTAGTATTGGTTTTAAGGTCTTGACAAGTGCTTGAATAAAATTAGTATCCCATTGACACTTGTCACATTTCTTGACATATACAACCACATCTGCATCCATTGTCAGCCAATAATAACTAGTATGAAATAGATTTTTGGATAGGACTAACCTACTAGTGTGGGCTCCACATAATCCTTTGTGAACTTCTTGTAATTATAATATAGATTTTGTTGAAGGTAAATAATGAAGCAAAGTTCCATCAAAACTATGATGGTATAGGGTTGGTCTAAGTAGGGTGTAACACTTGGAATTATGGATGAAAGCTTTAGTTTCTTTCTAGGATAAGTCTAGTAAAAGGATTTTTTCATATAAATAGGCATATATGTCTAAGTACAAATTAGAGATGGGACAAATAATATCACATATTATTGCAATAGTTGAAGGTTCATGAGTTGGTGCTATTAAATTTTATACAAGAAACTGATACTTGTTAGCTATGTCTGCATGATGAATCAATGATCCAATAGTATCTATGGCATCTAATATTATATTACTCACTCTTGGTATATTCTTGAATTTAATGTCAAAAATTTGTTTCTTAAGAGCATCAATCATTGACTTGTATGGAACCAATTTGTCATCTTTAGTTTGAAAGTGGTTTGTAACCCGATTGATGATTAATTGAGAATCACCATAAATTATTATATGAAACATGTTCCATTGTACTACCTATAAAATCCCTATGATGAGTGCTTCATATTTATCCATGTTATTGGTACAAGGAAAGCTGATTTTAATGACTTGGGGATTAGATCTGCTTGAGGTGTTATGAATAAAAGGCCTACTCTTGATCCATGTGCAGTGAATGATCCATCAAAATATAACTTTTAGTGTTGGTTAATAATGGTGTTTCAATGATGGTCATGATGGATTCATTAGGAAATTGGAATGTTAATGGATTTGTGTCTTTAAAAGGTGCTTTAGCAAGTTGATTTGTGAGAACTTGCCTCTTGATTTCTTTTTAGTTTACATACTCTATCTCAAACTCACTGAGTAGCATGATCCATTTAGCCATACTATCTTGCAAAGTTATTTTTGATAGTAGATAATTAAGCATATCTAATTTGGAAATAACCATAGTCTTATTGTTTAACATGTAGTGTCATAGTTTATGAGCTAAAAAAACCATAGTGAGATAAGCTTTTTTGATGGGTGTATAGTTGTGCTCATATGCAACCAGTGTAAAGCTTAAATAGTACACTACATGCTCTTTTCCCTTATCATCATGTTGATCTATAAGTACCCCAAGATCATTATCAATAGTATAAATATATAAAAATAATGGATTCCCTAGTGTTAAAGGCAATAAAACTAGGGGGTTTATGATATAGTCTTTTAGCTACTAAAAAGCCTTTTAAAAATTGTTATCCCAATGAAATGTGACACGTTTCTTCAGTATATGTGTAAATGGATGGCACTTGTCTAATAATTTAGATATGAAGCATCAGATGGAATGGATTTTACCCTAAAAACTATGGAGATGATTTAGATTGGTTAGTGGTAACATCTCTATTATGGCTCTTACTTTAGCTAGATCAAATTCAATGCCCCTATGAGACATGATGAAGTCCAATAATTTTCTTAATGTAACTCCAAACACATACTTCTTGGGATTGAGCCTACCTTTGTATTCTCATAGTCACTCAAATATTCTCTGTAATACTATTGGATGGTTATCCCTAGTTTTGGATTTGCCTAGTATGTCATCAACATAGTCTTCAAAAGTGTCATGCATCATATCATGAAATATGACTGTCATAGCTCTTTGATAAGTGGCCCCTGCATTCTTAATAATAAAAATTTCCCCATAGAGTGGTGAATGGTATTTTATGTTAGTGTTTTGGTTCTATTCTAATTTGATTGTAACCTAAAAAACTATCTATTAATGAAAACATCTCATAACCCACTATGGAGTTGACTATGACGTCAATGTTAGGCAGTGGAAAGTCATCTTTAGGGCATGCTTTGTTAATGTCATGAAAATTGGTAAAGATTCTAATTACCTCTAGTTTATTACTGATAAGTACTATATTATAAATCCATTTAGAGTAGTCAATTGGTCTAATACATCCTACTTCTAAGAGTTTCTCCAACTCTTTCTTCACTGATATAGAAATGTGAGGATGCATCTTGCACAACTTTTATTTTAGTGGTTTTACATCAGGATTGACCACAAGGTGGTGTAGAACCAAGGTAGGGTCCAAACCTGGCATATCAGGATATGCCCACATAAATATATCTACAAATCACCTTAAAAGGGTTGTAAGGACTTCATGCTCCTTATTAATAAGGGATGCACTTAGCATGATCTACTTTGGGTCATCGAGGGACCTGATGTTAACCTTTGTTGTATCTTCCACTAGAAGAGTTAAGTTATTATCAAAGATATTTGTTAATGATTTGAACTGATTGGAAACATTAGAGTCCTCTATTAGAACTGGGTCTTCGATAATCTCTCCAAGATATGATGAATTAGAATCTCCTAATGGGAGATTAGGCCATATGACACAGATAGTTGAAAATTACTATATGACTTGATCAAAGGCTTCTTGCCTTTCAAGGTTGAATTTAGACACATTATCATGTTTGCATCCTCTTAAATGATTTGATCAAAATCTTGTTGCTCTTCAAGGCTAAACTCAAGCCCATAGTGAACTTCATCATTGTTAGGTTTTTGCATGATTTGTTCAAATTTTTGATGCTTTTCAATACTAAATTTAGACCAATATATAAATTCATCATTAGTGGTCTCCTAGTCTATATATGAAGTTTTAACACCCCCATATAGGGGTACCTATAATAGGTTTTCACCACTAGACTAGCCTTTATCTTTACTATTTCCTAGGTAAAAAAACACCTCAAATAGGTTTTCACTTTGAGACCTCAATGTTTTATTTATTTTATTTTGGCTAAGGGTATTTAGTCATTCTCTAAAATAGGCTTTAGGATCTAATTTGATTGAGAATCTTGATTTATGATCTCCCAACAAAACATTATCCCTAAGGCCCAAAAAATCATAGAATGCTTCATCATTTTGAATCTCATCAATTTGTATGTGTGTCTCTTTTTGGTCTTAGTCTATTAGTTATGGATAATATAATGTTATGGGATTGTTATGAATGATTGGGTGAAGATTACAAATGGTGTGATTATCAAACAAGTTGGTCTGGGATAAGTCATTAAACAAGCTATGATTGAACTCTACTTTACTATTGACATCCTCATCACTATTTGATGGAAATATAACATGAGTAAGGTATATGGGGTCACCCCCAAGTGGTTTAAATCCAAGTCCATAGGGTCCTTCATAATTAGTCATAGAAATAGGTTCCAGCATTCCCTGTAGATTTGGCTCAAGGCCCCTTCCTTCATAATATTGATTTTCCATGATGTGATTGGGAATGGGATACTTGGGGTTCTTATAATAATCATCAAAATTGTCATTATACAACCATGAATCATCTCCTTCAAGAGGGTCTTATTCTAGGCTAGAAGTTGGTATGAAAATGACTAGTCTTGGATTATGAACGTGGCCTTTTCCTTTTCTTTGTTAGTACATATGTGGCATAGCTTTAGGTCTTCCAAAGGATTTTGGGTTCTAAGGAAGATTTATGATGTGAAAGGTATCCTGAGTCAAGTACTCTCTTGGGCCGTTAGCCAAGATAGTAAAATGATTGGATACTTCAAGAGGTGGCATGTGACTGAGAGAATCAAGGGTATTAGGATCAATGTAGTTTTCCTTTGGTAATTTGAGGAGTATTTCCTTTCCCTTATCTTTATTATTAGATGGATTCATGCCAAAAATATAGTTGTATCTTTGTAACTTGACCTATATATGTTTACAATGATCATACAGATGTAAATCTCCTAGAATGTTAACCTCCATCCCTGAATGAGAGAACTTGATACATTAGTGCAATGTTGATGGGACTACACAAATCTTATGTAACCAAGGCCTACCCAGAAGCATATTATATGCCAAATCAAGATCTAACATATGGAAAAGGGTATGATGAGTTAAGGCCCCAATGATAACTAACAAGCTAATGGTGCCTTATGATTCATGATCTTAATTATTATATGCTTTGATGGTGATCATTTCTACTTGGAGATCTACCATTGTGTACCCAAGAAGCTTAATGAGCTTGAGAGACAATATGTTTAGACCTGATCCATTATCTATAAGGACATGTTTCACTTTATGCCACATTATATATACTTCAATGTATAATGGATTGTTATGCAGTGGGCCAAAAGGTGACATATAACTTTGGTTGAATGTGACTTGTTGGGTTAGAGCTATGTGTCCAACCAAAGATTGAAAATTTTCAGTGGATATGTCATTCAAAGTAATGGATTGTCTAAGGTATTCATTCAATATTTTCTTGCAAATTGTTGATGTGCACAACAAATCTTAAATGGAGATTTGTGCTGACATATTTTACAATTATTCCACTATATCAAATGTGTTTTCTTGAATAATGTTAAATGGCTATTCCAAGGTTGAATAGTGAATTGGATGATGGGTGAAATGGTAGGTGGTTATGTGCTTGGTATATTAATTTTAGACCATTGAGTTGTGATTACATAATCGAGATTAGATATAGGACTATTATTGCTAATTGATGATGGTGAAGGGGGCTAGATAAGATAAGTCTCAGTCACCAATGCACTTGAGCATGGTCATGGGCAAATGATGAGTTATCATTAAAAGGTCCTAACATGGGAATCCCTACTTTTTTGTTTACTTGTGTACATTCCCAAGTCAAATAAGGGTTATCAAAATGATTGGATTGGTTTGGTATGACTAGTAATGGTCTTGTCCAGTTGAAATTTGGTCTAAGATTGATGGAAATAATGTTAATGCTACCTCCTGAGATATGACCTACAACTGAGTTAAATTCATGTGTAATGGCATAGTATGTTTATTGGTTGTGGCCACTATTTTGGCCTTGGTTCTATCCATTATTTTGGTTTTGTTGGTTCTACTGTTGATTCTACTTATTTAGACTTTATTTTTGATGTTGTTGTTGTTGCACAAGTTGATTATTATGTTGAGGAAAGGGGTTCTAATAGATTCCAAGGTTCTGATTGGATGTGGAAGCTACATTATCTAATGTGATCTCACCATTATCCAACATATTTTGAATGACATGTTTAATTTGCACACAACATTATAAATTATGGCATTTAACCCTATGAAACTCATAGAATTATTCTGGATTGTAATAGTTTGGCATGCCTGAACCCTCATGATATTACTCTTTTGGAATAGGGTATCTTATTAGGTTAGCTACTATGAAATTTAAAAATACTACTTTGATGGGTTCTCCAAGGTTGGTAAAAGGACGATGAGTAAATGGGTTTTTCCTTAGAGGATATGGGTTTTTCAAAGTTATAGGCTATTACAGTTGTTGCATTTATTGTGTTAAAATAGGTTGTGCTTATTTTGTATGCTACAACCATTAAATAGGTTATTGGGTTGGAGTGAAATGGAAAGGTGGTGTTGGCTAAGTAGATGGTGTTTGCACCATTTAGACATGGTGTGATTCTATTACTCCATTCCTAATAACATTCTTGTTGTGGTTAAATTATTTTGGCCTATCATTTTTATTGGCCTATGTTGGTTGTGATGCTTGCATTTGGACTAGATGTTGATGTTGATTATTGGTCTAATTTTGGTTTTGGACATTATTTTGATTGGTTGAGTGTAGTTTGATGATCCCTTTGTTAAAAGGGATATTTTTATCACTAAACCTTTATCGATGATCTCTTTGAACATATGCACACATTATAACTCTAGATAGTAGGATATTTCATTGTGTAGATTTTTGGTAAACATAGCTACTAGTTGTTTGTTTGGTAGACTATGGGTAAAGTGGATTGCAAGGGATATCCATCAATACAAATAGCTTGTGAAGCTTTCACTTGGTTTTTTCTTTTCTTGTGTTAAGTTGACCAGTGAAATCTCATACTCAAGATTATATGAGAAGTGTTTCAAAAACTTGTCTGATAGATCATCAAAGTTAGAAACTAAGTTATTTAGTAGTTTTAGAAAACATTACATGGATTTTCTAGTTAAACTCCTTAGAAATAATAAAAATAGATAAATTTCACTATATGCCACTGGCTAACATGCAACAAATAACTTTGTTAGATGTGTTTTGGGATCACCTTTCCCCTTATATTTATCAAACTTGGGTGGATCATATCCTAGAGAGAATGGAATCTATAAGTACTCCATATTAAAAGGATATGAACACACATTATCCAATGTAAACTTTTTAACCTATTTCCCAGCTTGGATGGTGGTAATTACATCTTTCATTTGTTTTAATTATTGCTCAAGGAAACTTGTTGGAATATTGACCTGGGTTGATGACTAGGCATTCACAAGTGAATGACCTAGACTAGGATATAATAAGTGGATGATTCTAGAACATTTTTCAAGACATCTCCCACTCCCTTATAAAGGCCAAGATGGGAATGAAAGATAGACACAAGAGGGTGAAAGATGGTATATGCTAGATGGACAATGGTATGGGATGGACAAAGAATGGGTTTAAGGGTTGAAAAGATGATGGATTTTGCCCCAAAGTATTGAGGTAACATGCAAATAGTTTATTATTTTACTATGATGCCAAAAACTACTTTTACTCATGGTACTTTCCCAAGGCACCAAAGGATTGATTTTCACCATTGGATGAATAGTTTTTTATTTTATTTTATTTATTAAGTTTTTTGATTTGTTTTTAAAATTTAGAATCTCAATTTATTGGATATGGGTATGAGATGTAAGAATGCCAAAACTTTATATATCTTTAACCAACATATGTTATAGAGATATGTGATGTTAAGGCCATGCTATTACTATTTGATGTATTGAATTCCATGTGACCTTTAGTGATTCTTTATTGTGATCCCTCTAGACATCTAGACTAGTTATCTTCATCACCCTATGAGAGATGATGCTACACAAGAAGGTGATGTGAGGTGTAGATTGCATTAGATATTAAGTTTGATGGGGGGTATTAGATTTGAGTGATAGGATGGTGTGATGGCTGATTGGGGATCTATACTAGTAGTCACACACATTATTGGAGATGTTGGACATTACACATTTGATTGGTGCCATGTGACAAAAGACTATAGGAGATCTAAGACACTTTGACTTTGTGATTCATCTCTAAACTAGTTATTTGATGGATGATCAGCTATACTAATAGTGCTTTTGATGTTATTTTGAGTTTTTGATTGGATTTGACTTTAACTTCCCCCAGGTGCTTGATTTTAGGCTTCACCAAGGGAGATGATTTTTTAATTTAATGATAACCTAGTGCCTAACATTGTGCTTCACTAGGGAAAGATGTTTTTTATTAGGTTGATGGTTTGAATTTTATTAACTTTGAATTATGGGATCAAATATGATTTGATTATTATTATTATTATTATTGATTTTTTGAATATGGTCTTAGACCTCTACATTTTTGGCACACATTATGTTGCATGAGGAAGGGTCCAATAATGGATGTTCTTGTTTATCCCTATGGAGGGAGGTGATTAAATGATCATTCATGGGAAGGAAAGGATTTATGATAGATGAAAGTAGTGAAGATGATATGATAATGTCAATGAGTGGTGATGGGTTAGCATGGTCCTCGTAGGGGTTCTTAGGAGACCTAATTTTGACATCAAAGAAAATATCCTAAAGATTAAAAAAAGATCACTAAGACTATCCATAAGGCACACGTCCAAGCTTTGATTAGATCTACTCTAAAAATATTTGACAAATAAAGCTTATAAAATCTCTGTTATGAGTTCATCATCCTAATTGGGATAAAAATATATGCCTAGTGATTGATTTTTATCTGAATTGGAGGTGTCTTCAAAAGAATAGGCATGTCATCATCTGTTACAATATCTATGAGGGATGATGTTTCTGATATGGAATATGATTTAGATACTTATGTTGAATATGATCTTAATGATTATAAAACCTATATTAAATCTGATGTTGAATTTGACATGATGCTTCTAGTAGAAGTTTTATTATCCATAAGTGACCTCTAAACATGGTGTTTTTTATATGATGGGTGAGAGGAAGATGATGGAGGAACCAAGGATTCAACAAAGATAGGCCCATGGAAGAACTCATGAGAGATAGGAAGATTAAGCTCATGGAGAATAAACTCATCTTCTATGGAGGATTTATTAAAGATGAGGGGACCATGGAAGATGGATGTGGTATATTGACCTTGGCTTGGAAGGGGAAGGGATTGATCATGATCAAAAATGGAATCTTGGCATTATTCTTCTTATTTACCTAGGGATATATACTTATCTAGTTCATCCTCAATTTTTATGTCACCATGGTCAATGAGGTCTTAGACATAGTCTTGGAAATAATGACATTGATTAATGGTATGCCCTTAAGTTTGGTGATATAGACAATAGTGATTAGCATTACACTAAAAGGGATTAGGCTTAGCAGGATTAAGATGTTGTCTAAGTGGATAGACCATTATGTCAACAAAAAAAAGTTGGTGGAAGATGGATTCTAAGGATATAAGAAGATAAGTATAGGGGATATCTTCACTCTATGATTTGGATGTGGGTGTATTTGGATTTGGATCAAATGATCATTGATGCAACTAGGTGTTTGGGAGAAAAGATGAGGTGGCCAGGATAAGACTCCCTTTACTAGTATTATAAGGGGTAGGTGACTAGCTATAAATAGTGGGTGGAGGATCAAAATGAGACTCACATGAATGGGTTTGGATTGGAGGTAATAATGGGTAGATAGGGTTGAAGTCTATTGCACATGGAGTTCTCATCAAAAGGAGGCTAGAAAGGAACATATCCCTATTAGCAATAAGGCATTACTCAATCAGGGCATTGACTAGATCTATTTTGGATGTCATGAATAAGTATTGGAGAATGTATAGATGATGTGGTTCTTCATCCCTAATTAGTATGTGTGGGGGATTGAATAAAAAGACTAAAATATGTTGGATAGGATGTGTGGAACAAATTTAGACAAAGGCTTGCCTTAATCTTATCTCAAGTTTGAATCAATGTGTGATATTTGATCAAGTAGACCAAATTGAGATGTGAGATAGACTTTGATGATTATGATAAGATTCAACTAGGTGAGGTATGAAAATATCTAAGATTTAATGGGGGGACAGACTAGCCCAAGAGACTATTTTTTATTATGTATTTATTAGATTAAGTATAGCTCAAGACTAAGATGATTGACTCAAATAAGATGAGATGATTTGATTTTATAGATGGGTATGATTATAATTATTATTCAAACTTGATTAGATATAATAAAAATAAATGATGAGGACCTTGATATAATAATAATGTTGGTTAATGGAGATGAAGACTGAAGTATGACTACAGACTTGATAGGATGATTAGTAAGGGGATGAGTTGGGTTTGACTATGATTTGGACTGGGTTAACAAGGTGACTAGGAAAGATAAGATCAATATAAATGACTAGTTATGGATAAAGTGGAGTTAGGACAAGATGTGGAGGAAAAGATGTAATGACGATATGTAGGTAACCTAAATGGATGAGACTAGACTAGGAGGTGATCAAGATTGGTTAAAGTGGACTAAAGGTGATGTTAGGGATGATTAATGTTAAGGATAAGTAAAGAATATGAATATGTACTATGATAAGATGTGATGGAGGGATGAAAAGACTTAATTATGATATGTAAGTGATGGGGTTATGACCAATGATTGATTAATATGACTAGACTGGGATGGGATTATGATAAGAGGTGACACAAGATAGGCCTAAAAAGATATACATAAATATATAAAGGAATATTTGTGTACAAGAATATATTGATGAGATAAGGATATAAAAGATGATGATATGAATAAAATACCTAGAGAGGTTTGGGTAAAAGGCTCACTTAGCTCACAAACAACACTAGTCTAACATAACACTCACCAAATCAAGCATACCACAAACCTATGACTAGTAAACTCAAGGGTATATAACCCGAGGACTGCACCATCTAATGAATTCATGGGTGAGGCTATAAGATAATGAAACATTAAAAAATTGATCAAATCCTCTCAACCCCATTTATACTTGATGGCTACTTAGGAGTTGATCCTGATTCCAATAATAAGTCTCCTTTTATGGCTAAAAGGTCTTAATCTAGGCTTAATGGGTTCTTTAGGGGCATCCCTAATATATGTTAGGTACGATGGGGTCTAATTCTATGTAGGGTGATGTATAATGCTTGGTTCATATAATTAACTCTTTCCCTTCATAGATTACCTATATGGGGTCAACCACGTAGCCTAATGATAGAATCCTTGATATTTATAATCTATCAAAACATAGACTTTGGATTAGTATGTGGTGGTGAAATCCATAGTCACTATCCCCCTAAGAATATAGCAAGTACGTGGGTGTCAATTCCACATCATGTTTCCCATAGAAAATAAAAATGGGAGGGTTTTTGGGTGGTTTTTGATCCTTTGGGAATCACCATAATGATGCAAAGAGGAGAGCATACACAATTATACCCCTTAAGTGATAAACATGTAGACAAAAAGGGTTAATTAACCAATTAATTATATGTGAGATATATACAAGATGTAATAATCTAAAATAATATACAACATTATTTAAACAAAGTGATTAAAATTATTAAGGTCTAAGATAAAATGATTTTCAATATTCCAAAATGTCTTTGATAGGTTACCTACAAGAAAATGATTAGTAGTTTGATTGTCACTTTTAAAGAGGCAACTTGGAAGATAATGATTAATAATTTTTGATTAAAAATTTTTAGGGGTAACCTATAAGACAAAAAATTAGAAAAAAAAAAATATTATTAGAGGTATAATCACTAAGAGGGGGGTGAATCAGTGATGCAAGATAATCCAATTCAATTCCCAACTCTTAAACATTCAACATACATCAACTTGATCAAGCAACATAAACATGAAAGCACATACATTCAAATATTATATAATGGCATACATCACATGAACACATCATATATATGGAAAAACGTCTTAGGGGATAAAACCCATTGAACTCTACAAGATGGACTACAATCTTATAAAATAAGATCCAACATTTAGACCAGCACCAACTGATCAAGGAATACCCATTTATTAATTTAGTGAGACATCCATCCCATAAGGAGGAAAAAAACCCATATGAAACCAAAAAACAACCCATATACCTTGATCTAATCTCAACTTCTAATCTGATGTCTTCTACACTTGATGCTAGATTTCTTTTACTTTCTCTTGTTCCTCTTTACACTTTCACAAACTTACACACACACAAGCAATGCATTGAAAATACCCTTTTGAATCACTCTTCACTTATTAACACATATACAATCATAAAACCTACAAAAAATATATCAAAAAATCATCAAAATGACCTATAGGTCATGTACACAATCCTCAACCTACTCTGATCTTCAATACATCCACTAAACACACTCATTTAATCAACCTCTTGGGCTTACTTTCTTAATCTACCTCTTCTCAGTTTATTATGTCCAATGACTTATGTGTTAACTTTCATCACCTTGATAAAAAAATGCTTATCCTATTCACTCTCTATTGGTCCTCAATAGCCTATTCCTTATATTTCAAAGGTTATCTCCTTTGTTTGGCTCCACACATACACAACTAACTCACTTAGTCTAATTAGACCTTGTACTTATACCACTCTCTTCCTTTAACCCATCTTGGTTGGCCAAGATGCTTTTCATACTTGTTTTATCTTTTAAATAGGTTGTCATACATGTTAAATGTAATAACCACACACTCCTTAGGTTTTACAATACCTCATTATCCCCAAACCACCATTTTGGTCTTGGTGAGACCTAAAACAATTAGGACTTCATACTCACACATTGCATGTGAGAATACTTGAACCACCTTCATAATTTACTAATTATTTGAACATATCAAATATATTTCCAATATCCCCTTACTTAATCCCATATGGTTCCATGCCACCTAGAACACCAATCAACACTCAAACCCACCAATCAGGTTTCCTTGCTCTTTAGGCCTTCATACACAGAAAACATAGTCTAAAACTTATAAATCAAACACTGTATTATTTCACATATATATATGATTATATCATAAGTGTGAAACCTTTAGGACCTATGATAAACCTATATGTGCTTTATACACTTAAACACATGCTCTAAGTACTCAATTTAACTCTCTTAGAATGATCACTCAGACTGGTCACACACAGTCAAAATATAGTCAAGCTATTTTGACTCTCCATGAATGATCAAGGGAAAAATATGACAACCAATGCATTTTAATAAGCCTTAAACACTTATATAACATATAAAAACTCATTTTATTCCTAAAATATGATTATAACACCTTCAACTTACCTCTACAAGATGGTCACTCAATCTATCAGTGTATTCAACAAACACATTCAAATTTTAATTAATTGTTCACATTGAGGATGGATTGATTAAACCTCAAAAATACACATAGATAGTATTAATGGAGTATAAAACACTCTCCAATAGTTATATCATATTAAAACATCAAAATTATATTAATAAAAACTCAATTATCCTTCTCAAGTCACTTGTAGAACATGGTCAAACACATAGTCAACTTTAGAGCTTAATAACTTTGATTGTACAAATAATAAAACCTTTTAACTAGATTATTTTTATTTGCCTTGAAGTCCTTTAATTTTTTTTAATATATTGATAAATTTATATTGGATCAAAATATATATCTAAAAGACTATAGACTAGTTTTCCTTCATTAATTTGAAAATTCAAATTCCAAGGATCACTGTGAAAATGTTAAACCTCAAACTCTTTGACCTTATCTTGTGATCCCTAGAAACTTTGAACAAATATGAATAATTGATATCCTTGGAAGTATCCAAATATTTAAATTAAAACACTCACCATTAAAATTATATTATCATTACCATGATTGTGCCACTTGGTAGCTCTATGTGCCTTCTATGCACCCTATAGTCAGTCACTAATGAAATTTTGCCACTTGGTAGCTTCACATGCCTTCTGAGCACATTGAATATTTGACTCCAATGAACTTCCACCAATTATAATCCCTATATGAAATATTAATTACTTGGCTTAATACACTCTATTAAATCATTATCCAGTTAGATTAAACACTCATCATTAGATATGTGATCTGATTAAATGTTCACCATAGATCTCCTCTTGTAAATTTGGCTAAGTATAAAAACTTAGTGAACTCTGTCTGAGAAGCCAAATTTAAACCTTAATAAAATTTTATATTCTCAACCTCATGATCTTAAATTTTAACCATATTATCTCCTCGCATAGGGTAATCTATCTATATATTAAGTTATTCTTGAAACTTTCACACATGTGAAATATGATGCCATCAAACTACTTACTTAGCCTTATTTGTCAAGAAGACTACTTGAGCTTAGACATTCATATGAATATTCAAATGAATTATTATCACTTAAATAATCAATATAATAAATAATAACATCCCATAGTGTCTATGAAATATGTCCATACCATTAATATCATCCATCAATTGCCTCAGTAAGTCAAACACTGAAAGACCATGCAAGAACACCGAAGCTCATTGAAGCACACTTTGTCATTGTCATTCCAACACACATGAAACATCATAAAAATCATTTGTCAGCTGAAATAAATCATTTAAAAACATCCAAAAATCTCCCCCTTTGTCATTGATGTCAAACACCAATATAAAGCTTATGATCAGACTCTGTCTTTCTCTTCAAATACTTTTTCCCCCTTTGACACAATGACAAAGTGGGCTCAAATTCTGATCCTATGGACCTAAAAAAACTTCAAGCAATAATAATAGTAAGGGACCACCTTTGAGAGATGATAAAAAATCCCCTTATCACTATGAATACCTCTTCTTACCTTGAGCTTCTCAAACATGCTCCATGGCTACACTCTTTTTTGATCATACATAACTTCTATGAAGATAAAGCATACATGAACATCAAAAAATACATGAAATAAACTTGAAAAAATTAAGAGGGAAACACCCTAAGTCACCTAAGCTTAGGCATTCTTTTTATCACTTTGGTCTTTTAGATAAATTGACCAAAAAGTCCATTTTTCATACTAGTCTTGCTTAGAGGCCTTGTAGCCTTACCTGGACATTGTAGAGCCCATAAATTTTTGTGTATGAACTTTCATGGATTGAAATTTCATATATAGAGAATTATCATATGAAACCTCATGCTTGACAAAAATAAATACTCATATCTACCTCTGCAACATACTTCCTTCACAAACTTACTAGCCAATAAGCCCTTCATTTGCATAAATCCTCCTTTATGGAACCAACAATGCACTTTCAGAAGACAGTGAAATACTTTTTAAGCACCCATTTATCCATTTGAATTGATTAAGTATCCTCATATCTCAAATAATTAGGCAAACCATTTTTACATCATGAATAAAAACATTAGGTTTATAAGAAAATCTCAATCAACACACTAGAAACTTAGTGAACTCTATTTGAGAGGCCAAATTTTCCCTTAATAACTTTTGTTACACTCAATATCATGACCTAAGATTTTAACCATATGATATCATCACATATGGGAATCTATACATATATTAATTTGTTCTTGAAACTTTCACATGTGTGAAATATGATGTCATCAAAATGCTTAATTAACTTTATCTATCAAAAAGACTACTTGAGCTTAGACATTCATATGATTGTTTTGATGAACTATTTTCACTTCCATACACACTCTAAGCACTCATAAAATCCCATAGGGTCTATGAAATATGTACATACCATCAATATCATCCATTAATTTCCACACTAAGTCAAACACTAAAGGATCATTTAGGAACATTGAAGCTCATTGAAGCACACTTTGTCATTGTCATTATAACACACATGAAACCTCATCAACATCCTTGGTCACATTGAAGACATAATTAAAAAAACTCCAGAAAATATATTATCTCATATAAGAGTAAATTTTTAGTCCAATAAGCCTTAATAAAAACCACTAAAAAAATGTGATTTGGCTCTATAATTTCTTTGGGTGCACGGGCCATGATGCAGGGATCTAGGGGTGGCAACCCCCAGTGGGTTAAAGGGGTAGATCCCCTTGTGAGTTTTATGGGAAGTATCTTTGTCATTTTACTTGTCATGATATAGGAAAGGGTTGAGGGGTAGAGCCCCTGATGCTAAAGGCAATTTGGGCCTTGTGGGAGGCTCAAAATGCCTAAAAAATCATTAAAAATGTACTAAAAAAATGAATGCAAAAATTAGTGCAAAAATCAAAATTCAGAATGTAATATCATAAATTCATAGTTAGATCAAAACAAATATTGAAACCATAGACTACAATATTATGACTGTTATGCAATATCACAAGTACAAAGTCATAATTTTTTAAAAAGTGCCTAATTGTTAGTGGTTCCTATGTGATTTTCTACAAAACCATGATAGAATTTTAAGATGATGTCACAACTAAGAGAGTGGTGATATTTTGAAAATGACCTAAACTTTAAGATTTTTATTTTTGACTGACGTGCAGAATAAATTAGATTTTTTAGAGATGTAAATTCCTAAGAAGTATGTGTAGATTACTATGGAAAATTGGTTTTATATTGATATATCAAGATAATATTTTTCACCAAAATGGACAAATCATAAACAATTTGTAAAATAGAAAAGGTATTTGCAATCATATTTGTCCTAAACCTTGTGTTTATTAATTAAAGATAGTAAACAATAGTTAATTTAATCTTAAAATCACCAAATCACAATATTTTTAATTTTGGGACAATATCATGACTTTCAGTATGAAACCAATAATATGAGATTAGTAGTATTACAAAAATAGGGCAAAAGGTGATATTTTTATTCTTAGATGTTACTCCTTTTGCCTCTCTTGTTGACTCTATCAATTGTCACACATGTTATATAGACAGAACCCCTTAAAATGTAGTTAGAAAATATATTCTTCCAATCACAAATGTGGTTAAAAAAACATTCTAGTATGTAAAATAGTTAAATAAGATTTAAAGAGGGGCATGTATGATCAGTGATCTTTAGTTAAGATATAAAATGACTAGATTAAAACTAAAAGTTAGAGATTAATGGATAATCATTCACAGATTTGGGATAAATTATAATGTCGTGACTATAATTATAATATCGTGACTTGTAGGTCAATAATGCGAGTCTTAAAGTTATAATTTTTTAGATTATTAATAACTTGCTAGGGTCAAGAAAACATTGTTAACACAAAATCACTTATTATGATGCAAAACTATAACTTTTGAATCATGGTATTATAGAAGGATCAAAATCCTACCAAAAATAAAATATTAGTGGTTAAAAATTTAGGGTTAGAATAATACCATGTATCTTGGGGTAAAAGTGCCACCATAATGTCAAAAATTGTAGAGAGATATCATGGTTCACCTGGGCATGAAAATTTTATAAAAATTTGGGATCTTTTCTTTCCCAGTCAGCCTTGCAAGCTACCAAAAACACCACTAACATGGAAAATGATTAAATTGGGAGAGTTGCCATCCTATAGTGGTTGCCAAAATGTAGTAGGAATTTTGAGCTTATTGGATAAAATCATGCAATTTAAAAAACCCAAAACATCAAACTACCTAAGTAAGATCTAGAGCCATTAGAATTAGATGCAACTAGATGAATGAATAATTCAAACCAACATTCTAATCCTAAAGATAATTTCTCCAAACCAAGATTAAATAGATAAAAATATAAGAGGATTGGATTGATATTACCTTAGACTCAAAATATTGACATTATGTTGGCATGATCAAAGATATTGATGATGGACTCAATGATTAAATTAGTATGGACTTAGTAGATTTATTCTTTATTGCTAGTTTGACATGGATACTTCATGGGCTTCATAGATGGTCGCTAGTTAGCCTAGCCATGGAGAAATGGCTTGTTTATATAGAAAATGGAGGGAAGAGTAAACAAATAGATTTTAATCTTGGGCCATTGAAATCAATGGTTAGGTATTTTCCAAAGAATTTTTAATTCCTTTGAAACCTCTAAAATCCTAGTATGGGGAAGGTTAAGTTAAAGAGGATTATAGAATCCTCTTAGGGACTAATTAGGATTAGGTATGGGATTAAATATGGATTAGGTGGGTGATTAATGACTTAGGGGTGTAGGATATACTAGGAATAGGCTTAGTAGGTGGGTATGTGGGTCATGAGAATTTAAAATTCCCAAATAATGGATAAGTGGGGTTAAGATAAGATAATAAAGATTTAGGAGAATTAATGAAGAAGTAGGGAAGAATAAGGTTAGTGAATGAATAAATTATGAGGGGGATATTAGATAATTTAATATAATGGGTGATTTTAGGATGAGATCATAAGGGATAAATTAAATAAGCAAAGTTAGTGTTGACTAATAGTAATATTAGTGACAATAAAGGAATCAAGTGGATTTAGGTGCATAAACCTACACCCACTAATCCTGTTCGATTCAATAATTAGGATAATAATTGTGACAAGGTTTTTACCACTCTATTATTACATGTTTCCATGTATCTTAATTGTCATGTGGAATATATATAGTATCCCTACACTATTTGGAACATACTAGATAATATTTCATTGATCCTATTATGACCTACATCACACCTCCTCTACTTTTTATTATCTCTTCTAAGACTGATGTAATCTCCCCTATTTTTTATTTATTTTTATGATAAATTTATGGTGTATATTTCTCTTCCTTTTATCTATCCTCCACTATAGGATGAGATTCTACCAGACCTTAGTTATCTCATTATAGATTCTACAAATGTTCTTATGTAGATTATTTCTCTTCTAGAGCATTTATAGATTTGCATTTCTGAGGAATTTATTGATTGCATTGAGATTATATACATTGAGAGTATTAATGACTCATATGTTACTATGTACATTTATCTTACAGATCTGAGTGATTCATTTGTAGACCAGTCTTTAGTTTCGACAGTTGTTGAGCCTTACTCTCCTCTTCCCATGGACATTATTTTAGTGAATGTTCCATGTATATCTTTTTTTTTATTATCTCCCCTTCATTATATGATTCTTCTTTTCCATCTTCTATTATTATTCCTATGATATTTGATTAGACTTTGGCACATTTGAGTACTGTTAAGGAGACATTTGAGCATTTTCCAGAGATATACATCTTGATTCCTACACGCATTACACTTGAGTGGGAATTTGATAATTTGATATCTTGGGGTTTATTTATTATTAAAGGAAGAGAAAATATTTGTTATCAAGGGACCTACTATACCATTCACCATGTGACATTTTTTTCTTACCTTCTCTCTCTTCTTTGTGGAGGCACACATCCTTCATGTTTTTTAGGATATTAGGGATCATTGCTATGTACTTGGTGTGATAACTACTTTAGAATCATCATATAGGGGGATTATAGACTCTTAAGGTATTTTGTCTCTTTTTGGGGGGATTTTTTCCTATGGTTTTTCTCATTTTCTATAGTTTATGAGAAATTAATATGTACTTGGGTACCTCATCAGGCCTCGTTGCCAAGACCCAATTCTCCAACCCACCTAAGTTATGATTCAAGGGGGTGTTGGTGTATAATTTTGTCCTAAGGGTTTTGTCTACATGGTTAATTATTATTTATTAGGGTCTATAAGGCCATTTGGGAGATTAGTCCCACATTCATTGGAATGTGGGGTTTCACTCTCTCTCCCACCTATATATGTACCTCTCTCCCTTTGTATTAATCATCCAGATATATGTGGAGTGAGAGATATTAATATTATATGTAGTGTATATTGTTCATCTTATAATCCATATATTGTTATGCTAGGGAGCCCATTAAGCATTTATGATTGGGTGTATGTCAATAGGCTTTTGTAAGCTTTTTATAAATAATCCACTTTTCTTGAATAGAATCTATTAGTTTCTACTCATTTCATGATTTATTGTTTCAACATAGTTGTGTGTGTTTGATTTATAGTCACCAGTCTTAGATGTCTGATTCTAGATGATTCTCACACATACAACCTAGTAGTGCTTTTATTAGATTAAAATTTAGGGCTTGTGATAGATTATTTGACAGATCAGCTACTCCTTATGGTAATAAATTTTAGGTATTCCTAGTATCTATTTGATTATTTGGATTTATTAACACCAACATCATTATATTTTTGGAATATTTACTATTTTCACAACATTATATTTTTCTTGAGATTTTTCATCTACCTCATCCGATTAAAAATTAATGGGGCATCTTATGTACTACTTTTTTGGGTGAGATTCTTGAGGTACATATCACTATTTTTGAGTAGACATTCTATGTTGTTTTACCAATCTCTTAATCAGATCCTTGTGGAACATATCATTTTCAAATTATTCTTTTACTTTCATTAGACATGGGTACCTCATCATTCCTAGTGTCAAGATCCATTTCAAAGGTTTAGCCTTAGGTTTTATACATGCTCCATAAGTAAAACTTAAGGGGGCATTGGTGTAAATTTTCAATTACACAATAAGCTTACTTAGTGAATAAGTGATTTTCATTGGATTTTATATTTTATTACTTATTAAATGACTCATATTTAGACTTGGAAACTTGAACTAAATTACAAGTTGCACACCAAAGTGGACTTTAGGCAACCACTTCCAAAAAATTGCATTTATGAAACTATCTAAATTAATAAAACCACTTATCTTTATGAGGCCCTTCTTACTCTATAAAAATAAGGCTTTGCCTCACTCTTACATTTATAAGTTTTCATTAACATGCTCATATTACCTTAGAGAGATTATATTATATTGTCTAGCCTCTTATTTAGTGTAGATCTAATTAAATAATACATGTATGTTGTTATAACCAAGTATTTATGTCTTTATATTTAATTTTAAATATGTGATCTATGTTTAAGTCTATTATGATGAATCTTGAATAGCCTAAAATTTTGATAGTTTTCATAATTGATAAAAGTATAATAATGAATAGCCATATAAAGAAGATAAACATAATAACTATAATTTACATAAGAAATATAAGATGCATCTCTATAATGGTTGGAATTTTCAAAGCACAAGTAATAAATAATGGAAGTTGGGTCAAATTTCAAGTAGTACCACTAAATATAGCTTTTCACCTAGTAGGATGTGTAGATATAGGCTTTCTAGTTATCATAATATATAAACATGAATAACATGATTGAAGCTAAGATAATAATTGAGTAATGTAATAAGCACAAACAAGATTCAAATTTGAAAATTAGATTCAAATTATAATATCAAACCCTAAGATAAACCTTAGAATATGTATGCATTCAAATAATGAAGGTGTGTGCACCAATTTATGAGAGGTGGATGTAAACCAAAAAGTATAAAGAGGTGAATAAAAAACTAGGGTTTGATCAATATAAATAATTGTAATTCAACCATAAAATAAGACCCTAGGGGATTAAGTCTTTTAGAAATCCTAGGTTGGATGATCAAAATATTAGGTTCACTAATTTGTAAAAGTAGATGTAAATATAAAATTTTGTTGGAATATTTAATGGATAAGTGGTGTTATTAATGTACCCTTACCATAATTACATCAGTTAAATACAAATATATTTTACTATTTAACATGAGTTATGGCCCTGTATACACAACATTTTCAAAATTTTATTGATTATTGACACTTTATATCTTGCAGGAACCTGTTGATCTCTCTAATTTCATGCCTTAAGTGGTGCACAAAGAAAGGGGTGGGTACACCATTGGTGCTTCACAATATTTTTATTCCTTTTACCACTTTTCATATACACACTTGTCTCTTAAAACCATTTACCCTAAGCTTATTCTTTTCAGTCCTACCTCCTCTAGTCTTTTTCCTCTTTCCATCCTCCTTTTATTGCCTTAATGTCCTTTTGGACTATTGGATGTATTAGGTCAACTTAGTCAACCTAGTATAGTTCAGGGGTATTTTTCACTTTCTTGGTTTGCTCACCTTTTAGCCAACCTAACACAGTCTTAGTGAATTTTCCTTGAAAACACACTAGGTCAACCCTATACAGCTGATGTTATTAAGAGGATTTATGAAAATATATACTTATATACACAAGTTCATTTCCCACCATTTAATAAGAGAATAATTATTATAAAATAAGTGTGAGCGAACATCTACATATTGACTATTCTACTTGAGGAATAAAGCTTAGGGTTCCATACTTTCTTTGGAGATATGGATCTTGTCTTGTGGATAAGTCTTTTGGATGCTTAGATAGGTTATGTAGCCTAGATTTGATTTATCTTGGTTATCTTTACATACCAAAATAATCTCTTATGAGGCACCTTAGCCAAGGGAGAGATTGAGGCTCGGTGGGTTTGTCTTCAAAGGTAAGTATTCCTAACTTTATTTCTCCTTTGTAAGAGTGGATAGATAATGCATTTGTATTATTCTCTCCATGTATTAGGATTATGTATACATTGACATGAGTATATGTCTTCTAATACATGTTTAGTTTAGTTTTTTGTTTTATTGCTTTTAACCCCCACTTTATGTGACAAGCTTTGGTGTGCACTAGATTAGATTTTACTTTCTTGCTATTAGAATAGAGTGAACATTTGAAGATTTAGGACTCTATTAGGGTTATTGTGAGATTATGTTAGACTGTAGGATTTATAACCCTTATTAACATGATATGTTTTGAAAAGTGATCCCATAATCGGGTTTAGTGGATCCCCATATTGGTCATGCTCCTGGTTAACAAGTGTATCCCAATTGGAAGTGTAGGTATGATTTATCTTATCTGATCTAGGATTAATTCATAGACATGATGCATTTTTGATTGCATAAATTCTAGTGAACCCTATGTGAGTTAACCATTGTAGTATTTTTTCACTTTTACCTTCATTTATTTTTTCTTTTGCTAATCATTTTTATCATATATTTTGACATACTAGATCAATTCTATCAACCTAGCTATTTATCTCTATGCATAGATTATAGGAACAAATAACTGTATCAACCCATTTAACCTAGTATAAGTTTATAGCTTTTTAGATACCTAATTAAAGCACTATGTTGACCTAGTTGACCCATTATAGTTTCAACACTCTTTTAGTTGGATCTTGTACAACTTATTTGATTATGTCGACCTAGTTTGTAAGTTTTTCAAGCATAATTAAAGGTTATTCATTAGCAATCTTCCTTCATTACATCTCTAATCCACCAAGGTTCATTTTTAATTCTCTATTTCATTTATTTTTTTATCTTTCCTTTCACAGTTTGAAATCTTCAAAACTACCCTTGCACAGTCAACTAGATCGATACTACCAACCTAGTTATATGTTCTTTGTGTTGTTTAAAATAACTAGATCAACAGTGCTGACCCAATTCATTTTTAGATTTTACTTTAATAGTATAGGTTTGAACCTATCAACCTTGTTCTATATTTTTTTCATATAGTGTTAACATTGTACCTTGTTTCAAGTTGGAATTAACATCATATCTATTAGTAATTAGTTCACACCTTTCTTTTCTATTTGCTTGTATGCTTAGAATAGTTCACCTAGTCTAATTAGGGGATTTTTAATCAATCACTTGGTTTCACTATTTATATTTTATGCACATGTGACCAAATCAAAAAAACACAAACAATAACTTTAACATTCTATCTACCTTAGGCTAACCTACTTGGATTTCATAACCAAGGAGGAAGCCAACTTGATTCTCTAGTCAAGTATAAATCATGGTTAATGGTATATTTTGTCTAAGCACCTACCAACCTTATCACTACGATGTGTGAAGTGATAGGTAGACTCTAATTCCAAGCATGTAGCATTGACACTATAGTCCTTTTTATCCTAAACTACCTGAAACCATCCTTAGATTGTTATCTAGTACCTTGCTTATAGCCAACTTATAATCACATTTAAAATCATATCTTAATAATATAATTAACAATAAGGTTGACCAATTAGATATCTTTACTTTTCAAGTTTTTTTCTTTCTCTTTATTCAATTGTGTGCATAAAAGTTTTCATTAGCTAACATTAGTGTAAGATTTTTCTTTGTGTGTTTTAATTGGATTGGTCGACGTTAATCCAATTAGATATCTATTTCCTTTTAGTACGTACTACTTTTCATTACTAGAAAATTTATCTTGTTTCATCTTGAAATTTGTCTTTATACTCTTTCTATTCCTTTTTTATTTTACTGGATTAACCCAATCAACCTATTAGCTTTTCTACCTTCTATATAATGTACTAGATTGATCCAGTCAACCCTGTATAGTTTTATAGTCCCTATTTTTGTACTGGATTAACTCAATCAACCTTGTATAGTTTCAATCACCTCTTTGACCTTTTATTTCTCATATCTCTTCTTTTTCCTTAATCATGGAATTTATATTTGGTGATGATACTAAGTCATAGTTAAAAGATATGATTGAGCTTAACCAATCCTAATAGGGTCTCCCATAGACAGAGTATGGCTCCTCTTTTAAATGCTAGTAATGTTCATATTTCCACTCACACAATAAACTATGGGACCCCTCCTCATACCTCCTCACAACATAATCCCATTTTATCATTATAAGACCAACTTGAGTTAGAGTATACTCCCAAAGTGCTTTTCTTTATCTCCAAATTTCATCAACATAGAGGAAAGGATCCTTCCACCATTTGTAACCTCATGATTAGTGGTCAAATTGAAGAGGCTCATTCACCTACTACTACATTCAATATGGAATTTTGAGGTACCAATCTCTTTGGTTTTTAACCTTTTCCTTCAATTTAAAAATCCTTCTTATGCTATGACATCTTCTTCTCTAACCTCTTCTACCTCCATGCCTAATATCTCAACTAACATGGCAGGTTCTACATCTAATGGGCCTCTCATAAGGTCCATCATACTTAATCCTTCTAATAGTTCATTTTTTTCTACCCAAGGCAATCATGCTTTCAGTGCTTCTTCCTCTCAACCATTCACTAGTCCATCTTTTTCTTCACAAGCAAATTTTACCACTAATGCCTCACATTTTCATAGTTCTTCTCAAGCTCATATCAACACTAATAGTGGTACCCAATCCACTAATACCAACACAAATAAAAATTCTAATGCTTTTAATTTTAATAAAACACATCAAATTTTGTTAAAAACTTTAAACCAAATGAATACCTTTCAATATCATAACACAAATCAAATGATGAGAATGAAAAACCACCTCTCTAATCTTTAATCTCATCCATAACCAATAACTTGGGGCACACATAACTAAAATATTCCCCCTTCTCCTCCTCTTCAATATTCTCAAGGTAATCTCATTCCTCAACCTCCTTTGATCAATAAAACCATTAAACATCTATAAAATGAATGTCTCACTACTTAAATTGTTAACATTGATATAGGATGTATAACACCTACAATTTATTATAATGGGTCAATTGATACTACCCTTCACCTTAAAACATTTGGAAATATTTATAAGGATTGGGTAAAATTAAACACCTTTACTCCTACCAAGATCCTAGCCAAAACTCTCATGGGTGTTTCCTTGGATTGGTACAATCAACTTAGAGCACATTCCATTTCTAGTTTAGAGGACTTAGTAAATGATTTAGTTCAATAATTCCAAACTAATGATCTTCCTATAAACATTTTGGCCCATTTCATTAATTTAAAATAAAATGAGAATTAAATTTCCCAAGCCTTTGTTAAAATATGGAATAATTTGTCAAATAAATGTGAACATAACATGGTAGATGATAAAAAATTTCATCTCTTTAAAAATTCTTTCTTTCCTAAACTTCAATTTTGGGTCTGTACTCTCTCCACATACATTGGAAGAGGTTATTAACCAAGCTAAAATACAAGATATCCTAATGCATCAATTTCATCCACACCAACCTTCTATGGGTCCTCATATATTAATTAAGAACAAAAACCACAATATCACCAATGATGGTGTTACCAATTCTTATGAAACCATTTCCAATATTCAAGTTGTCATTCCTAACCCTTCTTTAGAAAAAACTCCTTCTAAACAATATATTAATCCTAATTTCTCTTCAACCAATAACATCAAAGTTCATAAATATTTGTCCTTGGCTAAATTTCTTAAACATCTACACATTCCTCTTCCATGAGATCTTGACCCTACCCATCCTATAACATCCTGGTATGATCCTAACAAGTTTTGTTGGTTTCATGCTAGTTGGGGTCATTCTCATGAGACTTTTAGACAAATTCATAATTTAGCTATGGATTTTCTTCTTGGACCTAATTTTGATCATGATTACATTATCTATAAGTGTTAACAAGCCTATGAGATTACTTTTAAGGACTATAAATCAAATGACAAAACTCAAGCCTTAAATCAATCAAATGCTCATTTGGCTATCTATAAATATCCTTTACCTAATCATCAACCTAACAAAGACAAAAAAGACAAGCCCACACCTTCCACCAATAATGTATAAATTATTATTAAACCAACTTCCAAAGAGAATGTGGTTAACATGACTAATATATGAAGGGTGGTGGCTTTCATTGATTCCCAACCTATCTACACTCCTTCCTATAATACATATTATGTTATCTAGGATTCTTATCCAACTCATTTAAATGAATTGGGGTAAGAATATCTTATCACTTTTGATGATCTAATTCTTTATTTTTCTTGGATAACACATCCCATTCTATTTCTACCACTTTTCCATCATCTTCCAATGCTAATGATAATTAAGCTTCTACTAACACTTCTTCTTCTAATTATAAAAATAAACTTAAACCAAATAGTTAATCATCTAAACATGATTTACAACCTTGTTCCAAATATTATTCTCACTCTTATCAACAAAAATTCTAATGCTCTTTAGCTTCTCCTTCTGAGGATCTCCTTAACCATTATGCACCTATATCTAACAACCTTATTATGGGCTATGATGAGTGGGATCCCATTGCATATCTCACTAATCTCCCATACCAAATTAAATTTCTTGAGCTTATGAGGACTTCCCCACATCATAAAAACTACCTCATGTAGTTCCTATTTGAGATGAATGTCCCTTGTCCTCCCCTAGTAGGATGGGAGGCAGCTTTATCTAGTTCTAAAGATAGCATTTTACAATAATGTGAATATATGTCTATCAAAATTAATAATACCATAAACACTTCTCTTTCTCTAAAATTTACCATAAATTCTATGATTCTTGATGAGATTCTACTTCCTGCAGATGATCCTCCTTTATTGATTAACATCCAAATAGGTGATATTCAAGTTAAGCATGCATTTATTAATGAGGGAATTGGCATGTGTGTTTTTTGTCTTGATTTAATTAAGAATCTTAGATATTCTAAATGCAATCTCAAGTCTATGCACAACATATGCCAAGGATACAATAGAATGCAAATGCCTCCTTTAGGTTGCATGTGGCTTCCCATTGCCATCCCACATATCACCATATATGTGAAAGTGATGATCTTTAACTTCCTCCTTTCTTATAACATCTTGCTTGGTAGGCTGTGGACTCATCACATGAGAGTTATCACTTCTTCCACCTACTAATGTGTTAAGTTCCCTCACAATGGATCCATTTACATGATTCAAGGTGACACTAACCCTTGGAATTTTGAATAATTCTAAGATCATGGTGTCTTCAAGGTTCCTACTCTTGAACCTTTTCCAATTTTTCCATTCTGTGAGTCTTAGCATCTAAAATTTATTATTAATTCAACCAACGACTACAATGGGAATATTAAACTCATTGGTAACATTCCTCCTAATATTTTAGATTTTGATGATGATGAGCTTGATGAGATTAATTTAAAGATCAAAACTTATGATATCTCACCTCATCTCATCTTGCAACTTCCTGCTTCCTTGTAGCCTCATTCTCAGAAACCTCCTTATGATGACATTCCCATAGTCTTGACCAAGACTAGGCATTCTATTCAACATGATTCATCAAATGACAAGGTTATTCCTACTTGTGTCATTGATCTTCATACCATAGATTATGATGATGGTTATTCCTTAGATGATCCATTGTTAGGTGGTCTTGTACAGGCTTGTGATGCTAAGATTATCTGTTATCATTTTTATTTACTTAAGTCTTTTCATGCATCTCATCATTTTCCTTCACTTGTAGTTCTTTATTTTTGAATTTTCCCCTTTATTATAGGGTATAGATGGTACCAAAAACCTCTAAATTTTGAGGATCCATGTAGGACTATGCTCATGGATCATGCTATGACTGGGCCTTACCATTTTACTAGGTATCTTGACCCTCGTAGCTAGTTTACCCCTAAGGTTAGTATGACCCTCCTTAGACCCTATGTAGATACTACCCCTCCCTCAATAGATCCTACTATAGTTGAGCCTCTTCCCACTCCTACTATAGTTGATCATATTCTTGTTCCTACTATTATTGATCCTAATCTTGCTTTTGATATTATTGCTCCCTCTATTGAGCCTAGTTTTATTCTTTCCTCATCATCACCTTCTTTTGGTGATGGTTTGATTCCTTTGCCTAAGATGGCTCCTCTACCCACTAAATGGGTAGATGAGTGTTGTTTAGCTTATTCCATTCCTATTTTACCTCTTTCCATGAATGCTTCTACTAAAACCACTCACAAGTGTATCTATTATTTACATGGGATATCTAACCATTCTTCCACCCATTGTCATAAGTTATGGCAATATCTTGATACCCTATATCCTTATTCCCCATCATCAGACAAATCTATACCTCCCTCATAGGTAATTCCTAAATATTTACCCAAGTATAGTGAGGTATATTGTCTATAAGATTTATGCAACACCCATCAAACTAATCATTGCCGCATCTTATAACATCTCAAAGATCACCTTATAGCCATTCTTGGACCTTTTTTCACTCCTCCCATAGGTCATTCCCACAAGAAGGATCCTCATTTTTCTCCTATGACTCCACCTCCAGTGGTTAAATCACCTCTTGTGGTCCCTTCACCACCTTATATGCCTCCACTTATGATTTCTTCACCTGTGGACCTTCCCTGACCTATGGATTTTTCTCCACTCATGATTCCTTTACTTGTGGACCTTCCCTCAACTGTGGATTCTTCTCCACTTGTGAGTCCTTCACCTATGGATCCTTTTCCATTGATGATTCCTTCTCCTCCCATATATATTATTTCCATGCATTATCCTAACCATCATTTGCCTAATTTTCCTCTTCAGCATGATCCTTTGAGAATTACTGTTTTTTCAGTTGAGGAGATCAGAAAAGAAGTATTTGCCCAATATTCATTGAATATTTATGAAACCTTAGAATTAGTTTGATTACAACTTCATAGAGACCTATTTGATGTATTAGATAATGTATGTGGATAAATTTACTAGTATTTATGAGCATGTGCATGTTTCTTTCACATTTATATTTGGATCAGACATGTGCTCCAATATTATTTCTATCTATTTTATCATTTAACACTATGTCAAATTTCTACTTATCTTATATCATGATTTCTTACTTGTTGTACTATATTTTGCTTATCATTTATTTTCACATCTAATTGTATTTTATTTTATCATTACTTTCCCTTCCCTTTTTCCTAGAGTTATTCTCAAAAGTCTCTTATTGTATCTTTATGATTGTTTTGATTTCTTATCCTTATTTTTCACAGATACTTTATCATGGTGATTTGGATATACTCACCATTTTCCCCCTTGTTTATTATCTCCCTTTACCATGTGATCAATTAGAAAATAATCTCCCATTACTATCTCCTTTTACTGATCCACCTTTGGATCTCCTTTTTTCTTCTTCCTTTTTCTGTAAACTAAGCATATACATGGTTTAGACTTGAGATCACATGAGAGTTCATTATCTATCCTAAGTGTCTTAGTAATTTTTAATCTTTGGTTACTTAGCTTAGTTTAGCCTTAGCCTACAGCTCATTCATGTGTATCATTATCTCTCTCATGATTTGTCATTCCAAGTCCATATGGAGGAGGAATATTAAAAATCCTTCAAAATAAAGTTAAAAGCTAAATAATTTAAACAAAAGATAATAATATCAAAAGGTAAAAGTATTCTTAAAAGTATAAATCACACTAAAAGATGTGATTAAAATCACATCTCCTTCTTCTATTCAAAGCTCAAACTCCACAATTGGCCTCATAGTAGAGTCAAGGTCCTTTGGGGTGAAGTAAGCCAATAGATTAGAAGAGGAGAATTAAAAAAAAAAAAATAGTGTTACCTACTTTCTCATGCAAGTACCCAATCTTTACAATAGATTAAAGACTTTTTAAGGGGTACTAAAGAGTGGGGAGCACATTGTGGGAAGGTAGGTCCATTTTATTTTATTATACCAATCTACCTTCATGAGTTGATCTTAGTATCATGTTTATTTGCCTACAAAGCTTTATGTCTATAGAGAATAGGTTTCCTTTATACATAGATGACCACTAGTCACTTAGTGTCTTCTCATGTCCTTAGTATGCCTCTTGCCTCCTAAGGTCTTCTCATAAGATGCCTAATTCTTGCTTCTTACACTCCATTTTTCATTCCTTATTTCCCTTATATTTCCTCTTGAGAAAATATTGTCTTGTCTACTAATCACTCCCCTTGGGATTTCATTTGTGAGTTGATTTTTAATACTATGGATAAGACCTAAACATCCTCACAAATTACCATCTTTTCCTTCCTATTACCCACATCCTTGATTACCTAATTTTCCTATTTCTTCCACCCCAGTGGTGTTCTCTTTATCGAGTTACAATGGATGACCATGGATAGGATCTGACTCTCCTCACAAAAGTTTTCAATACCCAAATCACCATCCAAATTATATGTGTCAAATTTGAGATAAGATTTAATTGATTATGAAGTTACACATCATTTTACATGCTTCCCATCTTGATTTAGTATGTTTTATGCTTAATTAATTTTTTTCAACTTCTTATTTTTTGAGTGCATGTAAGATTTCAACCATTTATTGAATTTTTCATACTTCCCATCTTGAATTAGTATGACCATTTTAAGACCAATATTTTGTATTTTTATTTTTTTATACTTCCTAGCATGATTTAGTATGATTGATTAATTTAATTAATTTGTTTTTATTACCATTTTTTCCTTTTTACATACCTTCAATTTTATTACTTTGTTTGTCATACTTCCTAATGCGATATTAATATGATTTTACTTTATTTTAATTTGGTGTAAAACTATTTCACATTGGTTTAAAAACAAAATATTTTTTACCATCTTATTTTTCCATTTTCTTGGTTCTTTATACTTAATCATTTTTCCATTACACATTTCCCATCTTGAAAAAGTGTGTAGTACATTTTATTGATTGATTATATTTTTACAAGTCCTTTTGATTGTTTCTTTTTAATCATTCATGTGTTTTTCATACTGCTAGAAAAGAAACCACATCTAATATATTTCCTATAGCATATACAACAAAGTTAAATACATGTGCTAGAAAGAAATTTATCCTAAACATTGATAACCTCAACCATAATGAACAAATAAAATAAACCATGATGACAACATACACATCCAATAGTAATATACCAAAATAATTCATCATATATATATATATCATGAGTTTGATACAACATATGCAACCATATACAATGCCCTGACTCTATGGTTAGGTCCCATCCTATCTATATTATGGCCTAGCCATGCTACCTATTGAGGCCTCAGTCTGAATCCTCTAAATGGTACATTTTAAGGAGACTATCTAAGATCTTAATCCCTCTACTTATCCCTATAGGTGTGTTTCTCACATCTATGACTCCACTAGCTGGGTTTGGATCTCTATCATCTACATTACTATATCTAGATGTGCAGTTATCTCATTTTTTAGGGCCTACCATACCTATAGATCCTTAGCACCCATCACTTTTATTGGTTTCATCCTTTCCCTCTACACCCATATCTACCTCATTACCTCTCCAACTAATATAAACTAGTTCACCTAAACTAGGGCAAAAGGTACACTAGATCCTCTAGTGTCATGGGGTTGTATGGATATAGAGTCTAATCCATGAAACCATGGAGCCTTACCCTCACCAAGGACCCCAATATCTCCTCCTCATCATTACCTACACCTATAAAACCACACAAAATAGATATTAGATCACTGTCATATCTCATAATATCTATTTATCTAAATAAAAGTTAAGCAATAAATTTATTTTTACCTATCTATGTCTTAGATACTATGGTCTCACCATCTATACAACCACCTAGTATAGTATCCCCATTTGCACAACCTCCTTACACCTCCTTTGTAGGTAACTTCCTCAACTAAAACCTAGCTATCATGGCTTGTGTCAGTCTCATCCTACATTTTAGAGGTCTCTCTATCATCTCTTTCAGCTCACCTATGGGGTCATCTAGGATGGTAATAATATCCACTCTCTCCTCTACCTCATACCTCTATCAATACCATGTCCTTGATGGCTACTAATCATCTTGATGCAAATTTAGTAGTAGTACATATAGTATCTCTACCTTTGCACCCCTATCCTCTTGTTCAGTTCCTCATCATGCTTGACTAGTCCATGATCAATCTTGATGTGGCCTTAGTGTCAGCCTCACTATTAGTGGTTCTAGTCCTATCCTCCCCCATGGATCCCTCACATGCTAAGACCACTACTCAAGCATCAATATCAATGTTTTTGGATGAGGTAGGCCCATCTGCCCTAGCACCCATGCCACTAAATTTGGCTCTCTCCACTAGAAGGAGTATCTAATTACCTTTATCCTCTTTATCATTGGTGTAACTATGTCTTAATTAACCCATGTAGCTACTATGTGCTCATATGGATACCACATAATGTCTACACATCTCACTAATTATATCACTAGCATGTGGGGTACAACTTATGCTACCTAGTCCTACTTCCATCTCCATACTTGAGGTAGCCTATCATTGATCATATGGGGCAACCCAACTAGTTGGTACACAGGAAACCTCTCATATATCTAATTATCAAAAAATATGATTGGTCCCATGGTCCTCTACCCTTTGACTAACATCTCATATATATCATGTAACATTTGGACCTAGATGACAAAACTTAGGTCATATAACACTTGATCCTCTAAGATCATCATGTTCAAGGCTACCATGAATAGTAGTACCTTACCATCTGACTTATGACATAACACCCATTGTGTTACAAAGCCTATCATAACCTTCTAGATATCTAAAATATATGATGTATAGACATCAAACATAATCTCATACATGGTATTATCATCTTTGAGCCTATAGCCAATAGGGATAAGGCTCTTCTCTCCTATAGACTATCTGGTATCACCATGGTAACCTACACTCCTACTATAGGCAGCCCCAGGATGGTATGGACATCCTCTAGCATGATAGCCACATCTACTATATCTCTATCCACTTCCCATTCAAAGGTGTTAGTCAATCATTCCTAGCATTAGTTAAATCATAATGACTATATAAATTTGATCCTCAATCGAGTTGTTAGATAATGACTATATCCTCATGAGGAAAAGGGTGTTTATGTACCAATTATTAAGCATAAGATATATTGAAAGGGGGTGAATCAATATATCATATATATTTTAAATATTTTACTTAATCAAACTCCACTTAACCATACATTCAATATATGTAATAAAATTGAAACAATAACATGCACCACATAAGAGAGAGAGAAACACCAGATTTTTACATGGAAACACAATGTGGGAAAAACCATAGAGAAAAATCTCAAGTATATGGATTGAGTATATTGAGGATTTAGTATCTAAAGATTAACAATGGAAGTAATTTATTTTAATTCTTACCATTAAGGATCATCATTAGTTGAGGGGGAGTTAAGTGTTAGCTTTAGTATTTCACTAAATTTTATCTATTTTAAATCTAAAGGAAAGAAGAAAAGAATGATGGGGATAAGTGATTAGAATGAATCTATATTGGTTTGTGCATCATATCTAGACATTGTGAGCACTCCTCTTTAGCTGGGGAGGATTACTTGCAAGTAAAAAAGCACTACCACAAGATGTTTGTTAGTAGTTAAATGAGTGGGTTGCCAAGCTACGTGCTTGTTCTAGGAAGTGTGAAACTTCTTTAGAGATGATAGTCTACTTTTGAAAGACAAAAGAATAATAAATAACTAAAAGAAATGTAAAGAGAGATTGAAAGAGAGATAAGATTACCATTATTAATAACCTATATTTAATAGAGAGTGATAGGGTGAAGGTGATGTGATCTATTTGTAATTTATAAGTTGTTTGGGTAGGTTTTAAAGAGGTTAGGGAACCCATAATCACTGACATCGATAGGGGAGTGACCGATATCAGTTATACTACTAAGGCCAGTAGTGAGGTGATTGATGTTGGTTAGGATTCTGAGGTCAGTAGGGGAAATAATTGTTTGGGAGCTTGTAGAAGGCTTTTCTAGGTCTAGGAAATGGTTTGGATCAGGTTTGGGAGGTTGGGAGAGTTATGAGAGAGAGATTATGGTTTGGGTAGATCTAGTTAGAGGTTTGATGTGTCAGGTTAAGGGGAAACAAGTGAGGAAACTTTGTAACTCCCTCACGGGGGTTCAGTTAGAAGTGCATAAAGTGAAGCATAGTAGATATAAAGTGATAGCAAAATAGATTTTTGAAAGACCTAAAAAACAAGTGATGTACTTAGCTATAGTGGTCATTAAATGATAAGTGCTAGATTGATGGTCCTTATCAAGAAGTCTAAACTTGAATACCTAAATAGAGTGAACAAGCGGGTGTTTTTGGTCCTCAAGAACTCAATTGTTGATCATGATAAACTTACATAAGATGACTGTAAGCCAAGATGTCAAAAATATAATACACATAGCTTGAATGTGAGTAAGAATGAATTTTCTTGATTTTTGTTGATCTAAACTTCAAGTTGGAGTTTAGCTTATATTTTTGATATCGATAATCCTACCTCTGTCAGCCATGGGTTGACCAATGTTGGTTTCCCTAAAATAGGTAAACATTACTATTTTTGGCATTTTCTCTATTGTTCTTCATGCCAAGTGTGAAACCCATTATAAAATAGTAAAAATAAGAAGTTATGAAGGAGGTAGTTGATTAGGAATTTAGTTTGGAAGTGGGAATAAGTCTTGGGTAGTTAGGATGAGGGGACCAGGTCTTAAGGTGACTCATCAGGTGAGAATTAGTCATAGGGTGAGGTGGCTAGGTAAGGTGGTAATAGGGTTTTTAATTAACTTAATTAAGTATTTTAAATTAATTAAATATGTGAGGGGTAAAAGTATGGGTTAGGGAGGTTAATTGTTATTATTGAAAAATAGGTTAAAAAGGGGTTTTAGCATAAGGAGTTACACGTGTGTGATATAATTTTGGTGTCTATAGTTGCCCCTTTTGTCTTGTAATTTGTACTGAAAAGTTTGTAAGACAAAATTAGGATTTGGATGTTCCAAGTATTGGATGAGGTATCCCCCATCAAAATGGGAATCGATGGAGGAGAAACTAGAATCAGGTACCAATGTGATAAAAATTAATTCGGTGAATGGTGGAGAATTAAGTATCAATCCATATGCATATACTATAACAAGCTATAGTAAACAAAGTTAAGAATAGGTAAGGTTAAGGAGGACTTGAATAGAAGTAACCAAAGCATAGCTTGTAAGTGATAGATGAGAGGTCACAAACAATCAAAGTTTTAGCTCTAATGGTTGATGTGTCCCAGGTATCTAAGGTAATAAATGCCCTTGGGAAAAATAAAAGGGTTAAAGATGATAGGATGAGCTTAGTTGCCATCCAAAGTACCTAATATACTGTGTGCACATAATAGCCAACAATAATGGTATAACATAAGTGGCCAAGATAAGAAATGAGAGGTTGGTGTATAAGTGTCAATGAGAAAAGAGATATTTGTGATCTCCAAGCAAAGTCATTATGGGTGAAGATGTAAGTGATCTCCAATGGTTTTTGTCATGGTTAGGGAGATATATGGGATATCCAGTTGCCCCAATATATGGGTAAAGTCTAAAAAGTTAATGGTTGCTTTATTATGGAAAACATTATTGAAATGGTGCTAATGTTGGTGACATTGTCGATATCAGTAATAGAAAGTGTCAACATTGGCAAACTAGGGAAACATTGCTGATGTTGGTATGCATAAACACCAATTTTGGTAGGTTAGGTCAAGAATGCTGATGTCAGTGGCTGACCAAACCTAACAAAAGGGGTTTTGGTGGTTGACCAAACTCATTTGCAACTTTGTGATTAGAGAGACAAAATAGGGTTTGAGAGTGATTGAGATGGTAGAGCAAAGAGTAGACCCATTAGGAGGCACACCACCATAGGAGCTAGTTGTGCTAGCCAAGAGGAGATAGAGAGATGAGGTAAGAGTCTCTGCTAGTTGGTTTGAAAGAAGATTAGGGTATTTATGTTTTTAAGGCTAATTTTGAGGTGGGGGTGTAGAAAAAATTAGTGGAGGGGTAGAAAAATAGGGTAGGTTAGTTTTAAGACAAGTTGGATGGTTTTTTGGGAAACTTTTAAGGTGAAATTAGTCATGTCAAGTTTGTGCCATTTGGCCCTAGGGCTGAACTAGTCACTGACATCAGTGAGGTCCACTGATGTCAATCAACATGGCACTAAATTTGGTAGGGGTCTGTCGATGTCAACCAACATTTAGGGTTACAAATCACCAACATCAGTAGTAATGCTGACACTAGGGACTATGAATGATTGACAAAATATGAGAAAGGATCAATTTGGATCCCTAGTGGAAGTAGTCAACTAGCCTAATGGCTGAGCTAGCCTCAAAAGACCTTATGTGACTGAGTGCTGCCTACATAGCCTAATTTAGGGCCTCAAGCCAATGTAATTCTCCTAGAGCCTAGGAAAAAGATCTAAAAATATGTGATAGGGGAAATGGGTAAAAATGTAAGTTGAGATAGGTTGAGGGTCTAAGGCTTAAAAGATAGGTCATAGTGTCAAAGGTCAGGGATATAAGTCATGAGGCCTAGAGTTGTGATGGGAGAGGAGAGATAGTGAATCCTAGGGTAGAGAGAGAGGTAGTAAAGCCTAGGGTAGAGAGAGAGGTAGTAAATCCCATGGTAGAGAGAAAGAGGTAGTAAATCCTATGATAGAGAAAAAAGAGTAGGGTAGTTAGTGAGGTGGGTATATGGTTGAGCTAACCTTAGAAGACCCATGTCGATTGAGTACTACCTACATAGCCTAGTTTAGGGCCTCAAAAAAATATAGTTCTCCTAGAGAAAAGGGAAAAAAGGTGGTGATAGAGTATATTAAAAATTATGTGACTTGAGTTGTTATGTGTATGGATATAGACAAGGATGGAGCTAACATTATGAGATCATTTACCAAGGTTGTTGAATACATGAGGAGGTATGTCACTTCAAATGAGTGGGAGCATATGGAAGCCATGGGGTTAAGAGGAGTGTGATGGTATTATTGAGTCACCCAGGATGTGTCCTTAATGATAACATTGATTGAGAAGTGGGATCACACCACCAGCACCTTCCATGTGTTGATCTAAGAGTTGATAGTGACTCAAGAGGATGTTTATAAGATTTTGTGGTTAACACTCTAGGGTGATGAGATATTTTCATGATTAAGAGAGGATCATGATAAATACATGGTCACATTATATGGAGAGCATGTTAGTGAGGTAACCTACCATTCTATAAGTTTTGAATATGAGCCACTCTATATGGCTGATGAGGAGTAACATCGACTAAGCATCCTGATGATGATCAAGATCATGGTGTATACATTACTAGATGTAGATGATGGTATATTTTTGATTGCATTGATAGGTGTGCTTGCATATATGGTTGAGTAGTGGACTATTTTTGCCTAGGGTCCAGTATTTTTGGCATAGTTATATAGAGAGTTATGGGTTTTGAGGCTATGACAGTGATATAGTTTATGTGTCAACCATTTACTACACTATTGGGTGTATGAGTACATTATGGTGACACAACCATTGGGGTTACCTACTATGATATTAGCTAGATTTAGGGTTGGTTTTAGATGATGGAGAGAGGGCATGTCATAGACTCAAGTGGATGGTGTGGTTCAGGACATTGCTTACTATAGGTACATGATTGAGGGTTTAATTTCTATTGATATTTTGTGGAGACCCTATTTGACATACCTAGTTTTTAGAGGACAGGCACAATAGATGGTGGGTTTTTAGAGCTCACTATGGGTCAAGGGTAGATGAGCTAGTGAGTTAGAGATGGTACCCATGACATAGGTTAGGAGGTTGTTTGGTCTAGTTCAATATATTCCACCTACCTTCCCTCAATATAGTTGGGATGACATAGAGGCACCCCTACCATTTCCCTATGAGACAAATGGGCAAAATTTTGAGGAGATACCAGTAAGGCTAGGTATTGGAGAACCAAGATGCATAGTAGCCTATATAGTTGGGTGGGTAGGGTTGCATCCCATGGTGGAGATCAGGAGGCCACCACTACATTTATATAGGTTGGTGAGAGAGAGGGATGTAGTGGTATAGACTCAATATGTAGTAGTACAAGATTGAGAGATAGCCCAAGCATAGGTTTTATCCTTATAGGGTTAGGTGGTGATGTTATAGGGTTAGATTTGGGCTTTATAGGGCCAAGTTGTAGAACTATAGGGATAGGTTATTATTTTATAGGGCCAGGTGATTATAGTGACAATAAAAAGAGATAGTCTAAGAGTAGTAGGCTAGGTTAATCCTCCTCCACCACCACCATAGGGACCAGTACAAGCTGGGCCATCATCAAGTGTTATGGGACCTCCATAGACTGTATCTATGGTAAGATATTTGACTATCTTTGATGAGATTGCCTATTATGAGAGGGAAATTAGAGTTTTTCCATAGATTTAGAGATATTCATAGAGCAAGAGTGGTCTATATCACGTGTTATGACTTCTATCTCACATAGACACAGACGGGCAGAGAGTGGTGATGATACTACTTCTTCACCATGTAGAAAACCTTGAGGACCCTGAGTGTCAAAGTTTGCCATTTTTGATTATCTATGTTATATGTATACTGGCCTGTGAGCTAAAGATGTGAGATGTATATTTTGAGAGAGAGAGATGATGTTATGATGATGTAGTTATGGACATGTATTATGATCACACATACACACACACATACATATATATACATGAGATGTTCATTTATTTATATGTTGAGATGTGTTTATTTTGATGGATTATGATGATATGGATGATGATTATTTTAGATGCTAATTTTATGCTATGTTAATCTTGATGTTAATGCTGATCATGTTAGTTGAGTTTAGACTAGCCTTTCCCATATATGTGATTGTATATGCATAGTTGGTTGGTTAATTTCATCTTATCATTTTTCCATATATTCATGATGGTGTATGATTAAAATGAGTTATGTTAGTTTATTTTAGCATTTTTCCATATTTGTGATGGTGTATGTGTAAAATAAATTGAGTAGGATTTGTTAGTGTTGGTATGACATTATTTTTTTTTGCTTTTTTTCACCTTACATAGAGAGATCGACATGTGATGTGAATGAAAAAATAAAGAGGTATAATGTTCATGCATCAGCAAAGATTATAATTTAGAACATAAATAGGCTCAAAAAAATGAGCCTCTTTCATGCCTTATATCTTTGAACCATTATGTTTGTTAGAGAAGCGTCATGTTTACCTTATATTAAGTGAGCTTCACAGTCCCTTAAAAGAGTATGAGGAGAAAAAGGTGAAATGAGGAAAAATGTTTGGGTAGCATAACCTACAAATTAGGGATGATATGCCCCTAATATGGGTGACTCGAGAGCTACTATAGGCAAATACATGACTTAAATTTTTTTTGTAAGCTAATTAATGTGGGAAGTCTATAATGGGATGTTGTATGGGTTAAGGTCATATAAAGCTATGAGAATATTTTTTGATTTATTTTTTCCCTTTGAGAATAAATCTTGGATTATCCATCCTTCAAGGGAGTGGTCTAAGCATTTGTTTTTAATTTTAAATATCTATCTTTCAAGGGAGCAGTCTATTGATAGTATCAAAGGGAAGTTACAGATTTGTCCTTCAAGGGAGCAGTCTACATTGAAAACCATGACTTGGGACTTTATAATTTTTTTATATATCCCATTTATTTTATTTTTTTTGTGATTTTAGTCATGGATAAGACTATAGAGTCTTAGGAGTTTTCCACTTTGAGGACAAAACCATACCACTATGTAAGTTAACTAAGTGTACATGATTAAGGGTGAAGAGGAAGAGAAATGAATGTAATAGGGATGCTCAAGGGATGAGCTCAAGTCAAACACAAAGTAAAGAAACACTCATCTAAAAAAATAATGGTCATAAGTGTAAGGTATTTAAAGGCTTAGGTTCTATCCTTCCTTCAGGAGAAGACAAATGATAAGTTCCTAAGCCATACTTATGAGTTATGATATAAGGTTCAAGCCAATTAAGAGAAAACTTACCCCATTTGATTTTCTTCATGTTCATCACATCTTGATTTTATTTTAAGATGAGATCTCCTATATTGAAATCTTGATCTTTGAGGGTTTTTTTTATAAGCACATTTAATACGTGCTTGATAGATTTGGAGGTGGTTGAGAGCTATGAGAAGGCACTCATCAAGAAATTCAAGTTGAGCCAAAAATTCTTGGTGAAATTCATAGTTAGTAAATATGTCTTCTAGAGAAATATGAAGAGAAGGAATCTGGGCTTCAAGAGGCAAAATAGCCTCCATCCCATATACCAATGAAAAAGGTGTAACACCCATATGGGTTTGAATGCTAGTGTGATAAGCCCATAAAGTAAAAGGAATGTGTGTGTACCAATCCTTGCCCATATCATTGACTACTTTCATGAGAATTTTGGTCAATTTTTTGTTAGAAGCTTCTACTTGTCCATTAGCTTGTGGATAGTATGGTGATGAGAAGCTTAATTTGATCCCAAATTTATCACAAAGACTTTAAACAGTCTTATTTTTAAAACACTTGCCATTATCTATTATAATCTTATGAGGGACACCAAAATGATAGATGATGTGATGGTTAAAGAAGTTAAATTTTTTTTTAGCTTTAGTGGAGATGAGAGGGATGGCCTTGACCCACTTAGTGAAGTATTCAATGGAAATAATGATAGAATAATGATGGAGGGATGATAAAGGTTAATCTCTCTAATTAGATCTAAGCCCCATTAGGAAAAGGGCCAAAAGTATTTGGCAACTCGTAATGCATGACTAAGAATGTGAAGGAGGTTAGCGTGTTGTTGAAACTTGATGCAATGCCAAACATAATCAACATAGTCTTGATGAAGTGTGGGCCAATAATATCCAAGTTGAAGGATACACTTGACAACTACATGACCATTGAAATGCCCACCAAAAATGCCCATCATGGACTTCCTTAATAGTGAAGGGAGTCTCAGTACTAGTGAGGCATCTAAGGAGAAGACCATCAAAACCTTGCTTGTAGAGAATTCCCCCTAATATAGTGTAATGAGTGGCACATTTTATAAAGGCCTATTTTCCATTATTGGAGAGATCAAAAGGGGTAATAGAGAAGGAAAGATAATCCATGAGTTGTTTGTACCATAAGTCATGCAAGTTGGATGTTACATATTTGACAAAGAGGATGTTAGTTGAGACATAGGATGGTAATGTTAAGTGATACATGGTGACATATATTCTCAAAGAGGAGGATGAAGAGGGTATGTGTGAGGCAAGTGAAGCCATCATGTTAGCAAACTTGTTTATAGATCAAATAATAGTTTGTAAGAGATAAGAGTCAAATGATCTTAAGATCATATCTACACGATGTTTATACCATAGTAGAATTGTGTTTTTACATAGGTAGGAACCATTAAATTGGTTAACCACTAGCTGAGAATCACCAAAAATAGTTATGGATTTGATACCCAAGAAGAGAGCTATTTGAAGTCCTAGAATCAAAGCCTCATATTCAACCATATTGTTAGTGCATTCAAAATCTAATTTAAATGACAAAGACATAGGGTCACCATCTAAAGGAATAAGAATGACCCCTACACTTCCAACTTGTTGACTTTTAGATCCATAAAAGAACATCATCATTTGATAGGAGATGTCATCAATGGAGGGCATTGTAATGGATTTGTCAGAGAATTTAAGGTTTAAAGGTTGATTTTTAGCTAAAGGGGTAATGACTAACTAATCAGTGATTGAGTTCCCCTTAATAGAACTTTTATAAATTGAATTTAGCCAGAAGCATGAGCCATCAGGCTACATGTTGGTTGTGATATGGCTTGGAATGCATGTATTTGAGGAGATCAATATGGGTGACTACATAGGTTTTGTGATTTAGGAGATAATGGTAAAGCTTGGAGGTAGAAAAGACCAATGCAAGATAAAGTCTTTTAGTATGGGTATATCGAGTCTCATAATCAATAAGTGTGTATCTTATGTAGTAAACCACCTAGTCTCAATGTTGGTCATCTTGATGTGCAATCATAACACCTAGAGAATGGTCTGTTGTGGAATAAGAATTGATAGGAAAAGGAGATATTTTTTAAGTACATCAAAATCTTCTTGTAAATCTGTATTCTAATATAAGGAGATATCCTTTTTGAGGATATGGTGAAAGGGTTGGTAGTGATCTCACAACTGGGAAATAAAGCAGCAAATTGACTAAAGTTTGCCCTATAGGCTATGGAGTTATTTAATATTAGTAGGTGGAGACATCTCTAGGATTACTCTAACCTTAGAAATATTGACCTTGATACCATGGAGATATATGATAAAACCTAAGAGCCTATTAGAAAGAACACCAAAGATGCATTTCTTTGGGTTTAGTTGAATGTTATATTGGAGGAGATGAGTAAATATGGTTTTGAGAATCATCAAGTGTTCTTGATGAAGTTTAGACTTTTCTATTAAGTCATCCATGTAATCTTCCATAATTTTGTGTAGGAGATCATGGAAAATGTAAGTCATAACACATTGGTAGGTTGCACCAGCATTCTTTAGGCTAAAAGGCATGACCTGATAATAGAAAGTCCACCATGAGGTAATAAAATTTGTCTTGTGTTGATCCTCAGCAGCAACTAGGATTTTATTATATCCAAAGAATTCATATATAAGTGATAACATCTCATGGTTGGCTATTAGATCAACAAGTTGGTCAATACTTGGCAATAGGAAGTCATCTTTTGGACAAGTGAGGTTTAAATCATGATAGTCAGTGTAAATGTAGATTCCCTCGATTACTTTTGTGATAGGAAGAATATTGGAAATCCATTGTGGGTAGTTGATGGGTTGGATAAAGTTAACAAAAAAGAGGCATTAGAGCTCTTATTCGACAAGGAGAGCAATACAAGGATGCATCTTGTGAAGCCTATGCTTAATAGGTTTAGCATCTCAATTGGTGACAATGTTATGGGTGATGATAGAGGGGTCAATACCAAGCATGTCATTATAAGACCAAGCAAAGGATTTGCTATGGTCATGAAGAAATGTGGCATAATCATCTTGCTTAGAGGAATCTAAATATTTGTTGATCTTGAGGATGTGAGGGTTATCATGAGAGAGCAGGTTGATGTCAATGGTTGATTTATTTAACATAGCTTATGTTTTAGATGGGAGTGATCATTGGATATAGGAATCATTTGCACCTATGTAGGTGAGAATTATGTCATCATATTGAGATTAGACATTGTTAATAGTGAGAGAGTCTTCATCAATTATTTCAGGATGAATGAGAGGAAAGGACCTTATTTCCTTACCTTGATGATAGGTGAGAGGCCCTAAATAGATGGAATTTATTTTAAAAAAATTAGGAGGTATTAATACCTTAGATTTCATAGGTGATGATGGAGAATAAGGTGGAGAAGGAGAGACTAATTATTTAATATTTGGCATATAAAAAGTCTTAATGAGTTTAGTTGGTTCATCACATCCCACTCAATGCCTCTTTTTGGCATTTTCAATGGTGTTGCTAGTAGGATATTTAATATGTGTATGGAAACCTTGTTCATAATGACCTAAACCAAATCCTTTCTAGGAACACCTATAGAGATAGGTATGAGTGAATCTAGGGTTAATTAGGAAAGAGAAGTCATAGGTAAATGGTTGTGGTGAAGAAGATGGATTGTTGATAGTGAGAGCTTGATCAATTCCCCCATATGTGAAATTGGTTTGAAGGTTAGGGGGCCCATAAGGGATGACCATCCCAATACAAAGACCATAATTTAGGTGAATGTGAAGACTTATATACTCTTGTAGAGTATAGAACATGTCAATTTTCAATAAATAATATTCGCTGAGTGACAAATGTTGAAAGGTCTCTTCCATAGGATCCTTGTCAAGAATTTAGGTTACTGGTATTTGAGTAACTGTGGGAGTGGAACTTGTAAAAGCTTCAGAAGTATCATGTAGAGAAGATGGCATTTTCAATGGGATGAGAACATCATTGGGACTATAGGTCATGTTGAATGTTTTAAATGGAGATGGGTTAGTAGGTATAACATGTACTTGTCCATCATTTTCAACCTTGACACAATAGTGAAAAGTTGAGGTAGACATGCCATAACATGTATCCAATGTCATTAAAGTAGTATGTTATATTGGAACTCTCCTTACACAACATAGAAGAGCTCAAGAATAGTGTAAGGACCTACATAGATATGTAAGACAATAGTGCCCATCTTAGTCATTGTAGTATCGTTAAAGGAATGGAGTACTACATCATTTTGAGACATACAATTGTCAAGAAGGGCTAGTTATTTGTAGGCATGGGTGGAAATAATATTAATATTATATTCCCCATTAGTCATAACTCTCTTAACATGAGTTTGATCAATATATTTGGTAATAAAAAGGGTAGAATCCTTATCTTTAGGGTGTTGAAGTGGAATTTCTCAATCACTGAAAGAAATCAGGAAGATAGAATTAAGGGAGCCAACCAAAGCTGTAAGAGGTTGGGGATCATTTGATTGTACCTCAATTTATTTAAAATCACTAATAAAAGCTTGATGGTGTTGGGATGAGTTTTGTATTAACTCATACAAAGATATTTTCATAGGAGATTGGTGAAGTTATTTCACCATTGAGCTTTGAATAACATCCAAAGATGTTTTAAGAACACCCAAGATGGAAATATTAGGATTAAGAGGTGGAGTGTCTTTGGAAAAAGGATGAGCCCAAGAAGTAGTGACATTTTCCTTAGCTTTATCTTTTTGGTTTTGTGATTGTGTGGTCACATTAACTATGTTAATTTGAAATGTTGGTGAAGGAAGTGGTAAAGGGGTTATAATGACATCTTTAGGTTTAAATTTAAGTGGAATAGTAGGAGGCATTATGGATGCCAAAGGTATAATAACAAGAAGGTTAACGAGAGTATCATCAAAGAGAGTATTGACATCAAAGTGTTGTTGAATGATTGTTGTGAGGGCTTTATAACTCTTAGTATCATGTGCAGGTGAAAAAATGATATAAACATACATGTGTATCATTAAACCAAGATGGATTCATTCTAAGAGGAATATAAGTCTTAATGGGAGGAAGAGTTATTATGGAGGATTGTAATAACTGATGTAGGAAAAAGTTTTGAGAGCCTACAAGTGGGCTTGCACTTATTGTGGTAATAGGAGTGGACACCTTCTTTTGTTTAAATGTTGGAAAGGTAATTTTACATGGTTCCTAGTTTGGTAACAATGAAGTTATGTGTTTTGTTGTCACTTTATTAGTGTTAGATGTGAGAGTCCTATTAGATGGCAAAGGTAGGAGTGGAGGTAACTTAACCTTTTGTTTTGCTTGGTTAGGTAATATTCCAACTAAGTAAAGGATGTGGCCCCAAAATGGAAGGTAAAGTTGAGGTTTGAAGAAGGGATCGATGAGATCTAAGGGGCTTAACATTTTTTGTAATTTAGGCCATGAAACTCTAACTAGTGGTTGAGGAGATAAATCTAATTTCACCTATGGATGAATTAAATTAGATATGGTGTGTACACCTAAGGGTTTGATCTGATTTAATGTAGTAGATTCTTATGAGGGTGAGGGTTCTGACATATATGGTTGAGCTTCAAGTGCTTTTAGTGAAGAAGCTATAGCTTTGTGAAGGACCTTGAGGTAAAGGGTAGTAAGAGGGTTGGTAGTAAAGGTTGACATTAATTGTGTTGGATAAGGAGTTTTTAGATGGTCCCAAAATGTCACATGATCTAGCTTCGTAGAGTCAAGAAATTCTAGAATTTTCACCAAATGAGAGAAGGGTTTAGATGAAGTTGATGTAGGCCTTACAGTTGTGTCTTTAGAAGGTTTTAGTGTTTAGGAGAGAAGGAAATTGTTGGTTTCTACTACTTCAAGCCAAAGATGAGAAAGAATTGAAATGGGGTCCTCTTCGATATAAATGGGAGAAGAGACATGGTCTACCATGGGTGGAGGGGAGGTAGGTGAAGAAGGTTCCTCAAGAGGGTAAAGCATAGGTATTATGGTTCCTCAACATGTGGGTGAGGCATGGGTAAAGTATTATTCTCCATAGGTAAGAAAAGGGGTAAGAGTGGGATAATTGGAGTAGGCACAATAGGTCTCTCATCTATTATGGGAGTAGATAATATTGATTCCCTAAGTGAAAAGGTGGAGTGGGTAGGGTACTACTCTCTATAGGTGAAGGAGAAGTAGGCAAAGAAGGTTCCTCAAGAGGCTATAATGCAGGAATGATGTTCCCTTGAACATGTGGTTGAGGAATAGGTAAGGTGTGGTCTTCAAGTGGTAAGAGGATAGGTAATATTGGTGAAAATTAAATTGGTGTTACATGCTCCTCAAGTGGTAAAAGAAGTGGTAAAGGAAGATCTTCCTCTCAAAGGAGTGGAAAGGGTGAAATAGGCTCTTTTACTTAAAGAGGAAGGATGGGAAAAATAAATGTTAATAAATGTGGGGGAGGAGTCAATGAAATATATGTTTCTTATTAAGGGGAAGGTTGAACTAGAGGTAAAGGAAAGACCATATTAACCGTATGGATATTATGATCACCTAAGTTAGTTGTAGACTAAACAATATTTTGATTTAGTGAATGGTTAGGAAAAGAGTGTTTAAACACATCCATACTTTGATTAGGGGGTGAATTAAGATTATCCAAGATGAGATCACCTCTATCAAGCGTATCTTGAACAATGTTCTTGAGTGTCTTATAGTTATTAGAATTGTGGTCTTTAACTCGATGATAACCACAAAACTCATCTTCCTTGTACCAAGATGGGATAGGATGGGAAGGGTTGAACCATATAGGAGATTTGATTTGAGGAAGGGTTATGACACCTTGTTGTAATAATTTCTCCAAGACAGATGTATATGAATCCCTAATAGGAATGTATTGTCTTTGTTCATACTGTTGTTAAAATTGCTTGGTCAGATTTTGGAAAGTCAATTAATTTGATCAGTTTATCATTGTGGATGAAGCTGAATTAACAACCACCATGTTGGTGGAGCCTTTAGCTTTTTGGTTTATGGGAGAAGTTTTAAAGTAGGAGTCATTTGATTTAGAATTAGGATTCTTACTACATAACTTGACTTTGCCTTCATCTATAGTGCAAACCTTGAGTTTTCATGCCATTGTAAAGGCATCATAAAATGTGCAAAAAGTTTTTACCTAGGGTGTGGATGAGATGTGCTTAGCACATGCCCTCGAGAAGAGCTCAATAAGCTTAGGTTGGGGTAAGGAGAAGGAGAATTGATTGATCAATCTTTTCCAATGAGTGACAAAATCTATAATAGACTCATCATCAAATTGTCTGATAGAATAAAGGTCTATTATAGAAACCTTTTTAAAAATGTTAATAAAGAAATGGTCTAAGAATATTTTTTCAAGTTGGGTAAATGAGAAAAGGGAGTGCTGAGGTATATAGATATACCAATCCAAGGCAACACCTAAGAGAGACAGAGGGAAAGTATGAAGTAGTAATGCATCATCATATCCTATTAAATAACAAACATGTCTAAATGTTTACAAGTGCTATTATGTGTCACCTTTACTCTAGAAATGAGTAAATTTAGGGATTTCCCATTGGCTTAGATAAGGGTGAATAGGCATAGAAGGGTGGATTGATTCATTGCATATCTGATCATAAGATAACACATTTTTTAAACCAAAAATGGATGTTTCTAGATTAGACATCTTATCCATCAATATCTTAATGAGGTCTAGAGGGGGATTAGTTTTGGGAATACCTCCTAAGTTATAGGGAAGCTAATATGAAGTAGAGGGAGCATATGACATAGCTTTTTGAGGTTGTGTTAGAGCAACATAAGGATAATGAGTCATACGCTAGGGTGTGGAAAGAAAAGGGGCTTGTCCCATTGGGTTGGAGACTATGCCTTGGTTGGTTATTATTGCAAGTTGGATTATTGGCATGGTTAGATTAGATGAAGGGTGAGTCATAAATTGAGTAATTATAAGCATGAGGGTAGATGGAATAGGTACCACTACATTCTAGAATGGGGTGTGAATTAGTTGAACTAGTTATGGTTGTGAAAGTAGAGAAGCTACACCAAGGTTTAGGTGGGATTGGGCAGTTGGAGATGATACACTTTGAACATTGTTTATAGTTGGGTTACTCATCGAAGTGGTAGTTTGGGTAACCATGGGGAAAATAGTAAATGCAATTAAAACTAAGGTTTTCTCCATTAGAGAGGTTTGCATACCATATATTGAGTCACCCAAAGAATTATAGGTTTAGCTCATAGCAAGGTAATTTTAAAGGGCTACCACATTATGATCAAGAAATTTAGCAAAATCTTGATCTCCCTCAGGCACGATGGGAATTTGGTTAGGGATGAGAGTATGCTATTTATCTTAAGTATGCTCCATGATAGAATTGAAAGTAAGAGGGGAAGGTGGAAGGAGTTGTCAGCTTGTGTAATCAACAAGAATTTTGGATTGAGCTCATGTCAATACCATGCAAAAGGAAGTATAAATAGTCTTACTGCCCTATATTAGAAGTGGAATAAGGAAAAACCAAGTTTGATTGTGGGCTATTTTAGATTGATATTTTGAGTAGATGAAATTATACATTCATTGACATCAGTCTCTTGACCGATGTCAATAGAAATTTTTTGTCAATGTCGGTGGATTAACTGATATCGGTGGGTAAAATCTATCGATGTCAATCACTATGATATCTTGGGAGAGGAAAATATGATATTTTAAGAAACTAGAGGTTGAAACTAGGTAAAAGAGTAGATGTAAAAGGTTTATGTAATAAGGAAGAACATGCAAAAAACTTGAGATAATAGGTTATACAAAATGAGTATTAGAAATAGTATTGATTTTTTGAATCAATAGAAAAACATCCCTACTAAATCCAAAATATAGAAGGTAATAGAAAGTGGAAAGAACATACAACCAACAAATATTAAGTCCTAGAGATTAATTTTTAGTCTCGTATTGGATTAAGTGAGAAGGGAATTTGGTTATCGAAGGTACTAGATAGCAATCTAGAGCTAGTTTCAAGTTAGTTTTAGTGCTCAAGAGGAAATATGTGTTAGACCAAGTATGTGGCTTGTTATAGGATCTTTCTCTCCACACTTCATGAACTTAGAGCTGAGCTAGGCCACTTAGACAAAATATACCTTATGTCTAGAGTTTATACTCTACTAGAGAATGAAGTGGGTTCTCCCCATGGTGGTGAAATCCAAGTAGGATAACTAGGTAGGGTAAGGTGATCCACCAAGTGATGAAATCCTAATAGGCCTTTTCTCAAGTGAGTTTAGATGTTTGTTTATGTGGATGTGATTTGGTTGTGTAACAGGTGAACTACAATTCATTAAAAATACTCATAATTAACTAGGTGAGTTAATATGTAACAAGTAAACTATGAAATGTAGTAAGTTTTAAACCCAAATCTGAAATGTTTAGATTCAAATGAAAATAGAGATGAAATATGAATAGAGAATGAAATGCACTATTCTAATGTGCATGCAAGAATAAGTAAAGAAGAGATTCTCTCTTTTTTTTTGGTAAAATAAAATGATAAATTTCTTTTAGAGGCAAAGAGAAAAGAAAGAAAATTTTATTTTAATGCTTTTTTAAATAGAAAATAAGAAATTGAATTTTTTATTTTAAGAGAAAAGAGGAGGAAGTGAAAGAAATGAAATTTTCACTATCATGTACCTATATGAATGCTTAAAATAAGAAATGAACCCAAGGAAAACTCTAGGGTCCCACCAGGCATGCTAGAAATGTTTCACTAAATTTTGTCTATTTTAAATCTAAAGGAAAGTTAAAAAAATGATGGAGGATAAGTGATTAGAATGAACCCATATTGGTTTTTGCACCGTATCTAGATATTGTGAGCATTCCTCTTTGGCTGGGGAGGACTACCTACAAGTAAGAAAGCACTATCAAAAGATGTTTTTTAGTAGTTAAATGAGTGGGATTTCAAGCTATGCGCTTGTTCTAAAGAAATGTGAAACTTCCTTAGAGATGACAGTTCACTTTTGAGAGATAAAAGAATAATAAATAACTAAAAGAAAGGTAAAAAGAGAGCGAAAGAGAGATAAGATTACTTTTATTAACAACTTTTATGTAGTAGAGAGTGCTAGAGTGTAGGTGACGTACTCTATTTGTATTTTAAAAGTTTTTTGGGTAGGTTTTGAAGAGGTTAGGGAACCCACAATCACTGACGTCGGTAGGGGAGTGATTAATATCAATTATACTGCCAAGGTTAGTAATGAGGTGATTAATGTTGGTTATGCTATTAAGGTCGATACAAGAAATAATTGTTTGGGAGCTTGTAAAAGGCTTTTTCAAGTCTAGGAAATGGTTTGGATCAGGTTTGGGAGGTTGGGAGAGTTATGAGAGAGAGATTATGGTTTAGGTAGATTTGGTTAGAGGTTTGGTGTGTCAGGTTAAGGGGAAACAAGTGAATAAGATTTGTAACTCCCTCATGGGGGTTTGGTTAGAAGTGCTTAAAGTGAAACATAGTAGATATAAAGTGATAGTAAAATAAATATTTAAAAGACCTAAAAATCAAGTGATGTACTTAGTTGTAGTGGTCATTAAATGATAAGTGCCATATTAATGGTCCCTATCAAGAAGTTCAAACCTAAATGCCTAAATAGAAAGAACAAGTAGGTTTTGTTGGTCCTCAAGAGCTCAATTGCTAATCATGATTGACTTAAATAAGATGACTATAAGCCAAGATGTCAAAAATAGAATTCCTAGAGCTTGAATGTGAGTAAGAATGAATTTTATTGATTTTTGCTGACCTGAACTTCAGGTTGGACTTTGGCTTATATTGCTGATGTTGATGATCCCATCGATGTTGACCATGGGTTGATGGATGTCAATGGCCCTAAAATAGGTAAACCTTACTATTTTTGGCCATTTTTCTATTGTTCTTAATGCCAAATGTGATAGCTATTATAAAATGGTAAAAATAAGAAGTTAGGAAGGAGGTAGTTGATTAGGAATTTAGTTTGAAAGTGGGAATAAGTCTTAGGTAGTTAGGATGAGGGGATCAGGTTTTGAGGTGACTCATCAGAGGAGAATTAGTCATAGGGTGAGGTGGCTAGATAAGGTGGAAATATGGGTTTTTAATTAACTTAATTAAGTATTTTAAATTAATTAAATGTGTGAAGGGTAAAAGTATGGGTTAGAGAGGTTAATTATTATTATTAAAAACTATATTAAAAAGGGGGTTTGGCACAGGGAGTTATGCACATGTGTGTGACATAATTCTAGTGTCTACATCTAGGATAGACCCTTTACCATTGATGTCAAAAGGGGAGAAGAATAGAAATAGGTACAAGAATAGGTATAGGATGCTACAATAAGAGGGAGTTATTATATGTTTTTTAGATGGCAATATATGTAGGTTGGAATATGTAGTATAGGTTTTAAGATGTGGTAGTTTTAGTTTGAGGTTATTATCAATGACAAAGGGGGAGATTATTTTAAATATTACCATTGATGTCAACCTCAAACTAGAACTAACACATCCTAAAACCTATACTACACATGCCAACCTGTACATATTGCTAGCTAAAAAACATATAGTAACTTTCCCTTACTATAGCATCCTATACCTATTTTTGTTCTTCTTACCCATTGACATCAATGGAAAAGGGTCTATCTTAGAGCTAACTAATCATATAAACATAAATTAAAAAAAATACTCAACTAATATATCATTGATGGAAATATTGTCATTGATGTCAAAGGTCTAGCATTCTTGGTGACAGAGGCCCCATGGAATTTATTGTCTAAAGGTGTTTTTAATGTTCATATTTTGGGTAAATTTTCTGATATTTATTTAATATTAATGAATACATTTTTGGTTGCATAAAGTCAAAAAGAGGGCCCATGAGGAAGTTAAAGAGTCATGAGGAAAAGACAAAAGAGGGAAAGGACACATTTCCCATGAAGGGTCACCTTGATGAATTCGAAGGGTGAATTTTTCTATGGAGAGTCATCTTAAGGAATTTGAAAGGTCACCAAGATAAAGAAAAAAGGGGAAATGACATATTTTCTCATGAAGGGTCACCATGTGACTTTTCAAATGAAAGATTTGAAGGGTCGTGCAAGTTTGGTGCCATTTTCCATGAGGAGTGAAGGGTCACAAAGGGTGAATGTAAAAGGTCATTTTGGAAAGATATTAATAAAGGCTTGAGAAGCCATTTTTAATATGAAAGAGAGTGCATGGTTTGTAATTGTTTTATATAATAAAAGAGAAGAAAATAGAAAGATATATTATAGATTTCTATCATTTGTGGAGAAATCAACATTGAGAGATAGTTGTGTTTTATACACAAGAGGGGTCGATGCTCTTATGGGTTGGTTCTCAAAAATATTTGCAAGGGGTTGGTGCTCCTATAGGTTGGCGCTCAAAAATAGTTGTTGTGTTGGTGCTCAGTAAAGGAGTTGATGATCCTATAAGTTGATCTTTGCTAACTTTATAATTTGAGTTGGTGCTCATTCAGATACTTGAGATTATTTTTTATATTTTTCCCCACATTGGGTTTCCACATAAAATTTTGGTGTCTCTCTCTTTCTCTGATGTGGTGCATGTTATTGTTTCAATTTTATTACATATCTTAGATGTGTGGTTAAGTAGAATTTAATTAAGTAAAATATTTAAAATATATATGATATAATGATTCAACCCCCTCTTAGTATATCCCATGCTTAACAATTGGTATCAGAGCAAGTTCTTTTGAAAAGAGTTTAACAGCTTGAAGGTAGATCAAGGAAAACATGGTGGCTAGATCACATGAAGGTTTTTATAAAATTAAGTCACCTTTGTTTGATGGAAAAAATCATGCCTTTTGGAGCATAAATATGAGGATTCACTTGATGTCCCTTGGATTTTAAATTTGGCAAGTAGTGGTAGAAGAATACAAAGAACCACAGACACTTGTAACTACTCTGACAGAAAAGAAGGCAAGTAAAAATAATGCTAAAGATTTAAATGTTATTTTATGTGGTTTATATTGATCTAAAACTTAGAAGTTTTGATTGACAGATATTTCAAGAACATAAAAATATCACAGTAACAATGAATTCTCTGAGAAGGGATATTTTATTACTCAAGATTGCAATACAACCATATGCTTATCTCTGAGAAGAGATGTCTGATTTCTATATCAAGTTACATATTCATTTATACACATTTTGAAAGTAGGAGGAAGATGTGGAAGGTCACAAATCTAGAGAGAGATTAAGTGGTTTGACTTCCATGATTTAAAACAATACATAATTCAAAGAATTACTATTTTTAAACTACACTACTAAAATTGAAATTTGGGGCACTTCTATTGGGTTTTGGGGGTCAAAAACCACTAAAAAAATATTAGTGTCATCTTACCGCATTCTCCTCTTTATTAGATTTCCAATAGTTCAAATGGGGAAGAAATCTGAGCTAGGGTGCAAAAGTTATGGCTCCTAAAATTTCTATTATCAATTGGGGTAGAACCATCACCCAAATTATTGCCTGGTTCATATATGAATTAGAATTTATTAAAGTTATGAAATTTAAATCTATTCATGAGACATGGTATTCTTATAGCATATGAGATGCAGATTGAATAAGAGAAACCCTCAAAGAGGGCAGTGGATTTCAAGACATCAAAGAAATACAAGGCTAAAATTTAAGAATCAAGTGACAGTTTTAGTGATGAGGAAGATGACAACATATCTCTATTCATCTATAAGCCAAAAAAGGACACAGGTAAATATCAATAAAAATTTCCATTTAAATGTTTTAAATGTGGTAAGATTAGACATTTTGTATATAAGTGCCTAGATAATAATAATGGTGACAATGAAGAAGGAAAGTCTACATACAAGAACTTTAAAAGAAAATTTAAGGGATTCAAGAAGAAGAGTTTATATTCTAAAGATCTTAGCTCAGTCGAAGATAGTGGAGTCAGTGACTCAGATTATGAAGAGATTCTACTCATGACCATACATAAATATGCCTCTACAAACAAAAGTAAAAATGATCAAGAAGAAGAATATGATGAAGCTAAGGTGAATCTAGAAGGATAACTCACTTTTGCCTTAGAATAATTACAAGCTCTTGAGAAAAAGAATCAAAGACTAAAGCTCCAGATCGAGAAAAATGAAAAGGAGTCAAAGGAAATAATTAAATATCTACAATCACACATTAACAAATCCAAAAATAATGAAGAAGATCTAATAGCTCAGTTGCAAAAATTAAGTGAAGAATTTGAAAGGTATGTTATTGAAATTGCCTCTTTAAAATTAGATCTTGAGAAAAAAAATAAAATAGTCAATGACAAAGCAACCAATTATTCAAAAATTGAGAATAACACTAATATATAGAATAAGATATTAGAAAGACAAAAATCAATATCAGATAAGATAGGTATCATATTTGAAAAGAAAAAGAGCAATGCTCAAAGAAGTTCAGAATGTAGAGGATAGCTCAAACAAAGAAGATTGGAATGAACAAAGCTACAAAAGACAATTTGGTCAAAGATACACAAATTATAATAGATTCTATTTTCATAGTTATTGTTTTTATTGTAATGGTTATGGTCATTATAAAATAGAATGTCAAAAAAGAGCTAATAATTTAAAAAATAAGGAGAAGGAAACTCATATAGAGTCAAGCAGAAGCCACAACTCTTTTGATCCTTTATCAGGATTTGATGAAGAGGTCATAATATGTTACAAGTTTAATAATTTTAGACACATAATCTGATATTATAGAAGCATGTTCAAGTCAATCAAAAAAGACCAAAGTTTCAAAGATCCATTCATCAAAAAGAAAGTTAAGACATGTTCATGATAGAAGAAACAATTTGAAAAGTCTATGTTAGTACAGACAACTTTAGATGTAAGAAATGAAGAAAAGCCATGGTTCATTGATATTGGATGTTTGAGGTACATGATAAGAGACAAGAGCAAGTTCATAACTCTAAATAATATCAATGGTGGCACAGTGAAATTTAGAGACAATACCACTACCAGATATCCAAAAAAGGTATATTAAGTTTGGATAATGGTAGAACTAATATTGAAAATGTTCTATATGTAGAAGGTCTTAAGCATAATCTATTAAGTGTAAGTTAAATGTGTGATCAGGAACGCAATAAAGTTTTATGTAAAAGGTTTTGAAATTAGGAAAAAATATTAAAATGTGTTGATTACAAATGCTCAAAGGATAGGAAACAATTTGTATATGTTATCAGATATCAAAGGTCAAAAATGTTGTTTGAGTCAGGTTGAAGAAAGTTGGTTATGTTACAGGAGAATAGGAAACATAAATTTTGACAATCTTGTCAACATCAGTAAGAATAAAGTAGTTAGATATGTTCTAAACATTACAAATCCCTCCAACACTCTTTGTGAACCATGTCAATACGAGAAGTAGGTCAGAAGATGGTTCAAAACAAAAGAATACTCGACCACTCAAATGTTAGAGCTTATTCATAATAATGTGTGGACCTATGAGAACTCAAAGTACTCAAGGTGAGAAATATTTCATGTTGCTTATTGATGATTTTACACATATGACTTGGGTGATTTTTTTAAAGAAAAAATCAGAAGCTTTCAACCACTTCAAAGCATTCAAAGATTTTTTTGAAAATAAAACTGGCTTGAAGATTAAGTGCCTGAGATCAAATCAAGGAGGAGAATTTATGTCAGATGAGTTTATTGAGTATAGTGAAGACCATGGGATAAATAGACATTATTTAACAGTTAGAACTCCACAATAAAATGGAGTAGTTGAGTGGAAAAAACAAATAGTTTAGGAGATGGCAAAGACAATGCTAAATGAATCCAATATACTAGATAAATATTGGATATATGCAGTAGGTACAATAGTGCATATTCAAAATAGAGAGTTTTTGAGATTCAATAGTGATAAGACTCCCTCTGAGCTATGGAAAGAAAAATGAGCTATAGTTGATTACTTCAATGTTTTTGGTAGAAAAATTGGGTAAGTTTGAATCTAGAATAAATGGAGATATATTTCTAAGATATTCTAGAAAAAGTAAATCTTATAAATGTTATAAAAAAAGAACTAAGAAGATTATTCAAAATACACATGTCAATATAGATGAAGATGTAACACAAAGAGCCAATGATCTAGTAGACACTCCTAAAATCATTAAATAAGAAGATTTTGAAGAATCAGATAATGATAAAAAGAAGGATCAAAAGGACACCAAGACCCCATCTAAATATGTTCATATAAATCATAATAAGAGTGACATCATTGGGAACATAAATGAATGAGTTTGCACCAGAAGGATGATAGTAAGTGAATATGAGCAAGTTAATTTTTCTTTCTTATCCAAAATTCAGCCTAAAACTTTTTCAAAAGCTAGACATGATGAGCATTGGGTTAGGGAAATGGATGAAGAATTAAATCAGATAGAAAAGAATGATACTTGGGAATTAGTGCCTAGACCAAAAGATCAAAATGTGATAGGAAAAAAATAGGTATATATAAATAGCTTGAATGAAGATGGTGAAGTTACCAAGAATAAAGAAATGTTAGTGTGTAAAGGATATACTCAAATTGAGGGTATAGATATTGAAGAAACTTTTACACTAGTGGCAAGGCTAGAGGCTATTAGAATGTTCCTTGTGTATGTAGTGTTTAAGAATTTCAAAGTGTTTTAGATGGATGTCAAGTCTACCTTCCCAAATAGGAATCTAGAAGAGGAGGTCTACATTGAGTAGCCTGAGGGATTTATTCTCTCAAATGATAGTAGCCATGTATGCAAATTGAAGAAAGCACTGTATGGATTGAAACAAGCTCTTAGAGCTTGGTATGTAAGACATGATAAGTACTTGCAAGATCAATGTTTCAAGAGAGGATTTGTCGACAGTAATCTCTACATCAAAATAGAAGGTGAACATCAATTGATTGTTATGGTATATGTTGATGACATAATATTTGGAGGAAAAATTGAAAAGATGACAAAAAAAATTCTTATAATATGCAAAAATAATTTGAGATGTCTATGCTTGGAGAATTGTCTTTTTTTAAAGGTTGTAACTATTTCAGTCAAAAAAAGGAATTTTTACATCTCAAAATAAATATGCCAAGGAGATGTTGAAAAAATTTGGTTTTGAGGATTGTGCACTAGTTGGCACACTAACAGGTATATGAAATAAGGTAAGTAAGGATGAATATTCACTAGTTATAGATTAATCTTTTTATAGATATATGATTGGTAGTCTTTTATATTTGACAGCATCAAGGCCAGACATCATGTAGGTAGTAGGCATAGTTACGAGATATCATTTAGCTTTAATGGAGAGTCATGTTCAGTTGGTGAAAAAAATATTTAGATATGTGAAGGGGACATTAGATTATAGATTATGGTATCCTATAGGTAGATATTTCACTTTGGTTTGCTAATACAGATTCAAATTGGGAAGATTATTTAGATGATAGAAAGAGTACAAGTGGAGGAATTTTTTTTCTTGGTGATAGCTTAGTATCTTGGCTAAACAAGAAGCATAACTTAGTATCACTTTCTACAGCTGAATCAGAATATATTATAACGGTGTTGTGTTGTACTCAAGTGTTTTGGATGAAGAAAACTTTAGAAGACATCAAGGAAAAATATTATGAGCCTATATCTATTTTTTATGACAACACAAGTGCTATTAATATTTCTAAGAATCTAGTGATGCATTCAAGAAAAAACATATTCTTATTAGATATCATTTTTTGAGAGATCAGGTGGCAAATCAATAGGTTAAAATGGAATATATTAGTACTATAGAATAGATTGCAGATATTTTCACAAAGACACTACAAAAATACACATTTGAATATCTATGGAAGAAGTTGGAAGTACTTTATTTTACTTCCTATCATTAATGATCAACATCAATTGAGGGAGAGCTAAGTGTTAGCTCTAGGATAAACCCTTTGCCATTGATGTCAAAGGGGGAGAATAATAGAAACATGTACAAAATTAGGTACAAGAATAGGTATAAGATGCTACAGTAAGGGGAGTTATTGTATGTTTTTTAGATGATAATATGTGTAGGTTGGCATGTGTAGTATAGGTTTGAAGATGTGGTAGTTTCAGTTTGAGGTTACCATCAATGACAAATAGGGAGATTGTTGGAAATATTTTCATTAATGTCAAAGGTCTAGCATTGTTGGTGACAAAGGTTCCATAGTATTTATTATTCAAGGTAATTTTACTTTTCATATTTTGGCTAAATGTATTGATATTTATTTAATATTAACGAATATATTTTCGGTTGCATAAAGTCAAAAAAAGGGCCCATGAAGAAATCAAAGAGTCATGAGGAAAAGATAAAAGAGGGAAAGCATGCATTTTACCATGAAGGGTCACTTTGAGAAATTCAAAGGGTCACCAAGTAAAGATAAAAGAAGAAGGGTGAATTTTTCTATGAAGAGTAATTGTAAGGAATTCAAAAGGTCACCAAGATAAAGACAAAAGGGGAAAAGATGCATTTGCTCATGAATGATCACCATGTGACTTTTCAAATGAAAGGATTCAAAGGGTCATGAAATTTTGGCACCATTTTCCATGATAAGTGAAGGGTCAAAAATGGCGAATGCCAAAGGTCATTTTAGAAAGCTATAAATAAAGGCTTGAGAATCCATTTTTAATATGAAAGAGAGTGCATGGTTTATAATTCTTTTATATAAGAAAAGAGGAGAGAATAGAAAGAGATATTATAGATTTCTATCATTTGTGGAGAAAATAAAATTGAGATATAGTTGTGTTTTATACACAAGAGGGGTTGGTGCTTCTATAGGTTGGTGCTCACAAATCTTTACAAGGAGTTGGTGCTCCTATGGGTTGGTGCTCACAAATAGTTGTTATGTTGGTCCTCAACAAAGGGGTTGGTGATCCTTCAAGTTTGTGATTAATTTTTTTTAAAATTTTATTGGTGCTTATTAATATACTTGAGATTATTCTAAATGGTTTTTTTCACATTAGGTTTCCACGTAAAATATGCTCTCTCTCTCATGTGTTGCATGTTATTGTTTTAGTTATATTTCATATCTTGAATGTATGGTTAAGTGGAGTTTAATTAAGTAAAATATTTAAAATATATATGATATAATAATTCATCCCCCTCTTAGTATATCTTATGCTTAATAATTTCTATCAGAGCAGATTCTTTTGAATAGAGTTTAACAACTTGAAGGTAGATTAGGGAAAGCATGATGGCTAAATCACATGAAAGTTTTTATAAAAATAAGGCACATTTTTTTATGGGATAAATTATAATTTTTGGAGCATAAGGATGAGGACTTACTTTATGTCCCTTAGATTTGACATTTGGCAAGTAGTGGTAAAGGAATACTCTCTCTCTCTCTCTCTTATGTGGTGCATGTTATTGTTTCAATTTTATTACATATCTTGAATGTATGGTTAAGTGGAGTTTTATTAAGTAAAATATTTAAAAGATATATGATATACTAATTCACCCCCCCTCTTATTATATCCTATGCTTAACAATTTCTATCAGATCAGGTTCTTTTAAAAAGAGTTTAATAGCTTGAAGGTAGATCAGGGAAAGCATGATGGCTGGATCACATGAAAGTTTTTCTATAAATAAGACACATTTGTTTGATGGGAAAAATTATGATTTTGGATCATAAGGATGAGGAATTACTTTATGTCCCTTTAATTTGACATTTGGCAAGCAGTGGTAGAGGAATATGAAGAATCACAGACACTTGTAACTACTCTGATAGAAAAGAAGGCAAGTGAAAATAATGGTAAAGCTTTAAATGATATTTTATGTAGTTTATGTGAATCAAATTTTGTTAAATTTGTGTAATTAAAATATGATCATAATACTTGGGTAAATATTGAGAATATTTACAAAGGTGATGGAAAGGTTCAGCAAGCTAAGCTCTAGAATTTTAGAAGATAGTTTGAGAGTTTGAAGATGGAAGAGGAAGAAAACATAGCAAGTTATATTTTGTGGGTTGATAAAATATTTTATTAGATTCAAAGACTTGGAAAAAAATTATAATAATTAGTAGTGGTACAAAAGGTTTTAAGATCTCTACCAATGAGATATGATGTAAAGTTTTCAGTAATTGAGGAGATGAAGAATCTAGCTAAGCTAAAAATGGATGAACTACATGGTATTCTTATGGCATATGAGATGTAGGCCAAACAAGTGAAACCCTAAAATAGGGAATATGCTTTCAAGACATCAAATAAATACAAGGCTAAAATTTAAGAATTAATTGACAGCTCTAGTGATGACGAAGATGACAATGGAGCTCTATTCATCTGTAAGCCAAAAAAGGGCATAAGTAAATATCAAGGAAAATTGTTATTTAAATGTTTTAAATGTGGTAATATTGGGAATTTTGTATCTAAGTGCCTAGATAAGAATAATAGTGACAATTAAGAAGGAAATTCTACATACAAGAATAACTTTAAAGGCAAAGTCAAGAAGGGATTTGAGAAGAAGAGTTTATATTCTAAACATCCTAGCTCAGTTGAAGACAATAGAGTTAGTGACTTAGATGAAGAAGAGATTATATTCATGACCATATATGAATATGCCTTCACAGGCAAAAGTATAGATGATCAAGAAGAAGAACATCGTGAATCTAAGGTGAATTAAGAAGGAGAACTCATTTGTGCCTTAGGAGAATTATAAGCTCTTGAGAAGAAGAATCAAAGACTGAAGCTCCAGATTGAGAAAAATGAAAAGAAGTCAAAGGAAGTAATTGAAGATCTACAAGCACACATTGAAGAAGCTAAAAATACTAAAGAACATCTAACAACTCATTTATAAAAAGTAAGTGAAGAATGTGAAAGGTATGTTGTTGAAATTGCCTCTTTAAAAGCAGATCTTGAGAAAACAAATAAAGTAGTCAATGACAAAGTAGCCAATGATTTAAAATTTGAGAATATCACTAATATATTGAATAAGATATTAGAAATTCAAAAATCAATATTAGATAAGATAGGTATTATATTTGAAAAGAAAAAGAGCTATGTTGAAGCTCTTACAAAAGAAGAAACAAAAAGGGAAGAAGTAAAGAATATAGAGGACATCTCAAACAAATAAGGATGCAAGGAACAAAGCTACAAAAGACAATTAGGTCAAAGATACACAAATAAAAATAGGTTCTATTTTCATGGTTATTATTTTTATTATAATGGTTATGGTCATAAGAAAATATAATGTCAAAAAAGAGCTAATAATTTCAAAAATTAAGAGAAGAAAACTCATGCAGAGTCAAGTAGAAGCCACATCTCTTTTGCTCCTCTATTAGGCTTTGATGAAGAGGCCATAATATGTTATAGGTGCAATAATTTTGAACACATAGTCTATTATTATAGAACCATGTTTGAGTTAGTCAATAAGGACCAAAGTTTGAAGGCTCCATTTATCAAGAAGAAAGTTTAGACAGGTTCATGGAAAAAGAAAGAACCTAAAAAGTCTATGTTAGTCTAGACAACTTTGCATCCAAGAAATTAAGAAAATCCATGGTTCATTAATAGTATATGTTCAAGGCACATGATAGGAGAGAAGATCGAGTTCATAACTCTAAATAAGATCAATGGTAGCACAGTAAAATTTAGAGACAATACCACTACCAGAATAGTAAAAAAAGGTACATTAAGTTTGGATAATGGTAGAACTAAGATTGAAAATGTTCTATATGTAGAAGGTCTTAAGAATAATATATTGAGTGTAATTCAAATGACTAATCAAGGACACAAACTAAATTTTTATATAGAAGGTTTTGAAATTAGGAGAAAAGATTCATATGTGTTGATTGTAGATGCTTAGAGGATAGGAAATAATTTATATATGTTATCAGATATCAAAAGTCAAAAATGTTGTTTGAGTTAGGTTGAGGAAAGTTGGATATGGAACAAAAGAATAGGAAATATAAATTTTGATAATCTTGTCAACATCAACAAGAAGAAATCAATTAGATATCTTTCAAAGACTACAAATCCCTCCACCATGCTTTATAAACCATGTCAACATGGGATGTAGGTTAGAAGATGGTTCAAAACAAAAGAATAATTGACCACTCAGATGCTAGATCTTGTTCACACTAATTTGTGTGGACCTATGAGAACTCAAAGTACTCAAGGTGAGAAATATTTTATGTTACTTATTGATGATTTTACATATATGACTTGGGTGATGTTTTTAAAGAAAAAAATAGAAGCTTTCAGCCAAGTCAAAGCATTCAAGGATTTTATTGAGAATGAAATTGATTTGAAGATTAAGTGCCTGAGAATAGATCGAGGAGGAGAATTCATGTCAGATGAGTTTATTGTGTATTGGGAAGACCATGGGATAAAGAGACATTATTTAATAACTAGAACTCCACAACAAAATAGAGTAGTTGAGTGAAAAAATAGAATAGTTCAGGAGATAGCGAGGATAATGCTAAATGAATCCAAGATAATAGATAGATATTGGAGAGAGTTAGTAGGTAAAATGGTGCATATTGAAAATAGAGCATTGTTAAGAGTAAAAAATGATAAGACTCCTTATGAGCTATGGAAAGACAAACCGACTATAACTGATTACTTTAGAGTTTTTAGCAATAGATGCTTCATAAAGAGAATCGATGAAAAATTGGGTAAGTTTGAATATAAAATAGATGAAGGTATATTTCTTGGATATTATAGCAAAACTAAAGCTTATAAATGTTATAAAAAAATAACCAAGAAGATTGTTGAAAGTTCAAGTGTCAGGATAGATGAAGATGTATCAAAAAGAGATAGAGATCTAGTAGACACTCCTAAAATCATTGAAGAAGAAGATTTTAAAGAATTAGATGAGGATGGGAAGAAGGAGCAAAAGGACACCAAGACCCCATCCAAATATGTTCATAGGAATCATAATAAGAGTGACATCATTGAGAACATAAATTAAAGAGTTTACACCAAAAGGATGACGGTAAGTGAATCTGAGTAAGTTAATTTTTTTATTATAAAAAATTCATCCTAAGACTTTTTCAAAAGCTAGACATGATGAGCATTGGGTTAAGGCAATGGATGAAGAATTGAATCAAATAGAAAATAATGATACTTGGGAATTATTGCCTATACCAAAAGATCAAAATGTGATAGAAATAAAATGGGTATACAAAAATAAGTTGAATGAAGATGGTGAAGTTAATAGGAATAAAGTAAGGTTAGTGTCTAAATAATATAATCAAATTGAGGGTATAAATTTTGAAGAAAATTTTGCACCAGTGGCCAGGCTAGAGGCTATTAGAATGTTTCTTGCATATGTAGTATTTAAGAATTTCAAAGTGTTTCAAATGGATGTCAAGTCTACCTTCCTAAATAAGAATCTAAAAGAGAAGATATACATTGATCAACCTAAGGGATTTATTCTCTCAAATGATAGTATCCATGTATGTAAATTGAAGAAATCACTATATGGATTGAAAAAATCTCCCAAATATTGGTATGCAATACTTGATAAGGACCTAGAAGATCAAGGTTTTAAGAGAGGTTTTGCTGACAGTAATCTCTACATCGAAAGAGAAGTTGAGCATTAGTTGATTTTTGTGGTATATGTTGATGGTATAATATTTGGAGGAAACATTGAAAAGATGATAAAATAATTTTTTTATAATATGTAAAAAGCATTTGAGATGTCTGTGCTTGGAGAATTGTCATTTTTCTTAGGGTTGAAAATATTTCAGTTAGAAAAGAGAATTTTTATATCTCAAAATAAATATGCCAAGGAGATGTTGAAAAAATTTGGTTTTGAAGATTGTGGACTAGTTGGCACACCAATGGGTATAGAAAACAAGGTAAGTAAGGATGAAGATTCACTTGTTATAAATTAATCTTTGTATAGATCTATGATTGGTAGTCTTCTATATTTGACAACATCTAGGCCAGACATCATGCAGGTAGTAGACATGGTTACGAGATATTAGTCAAATCTGAAGGAGAGTCATGTTCATTTTTTGAAAAGAATATTTAGATATGTCAAGGGGACATTGGATTGCATATTATGGTATCCCATAAGTAGAAATTCCACTTTGGTTTGTTGATAAAGATTTAAATTGGGAAGGTTGTTTAGATGATAGAAAGAGTACAAGTGGAAGATATTTCTTTCTTGATGATAGCTTAGTATCTTGGCTAAACAAGAAGCATAACTCAGTATCAATTTCTACAATTGAATTAGAATATATTATAGTGGTGTTGTGTTGTACTCAAGTGATTTGGATGAATCAAACTTTAAAGGACATCAAGGTAAAATATGATGAACCTATTTCTATTTTTTGTGACAATATAAGTGATATTAATATTTATAAGAATCCAATGATGCATTTAATAACAAAACATATTCCTAACAGATATCACTTTTTGAGAGAGTAGGTGGTGGATTAATAGGTTAAAATGAAATATATCAGTACTACATAATAGATTACATATATTTTCATAAAGGCATTACCAAAAGACACATTCGAGTATTTGCAAGAGAAGTTGGGAGTAATTTCTTTTACTTCTTGCCATTAAGGATCAATATCAATTTAGGAGGAGCTAAGTGTTAGCTCTAGGATAGACCCTTTGTCATTGATGTTAAATGGAGAGAAGAAAAAAATAGGTACAAAAATAGGTACAAGAATAGGTATAGGATGCTACAATAAGGGGGAGTTACTATATGTTTTTTAGATGGCAATATGTACAGGTTGACATGTGCAGTACGAGTTTTAGGATGTTGTAGTTTTAATTTAAGGTTTCCATCAATGCCAAAGGGGGAGATTGTTGGAAATATTGTCATCAATGTCAAAGTTCTAGCATTATTGGTGATAAATTCCCCATAGCATTTATTGTCTAAAGGTGTTTTTAATGTTCATATTTTAGATAAATGTGTTGATATTTATTTAATATTAATGACTATATTTTTGGTTGCATAAATTCAAAAAGAGGGCCCATGAGGAAGTCAAAGAGTCATGAGGAAAATAAAAAAGAGGAAAAAGATTCATTTTCCCATGAAGGGTCACCTTGAGGAATTTTAAGGGTCACCAAGTAAAGACAAAAGAGGAAGGGCACGTTTTTCTATGAAGAATCATCTTAAGGAATTTAAAATTTCACCAAGATAAAGACAAAAGGGGAAAGGACACATTTGCTTATGAAGGGTCACCATGTGACTTTTTAAATGAAAGGATTTGAAGGGTCACGCAAGTTTGGTGCCATTTTTCATGAGGAGTGAAGGGTCATAAATGGTGAATGCCAAAGGTCATTCTTGAAAGCTATAAATAAAGGCTTGAGAAGCTATTTGTAATATGCAAGAGAGTGCATGGTTTGTAATTGTTTTATATAAGAAAAAAGGAGAGAATAGAAAGATATATTGTAGAGTTCTATCATTTGTGGAGAAAGCAACATTGAGAGATAGTTGTGTTTTATACACAAGAGGGGTTAGTGCTCTTATGGGTTGGTGCTCTCAAATATTTACAAGGGGTTGGTGCTCTTATGGGTTGGTTCTCACAAATAGTTATTGTGTTGGTGCTCAGCAAAGGGGAAGGTGCTCCTATAAATTGGTGCTTAATTTTTTTTAATTTGAGTTGGTGCTCATTCATACACTTGAGATTGTTCTTTGTGGTTTTTCCCACATTGGATTTCCACATAAAAATTAGGTCTCTCTCTCTCTCTCTCTCTCTCTCTCTCTTGTGTGGTGCATGTTATTGTTTTAATTTTATTGCATATCTTGAATGTATGGTTAAGTGGATTTTGATTAAGTAAAATATTTAAAAAGTATATGATATACTGATTCACCCCCCCTCTTAGTATATCCCATGCTTAACATCCATCACTGGTGTAATTGTGTCCCAACTCACCCATGTAGCTATTATGTGCTCATATGGCTATCGCACAATGTTTTCACATCTCACTAATTATAGAACTAACACGTGGGGTATGGCCTTTGCTACCTAGTCCTCCCTCCATCTCCATACCTGAGGTAACCTATCATCAACCATATGGGACAACCTAATTGGTTGGTGTATAGGAAACCTCTCATATATCCAAGTTGTTAGCAATATGATTATTCCCATGGTCCTCTACCCTCTGACTAGCATCTCATATATATCATGTACTAGTTAGACCCAAATGACCAAACCTAGATCATATAACACTTGATCCTCAAAGATCATCTTACTCAAGGCTACCACGATTAGTGGTACCTTACCATCTGACTTATGACATAAAACTCATTATGTCACAAGGCCTATCACAACCTTTCAGATATATAAAATCTATTATGTATAAACATCAAACATACTCACTCTCCTACCTAGTAATATCATCTCTGAGCTTGTATCCCATAGGGCTAAGGCTCTCCTCTCCTCTAGACTATCTGGTATCCCTATGGTCACCCACACTCCTACTATAGGTAGCCCTAGGATGGCATGGACATCCTATAGCATGATAACCACCTCTATTATATCCCCATCCACTTCCCATCTGAAGGTGTTAGTCAATCATTCCCAAAAACTAAGGAACATGACTAACTAGTCAACACTGAGGGTGATCTGGCACATCTCTACAATCCTACCTAGGTTTATGGATCCTAGTCTAGACCTATCCCCATCTGAAAACTTATCTAATAAGTTTGATAACTATGCCTCATCCATAAGTCACTAAAATTTATATCATCCCTACACTCAAGAAACAATAAAGGATGTATTAGTTTTTCCATGTCATGTATAGTAATAATACATTATTTTTATATTTTAAATAAAAAACAAGCCTAAAATTACTTAATTTTTTCTCTTTATCTTACTTTTACCCTTTTTGATCTTTCTTGACCTTACTTGGTCATTTCGGGCCATTCTAGCCCTCTTTCAGCATTTTACATGCATTTTTGTATCATTTTAGCCCTTTGGTCAAACTAGTTTGACCAAAAATTTCCTATTATTTCATTTGTTTGACTCAAAAATCTAAGTCAACCCCCTTATCTTCCCCTCCTTAGTGTCGAGTTTCTATTTTGGACCTTTTAGATCACATGGTAACTCCAAACTGGGCCTTCAGCATGTAGATTGTATATGGCTGACCCATACCTACTAGGTCGACACTATGGATTCTACTTATTTTCTAGCCTACTAGGTTGACTGGGTCAACCTAGTGCTTTTTGCTTACTCACCCCTTACATTTTCTAAAAAAAAGGCAATTGTATTACATTTTGCCTAAACCCTCTAAACCCATTTCTCATCTTCCTATTTGTTACTCCTAGAATCTGATTTTACTTTATTTTGACATCTAGAAATGTTTAAAATTCAAAATTACTAAAAATTCACTTAATTCAACACAAATTTCAAAAATTAGTTTCAGATTATTAGTTACATACATGTAATGCACCTGTTGCTGCCTTTGGAGCCTCCCCCTATCTAACATGTCATCTACTTGCCATCCTAGCTTGTTTTCTCTCTATAGCTCTCTTTTCTTTCCTTCACAAGTCAAAATAACAAATGACTTATCTTTTTCTCTATTTTAAAACACTTTTTCAAAATTCAAATCTTTTGATTATTGTCCTCTAGATTTCTTGTTTTGCTTCTATCTTTGTTTCTACTCATCTATTTTGTAAACCATAAAATGTACTAGATTCATGATGACATAGAGATTAATTTCCACTATCATATGGCTATTTTCCAAAAAAAAATGATTTTTAGCTTTTTTTTTGCAGTAACTTCTATAGGTTCATCTAGTGTTATCTACATTAGACACCTTCACATCTCTTATAGTCTACATCTTTATCTATGGCATTAAAGTAAGTTAAATGTATGTGTTTTTTAATTTATTCATTTCATTTATCTTATTTTCCACTTAATACACTTTACTTAGCATCAACATTATGTGTTATCATGTTTTATCTCAAAGCACCATCCCATGTTACACTTACGTGACATGTGATGATCTTTGAGTGGGGCATATGTATACACATAATATTTTCAAACTTTTATTGATTATTGACACTTTATATCTTGTAAAAACTTATTGAGTCTCAATCTCTTTGAGTGCATGCCTTAAGGGGTGCATCGATAAAGGGGTCAGTAGACCATCAATGCTTCCTAAGATTATTATTCCTTTTGCCACTTGCCATTTACACACTTGTCTCCTAAAACCATTTACCCAAAGCTTATTCTTCGCAATCTTAATTCCTCCAGTCTTTTTCCTCTTTCCATCCTCATTTTCTTGCCTTAACATCCTTTTGAATTATTGATTATACTGGGTCAACCTAGTATAGTTCAAGGGTATTTTTCACTTTCTTGGTTTGTTAGCCTTTCGATCAACCTAGCACAGACCTAGCGAATTGTCTCCAAAAACACACTGGGTCAATTGGATCAACCCTATATATTTGATGTTCTTAGGAGGATGTAAGGAAAGATCCAACTATATATACAAGTTCATTTCCCACCATTTCATAAGAGAATAATTATTAGTGAAGAAGTGTGAGCGAACATCTGCTTATTGACCATTCTACTTGAGGAATAAATCTTAGGGTTCTATACTTTTTTTGGAGAGATAAATATTATCTTGTGGAGAAGTATTTTCAATGCTTAGATAGTTTATAGCCTAGAGTTGATTAATCTTGTTTATCCTTAAATACCACAACAATCTCTTGTGAAGCACCTTTGCCAAGGGAGAGATTGAGGCTCGATAGGTTCATCTTCAAAGGTAAGTATTCCTAAATTTATTTCTCCTTTGTAAGAGTAGATAAATAATGCATTTGTATTCTTCTCTCCATCTGTTAGGATTATATATACATTGATGTGAGTATATGTATTCTAATACATGTTTAGTTTAGTTGTTTGTTTTATTGTTTCTAACCCCCACTTTGTGCGATAAGCTTTGGTGTGCACTAGATTAGATTTTACTTTCTTGCTATTAGAATAGAGTGAACATTTTAAAATTTAGGATTCTATTAAGGTTGTTGTATGATTGTATTAGACTGTAGGCTTTGAAATCCTTCCTAGCATGATATGTTGTGACAAGTGATCCCCTAATTGGGTCTAGCGGATCCCCATATTGGTTATGTTCCCGCTTAACAAGTGTATCCCAATAGAAAGTGTAGGTATGATCTATCTTATCTGAACTAGGATTAATTCATAAACATGATGCATTTTTGATTACATATAATCCCTTTTGTAAATCAATAATAAAATATATTAATTTATCATTTTACCTCAAGGAGAGGATGGACCCATTGTTAGCAATAATTCTTTTGACACTATAAAAAGAGATTTTACCTTTCTAAAATCATATTAATGTAAATCATATTTTCTCTCAAGAGTTAATTTGAATTGTGTTATATGTCTTGTTCATCCCATATAAAGAAAATTTCATTCAAAAATTGCCTTGTACACCCTGTGGTATGACATAGGAGGAAGGAAAAATTCATTGTGGATATTGTGGATGTATACATCAAGTTTTTAGATTAAACAAATATCAAAATCTCAAATATAAGAAACTAAAAATAAAATAGACAATAAAAGATAATCCAAAATATGTCTAGGAATCCTTTTACGATACATGTATGGCTTGCTCAACCTAAAAAACTAGGAATAATTGAGAGTTAATCTTCTTTTACTTGTTTCTCTTATTTTAAGTGTTTACACTTCTTTATTTTTCTTGTCAATACATTTTACAAAGCCTATGAAGCATCTTAAAGACTTTTAGATTATATTTAACCTATATTGGCACCATTTTATAAGTTGGTACAACATATATCTATATAAAAATTGATATTTTATTTTTGGATACTTATCAAAAGGTAATTTAGAGGTCACTCAAAAAAATATAGGCACTAGTTTGGACTTTTGGAACCTCCTCGCTCTGCCCAGATTCCTCCCCTATGCCATATCTATACATGAAGCTTTAAAATGTAAGTATAATAGTCTTTGAAAATATTTATTAAATAATTTTTTAATTAAATAATTTATTTTGTGTAATCTCCAAAAAGGCCCCACCTTGTGTTGTTGGATTTTTACCCAAAAGTGGAAATTTGATAATTTTTTTACATGCACTTAATTATTGTTATTTTTTATTTTATTAAAATTAAAAATAAATTAAATAAGATTTATATTAAATATATCTCATGTTAATTCTTTTAAATTGTCGAAGAGAAGTTGGTTAGTATCATTTTGTAAGACACTCGTAAAGATGAGGTCAAGAGTTCAAATCACACCAAACCTTTTTTTGAGTCAATATTTATGTGATAAAAAATAAATTTTAAATAATATAATTAGTTGAAAAGTGTTTTTTTTTATTCGTGCATTATCCAACATTCAAACACTAGTTCACTTTTGACACTTTCGACACCCTTATTTAGTCACTTCTTTCATCAAAAGTGGTTATGTGACTAGTGAATCTTTAGGTTTTTGCACATTCTAGAAACATTGGAATGGTCCATTTATTTATTTATTTATTCAAAACTTATATATCTTTTTGTAACATTTTTTTTACATAGTTGTTTTTTGTGACACTTACTTTAGTTACAATATTTTACATTTTTTTCCAATTATTTCACATTTAATTGAACAATTATTATTTTTATACATTATAATTTTTTACTACAAAATTAAGTTTAAAATCACATTAAATTTTTTGATTTATAAACCTTTATAGTGTATATTTAGCATAAAACACAAACTCATAGAGTTAACTTTAAAGGTAAGTAATGGCTTCTCCTAATTTTATGCTAGATAAATCACAAATGTTAAATGGATAAAACTATAATATTTAGAAAATACACATTAAATTTGAGACTATCACTAAAAAATTATGGAATATTGTGGTTAGGACTGAAAAAATCTCATTAGGGAGAAATGTCATAACTGATCTTACCAGTGAATTTTAAAAGAAATCACAAGAAACCATATCTATTATTTTAAGGAGCAAAAAAGATGATTTCTTATTTTATATCAAAAATCAAGTGTCACCCAATGATGCCTAGAAAATCCTTAAGTATATGCATAAGGGAACTTATCTCTAAAAAATAATTATAATTATTCTTGAATTGCTTACTACTACCTTGAATGGTGATGAAAAAGTAGTTAATTTTATTGAAGAAAATAAAAATGTTAAATCTAAATTATATGGTTGAGACTATAATATTATTCAAGATAAGCTTTTGTATTTCATTATTTAGTTAAATATTCATGAAAATTTTCATAATTTAATTTCTATTCTTAATTTTAAATACCAAATAGAGCAAGATATCTCTGACCTCACTACCCTTTTGGCTCTTATTATTCAAAAAGAACAAGTGATGTAAAATTTTGACTCTAAAAAGAATGCCACTCAGGCACTTCTCATGCTTAATAGTGTTCCTAAAAACACTAGAAACCATAATTATAATCCTAACTTTGCTAATGGAGAAAATGGGAATAAAAAATCTGGTAATAAGAATCACAGAGTCAAATTATTTAAATGTGTGGTAAATTTATACATAGAAAGGAAGATTATTATAAAAACAAGAACATATATAATAACAAAACCTTTAAATATAATAAAGGGTAGAAAGGTTTTAATCAGAATCAATATAAAAATCATAACCGTAATTAAAATAACAATCAACATAAAAATACTAACATTATTACTTTTAAAACTACCTTATTTACTTCTAATGAAAATGAATGGATTTTAGATAGTGGTGCATTACATCATATAGTCTCATGATCATGATAGATTAAAATTACTCAAAGTAGTTTATGGATTATAATTCCTTTTGTTTCAAAAGGTGATATTTTAATGATGAAGGTATTTAAATCCTTCATATGTTACATGCTTCCTAAACTCATTTTAGATGGTTTATCAATTATAATTCTTTTATTATAAAGTTGATTGTGGCATGTATCCCCACTTAAGATTAATGGGGATTAATGGAACATTTAATGGTTAAGTGGTTCTATAATGTACCCTTAACATAATTACATTTGATAAATATAAATATATTTTATTATTATTTAATATGACTTAACCCTTGTAGAAATCAATAATAAAATATATTAATTTATTATTGTGGTTTAGGGAGAGTATAAATCTATTGGTAACAATGATTCACCTCTCACTATAAAAATATATTTTACCTTTATAAAATTATATCAATTCAAATCATATTTACTCTTGAGAGTTACATTTGAAAATAATTCAAGGTTTTGTGAAGATTTATGTGAAGAAGTGAGAAGAAGGAAGAATCATATTGGATGATTTATTTCTCATATAATGGATAATTATTTGTGGTTTTTTACCTCCTTGTGAGGTTTTCCACATTATATCATGTGTTCATATCTGTATATATCTTTTCTTTTAATTTCACACACACACACACACACACACACACACACACACACACACACACACACACACACACACACACAGAGAGAGAGAGAGAGAGAGAGAGAGAGAGAGAGAGAGAGAGAGAGAGAGAGAGAGAGAGAGAGAGAGAGAGAGAGAGAGAAAATGTGTATTATTTTATATTTTCTTTCAAAAACATAAATAGGTGAATGGAAATACTAGGATAAGGTTTGATCCATGTATATAAGACAGATGTGAAAATCACATCTAAAAATAAATTAAAAAAATCAAATGCTATGGGGGGAACCTTAGAATGTGTAAGATTTTGAATAACTTCTGGGTTCATCAATTCATTTGATCTTTTTATTGACACTATGGTATAACAATACTAATATAATGATAAATAAAAAAGATAGGTTAAATCTATGATATAATTAAAAAAATAGTAATTATATTTAACTAATGCATTAAAAATAAGAACAAATAGAACAAACAATAATTTAATACAAAAAATAAAAATGAAATTAAAAACAAGGCTAGAATTTGAGACATTTTGTTTCTATTTTGAAAATTTGAGACCAAAATGAGGATTTGGAACTGACTGTGCAACGATGTGTCAAATCTTACTGTCAAAATATAAAAAGACATATTCAGTGCTCTTATGAATACATATTTGGATGATTCAATATGTTTTTAAATTTGTACTACCTATTTCTACCAAATGATTCATTTTCTACCAAATCTATACCCTACGATATTTTTTATTATAGATTTTTTATACAAGTGCATTATTAGATTTCATACAATTTTATATGATTGTAGTGTATAAATATCTGGTATAATATCTTATTTTGTCTCTTTTTTATCCTTGACCTAACCCTTGAAAATAATAATAATATGTGCAAATTTAGTTTACTTAGGAGACCCTTTGAGGAGTTTTAGCTATAAATTCTAATTATTTAGAATTAGAGTAAATGTAGTTTTCTTGTGCATGCGAGTAAAATTGAGTGAGAGTTTTGATTCCTCTCATGAGGTGAAGTGAAATGTAACTAATGAAAATTCACATAAAACATATTTTGATACAAGTTGATGATGTTGAAATAATTGAACATGACGTAACGATAATGAAGTATAATGTGTAAGCTCCATTGAAAAGTGTAATAATATATCTGATCAATATGTGGCTCAAACTTAAATTAATGAAAAGGATTAACTATTCACTTAATACTTGATAAATGAATATGTATTATTTTTATATATAGGTGTAGTATGAATTTTGAGCTATTGGATTAAACTACACATAAACATGTAATTTGAACTCAAAACATTAAACCACCTATTAAGAAGGATTATGGAAATAAATCAGAATCATAAGACAAAACCTTACCGAATCCCTTGTTTCAACTAACCTCTTTTCAAGATGTTCAAGTGGATGGTTGACTGCTATTAGACTCAAAATTTTGATATTATGATTTCTTGATCATGATGCTGGATGCATAGATTGAAGGATTAGATTGACATGGAGATATTATTGATTCAATACTTGGTTCAAATGGAGGAGAGGCTCTTATTTATATAGAATGTGTATGGAAGGATTAGTGGCTAGGATTGAAATTTGGCTTGTGGAGATCTATGGTGGAGGATTTTTTAATTCCTTGGAAGCCTCTAGATGTAGTGGCTTCTAGAGAGGAAGGGTGAGAATAGAGAGGATTATAGAATTGGAGAATTTTAAAATCTTCTTAAGGTTTAATTAGGATTAATTAGATATCATAGTAGATGCCAGACTCAATCTTATAGATCCAAGAGCCTTTCTATCAAGAACTTCCCATTCTTCATCTTCCATGTCTGTGGGCTTCATTGAAACTCCACCTAACGGTAAGTATAGATATTTTTGATACAGATAATCCTCTATCTGCATTCTCCATAATTGGTGATTTTTGCCATTGAACTTCTCCATTCTCAGTTTACTTTCTTCTATCATTACTTCTCCCACTCAAACAAAAATCCATGTGAGTAACCTGTAATCAATACACACTAACTAGATCTAAAACACCTATTAGTCAACTTGAGCTCTGATACCACTTGTTGGGGATCAACCAACAAACTTGATTACTATGTGAAAGCATTTAAATGCAGAATTAAACCAAAAAGATAAGTAACTAGAATCAAAAAACAACAAACAATAAGAGATATAAGAAACCACCTTGAAAACTTGTATTAAACTCTTTACAAAAGGAATACAATTGAAGAAACTTCTTTTCTTCCACACCTCTCTCAGATGTACAGATATCTTTCTAGATCTCTTTCCCTCAAGAGTTCTCTCTCTCAATTACAATTAATTCCAACACTTGGATTGATACACATATACAATTCTTGTATTGTTACTCTACAATTACAATAAGCTATGAAGATCTATCCCTATTATATAACTTTAGGGATCATGAGCATACAATCACAACCATTAGATGCACCTCCTAATCAAGGGCTCAAAAAAGTCTTACTAAAGATAGAGATGTGGCCTTAAGACTAACACTTAATCCTATCATGCAAACATTCTATTTTGTCCACGAAAATAGCATTGTGTACACACAGGTGACTAACATCGGTCCCTGCCTGTCTGCCTGTGACCGACGTTGGCCAATCCATGACTAACGCCAGCATCTCCTAGTCAACTCTTGACCGACGTCGGTCACTCCTGATTGACGTCGGTGACTGTGTAATTCCTACAACCTACAACTTGCTCATTTGGTGAAGCTTTTAGCTCCACACCTTAACAATCTCCCACTTGGAGATAAGCAGCTCCACCAATACCTGTACAACAACATCTTTTAGCTCCTCCATCTTCAAACTCAATCATGAAGACCAACAAAATTTGAATGAAGATTCAACTTCTCCTTTGTTACCATCTTGGTTAACATATCAGCAGGGTTCTTATCTGTATGGATCTTCTCCAGCTTCAACTCACCATCCTCCAATACATGTCTAATGAAGTGGTACCTAAGTTGTATATGCTTGGTTCTTGAATGAAAGGTTGAATTCTTAGCCAAATGAATTACACTCTAACTATCACTATATAATTTGCAACTCTCTTGATCCTTTCCTAGCTCTTCCATGAACCGTGTCATCCATATCATCTCTTTGCTAGCCTCTGTGATTGCAATATATTCTGCTTCTGTAGTTGACAAGGCAATAACCTTCTGTAACTTTGATATCCAGCTAACTGCCATTCCACCAATAGTGAAAACATATCCTGTGGTGCTTCTTATGCCATCCAAATCACCTGCCATATCTGAATCTACATAACCATGTAGATAAGTGTTTGACCCACCATAGCACAAATGCCTACTATTGGTCCCTCTCAGATATCTAAGGATCCACTGAACTACTTTCTAGTGCTCCTTTCCTAGATTGGCCATATACTTACTAACAACTCCCACTACTTGGTTAATATCTGGTCTAGTACATATCATTGCATACATTAAACTCCCAACTATGGAAGCATATGTAACTTTATTCATGTACTCTACCTCATCATATGAATTAGGACATTGTTCTTTACTCAATTTAAGATGTCCAGCCAAAGGTGTGCTTACCAGTTTTGCATCTTGCATATTGAACCATTTCAACACCTTGATCACATAATCCTCTTGAGACAAAATCAACCTATGATTTTTCCTATCTCTCTTAATACTCATGCCAAGGATTTTATTTACTACTCCCAAATCCTTCATGGCAAATGTGTGAGCTAATTTCACCTTAAGCTCAGAGATATCCTGCATATGTGAACCTACAACAAGCATATCATCTACATACAACAATAGAATAATATATCTACCATTATCTAATCTCTTAAAATACACACAATGGTCAGATTGACATCTACTATAGCCATGCTCAGTCATAAACCTGTCAAATCTCAAATACCATTGTCTAGGAGCTTGCTTGAGGCCATACAAGCTTTTCTTCAATTTGTACACTAACTTCTCTTTACCTTTGACCTCAAATCCTTCCAACTGATCCATATATATTTCTTCATCCAAATCTCCATGAAGAAATGATGTCTTAACATCAAGCTGCTCAAGATGCAAATCCTTAATAGCAACTAAAGACAATACAGTCCGTATAGAAGTCATTTTAACTATAGGAGAAAAAATCTCACCAAAATCAATACCTAGTTTTTGTGTAAATCCTTTCACTACCAACCTGGCCTTATATCTCATCTGTCCATTCTCACCTTCCTTCAATCTGTAGATCCATCTGTTCTTCAGTGTCTTCTTTCCCATTGGCAATTCAACTGAATCCCATGTTTGGTTCTCTTTCAAGGAATCAATTTCCTCATTCATGCCTAGCCCCACTGATTCTTGGATTCCACCTGTATTGCTTCATCAAAACTCTCTAGTTCTCCACCATCAGTAAGTAATAAATAGAATAATGAAGGGGAATATGGAATTAGAAGTTTACTTACCCTTTTTGACCTCCTAATGGGCATCTAAGACTCATTCACAACACATTGTCCACCCAAATTCTCTGACAATGACCAACCTCAGTCACTTTTAAGCCTATTACTGGCTGATGTCAGTTCCACATGATTGACATTGGCTTCTTCCTGGCTGACGTTGATCACTATCTGACTAACATCAGTTCCTGTATTGCCAATGTTGGTTACTGCCTGACTGACATTGATCTCTGTGTTTTCCTGTCTGTGATTATTCTTTCTCATGAGCTCATTTTGGACCGTCACCTCATCCAATTCTCTATTGCTCTGCTCAGATTGATTCAACTTCTTGAGCGGATCACTATACATCAATTTTTCATTGAAAACAACATCACGGCTCCTAATTATTTTTTTAGTTCCTAGATTCTAAAACCAAAATCTGAAATCATTAGAGCCATAACCAATAAATGTGCACCTCATAGACTTAGCATCTAGCTTCTTTCTATTTTCCTTATCAATGTGCACAAAAGCTTCACAACCAAAAACTTTGAGAAATGAGAGATCTACCTTTTTACCTATCCATGCCTCTTCTAGAATTCCACCATCAAGAGCTGTAGAGGGTCCTCTGTTAATCAAGTAAATTGTAGTATCCACAACTTCTACCCAAAACTCTAAGGGCAAACCAACATGCAATCTCATACACCTTACATGCTCCATTACTATTCTATTCATCCTTTTAGCAACTACATTTTACTGAGGTGTCCTTGGAACCATCCTTTGCTTGTGTATTCCATGCATATAACAATACCAGTTGAACTTGTGGCTGCAGAACTCACCACCATTGTCAGATCTCAGGCACTTCAATCTCCTACCTATTTCATTCTTAACCATAGCTTTCCAAATCTTAAAAGTGTCAAAAACATTATATTTTTTCTTTATATAATAGATCCATACCTTTCTTGTAGCATCATCTATGAAAGAGACATGTACTGTGATCCTCCAATAGAAGCAACCTGAGCTGGTCCCCACACGTCTATGTGAATAAGCTCTAACTTGTGCTTCTTCTTTATTGACCCAGTCTTGAGAAAACATACTCTCTTCTATTTTCCAAAAATATAGTGCTCACAAAAATCTAGATCTATGCTTTTCAAATCTAAAAGCTTACCTTTTGACTTAAGAATAGACATTCCCTTCTCACTCATGTGGCTGAGCCTAGAGTGCCACAACTTTGCATCCACATCTGAATTAGATAATATAAAAGGAGAATAATTAGTAATATAATTACATAAATAGAGAGTACCTACTCTCTTACCTCTGGCCAATACAAGTACACCCTTAGTCACCTTCCAAGATTCAACTGTGAGAGTTACTGTACAACCCTTATCCCCTAACTTTCCTATAGAAATCAAATTCCTCTTCAGGCTAGGAACATGCATGACATCTCTCAACACCCATGTGTTGCCATTCTACAGTTTTAGCTGCACTTTTCCTTTGCCAATAATTTTACAAGGCTCATCATCCCCTAAATAAACTATTCCAAAATCTCCATGGACATAGTCACTAAAATATTCTCTATTTGGGGTAGCATGAAAAGAGGCACCAGAATCTAAAACCCAAGATTCTATATTATTATGCAAATTGAATATAAGAGCATCTTGTGCAATACCTGCAACTTTTGCTTCTTCTTTACCTTCATGCTAATTGTCCTCTTTAGGTTTTGACCAATAATCTTTGCTTATGTGCCCTATCTTTCCACAATTCTAGCGTTGTGGCTTCCTTCCATTTCTAGATTTGGATCTACCTCTCATATTTGACTTAGACCTTGATCTCCCTTTCTTGCTCTTCTCTTTTTGCCTTCCCATGATCTCAAAACTTAAAGCGTTCCCTGATGTTTCCTCTATGCTTTTCCTACAAATTTCTTCATTCAAGATTACACTAACAACATCATCTACTTTTAAAATATTTGAAGTAGATGCAGTATTACTAACTGCCATTACCAAGCAATGCCAGCTCTCAGATAAAGAACATAAGATTAATAGAGCTTTAATTTCATCATCAAACACTATTTTGACTAAATTTAATTGATTTACAATTCTATGGAAATCATTTAGATGATTAGATACAGATCCACCTTCCTGCATTTGCAAATTAAATAATTGCTTCATAAGATATACCTTATTTGAAGCTGAGGGTTTTTCATGTAAATTTGCTAAAGTAGTCATTAACTCTACCATTGACTTTGCCTATGATAAATTAGATATCACAGTAGATGCCAGACTCAATCTTATAGATCCAAGAGCCTTTCTATCAAGAACTTCCCATTCTTCATCTTCCATGTCTATGGGCTTCCTTGAAACTCCACCTAATGGTAAGTATAGATCTTTTTGATATAGATAATCCTCTATCTACATTCTCCATAATTGGTAATTTTTGCCATTGAACTTCTCCATTCTCAGTTTACTTTCTTCTGCCATTGCTTCTCCCACTTAAACAAAAATCCCTGTGAGTAACCTGTAATCAATACACACTAACTAGATTTGAAACACCTGTTAGTCAACCTGAGCTCTGATACCACTTGTTTGGGATCAACCAACAAACTTGATTACTATGTGAAAGCAATTAAATGCGGAATTAAACCAAAAAGATAAGTAACTAGAATAAAAAAACAACAAACAATAAGAGATACAAGAAACCACCCTGAAAACTTGTATTAAACTCTTTACAGAAGGAATACAATTGAAGAAACTTCTTTTATTCCACACCTCTCTCAGATGTACGGATCTCTTTCCAGATCTCTTTCCCTCAAGAGTTCTCTCTCTCAATTATAATCAATTCCAACACTTAGATTGATACACATATACAATTCTTGTACTGTTACTCTACAATTACAATAAGCTATGAAGATCTATCCCTATTATATAACTTTAGGGATCATGAGCATACAATCACAACTATTAGATGCACCTCCTAATCAAGGGCTCAAAACAATCTTACTAAAGATAGAGATGCGGACTTAAGACTAACACTTAATCCTATCATGCAAACATTCTATTCTGTCCACGGAAATAACATTCTAGATGCATAGGTGACCGACATCAGTCCCTACCTATCTGCCTATGACCAACATCAGCCGATCCATGACCGACGCTGGCATCCCCTAGTCGACTCCTGACCGACATCGGTCACTCCTAACTGATGCCGGTGACTATGTAATTCTTGCAACCTGTAACTTGCTCATTTGGTGAAGCTTTTAGCTCCACACCTTAACAGCTTCTAGAGAGGAAGGGTGAGAATAGAGAGGATTATAGAATTGGAGAATTTTAAAATCTTCTTAAGGTTTGATTAGGATTAATTAGGGGATTATATAGGTATTAGGTGGGTGATTAAGGACTAGGGTGTAGGAGATCCTATGAATAGGCTAGTAAGGTGGTCATGGGAATTTAAAATTCCTAAATAATGCATAAGTAGGACTAAGATGGGATAATAGGGATTTAAAATGATTAATTAAGGAGTGGGATAAGACCATATCTAGTTAGTAGATGAAGAATAACATAGGGGGACATTAGATAAATGACTAGAAAGGGGATAAATTAGTGAGATTAAAGAGGATAAATTAATTAAGATGAATTCATGTTGAATGATAGTAATATTAGTGATATTAAATGAAGCAAGTAGATTTATGTGTGTATATTTTGACCCTCTTTAAAATGATATTACGAGTGGATGAAGTAGAAGGATCAATAGTCTTTCAAATAAAACCATGTCATAGACGAATTTTAGTAGATTATGTTAGTGGATATGATGCCCCCTCGAGGGGATATGCAGGGAAGAATGAGATAGATGACCACTCAAAAGAAGAAATAACGGGTGGGATGAGATGAATAGATGAGGGAATGGGATATCAAATGTTAAATAGAATATGGATAAGATGGATTTAACTTGATCAATGAGATATAAAATGATTATGCCCCTAGCAAAGACACATGCACAAGGAATAGAAATGACTAAGTTAAAGTTGTCAACACATCCCAAGGGGGAATCAACTATAACATGATGATGATAAGATTAAAAATTTCATAATATTTAGATGTATCCCAAGCAAGGATGCATGCAAGGTAGATCCATTGGACAAGATAAGACAAGGATTTGATAAGATTGATAATGGGGGTAACTTAAAGATAAATCAATTAATATGATGTATAGAGAATAAATGATATGATCGAGTGACCAAAAGACAAAGGAGAAGAATTAGAGTATGATTTAACTATTTTTGGAATATTGGTATTTTATTCATAATTTAGTTAAGGGTATAAAATAATAAATAAATAAATAATATTACAATAATTACATTACTAATTTATATATTTTATTTTTCCTTTTAAACCTTTCTAAAAATAACAATAAATAAGGAGAATTATAACTTAGCTTAAAATTGGACTGAGATGGCTGAGATAGAGGCTAAAAATAGCTATGTAGGACTAGGATAGTATTGTGAACTTAGATCTATCTTTTATTTGGTGAAAGGATAGGAGCACCAAAAATAGGACACTCTGGGGTCTGACACTATAGTCTAGGTCATGCCACTATTGTCCAAACTAGTCACAGATATCTAAGTGTTTTAGGTTTTGTCTATTATCCCTATGTGAGCTTGCCTATGAAATTTCAATCTTTGAATGTTGGCATAACTCCTTATAGATCTGATTCAATCTCAAAACCCTATACCTTCATTATGCTTGATAAAACTTGAAAAAGAGGGGGGGGTTAGTGTGTGTAATATGCACTGAACATATATCCACACCCCTTATGTGGGCATAATACTTACATACCAATACTCTAAAGAGGGATTAATCCATATGTAGTTCTCCCACTTGATGTGATTTGTTCACTAGTGTAATGAGGATGAAAAAATTCTAATTTGAGAGTGTTTGAGGTGGTTAGGGACTAGTGTGAGGGTTTGAATATGTTTGCAATTGTGTTGGGTGATTATATGAAGAGAATAGGAAAATTTACCTTAGTGGTTTATTTGTATTCTTGCTTGCTTTGTAAGATTTGTCACCTCTTTTCTAAATGAACTTTGAATGGAATTTTATAAGGATCTATTGGTCATGGGTTAAATGTATTCACACTAGGTCAACATAATGAAAAATAGGGATCAGATGGAAATGATTGTTTGGGAATGAAATGTGATTAGATAAGAGCACCAAAAATGGGACACCCTAGGGTCTAGTGTTATAGTCTAGGTTCAATGCTCCTATCCTATAGGCTTGGGACCTGGGGGGATAAAATTAGCCTAGGAAATGTAGCCTAGCTAAGTTAGAATCAGGTTTCAAAAGTCCATAGATGACTGTGAATAATAAAAAAGGTGTTGAGAAGGGTCATGAGAGCATGCAAGAAGGTCTTATGGATTGGGTGTCACAAGCCACACTTAAGATACCAATTTGAATATTTTGTATGACTATATTTCCCCCCTCTTTATTCTAGTGATACACCAAAGAAAAATACTAGGATAAAGGAAATTAGAAAGCATACATGAACTTACTTGTAAGGGTGTAGCCCATGAAGCTATGTGATGTTGAGTGTACATAGAGACAACACTTTGTGAAGTGTAAATCTACAAGAGAAAAAAAGTAGATAAATTCTTACTAGATACACTATATCTAAAATAAAAACATACAAAAGATGGGTAAGAGAGAGAGGAAGAGAAAGGAATGCATATACCTTACCAGATATGCAAACCAATTAAAAACCTATTATTTTGTTGAGTGATTTTGAGTCATGCTAGATATGTGTTATACCAAAAGTAATATCACAAATAACGTTGAGTGCTCAATTCCCTGAGAGTAGCTCAAGAATGCAAAGGCTAGCCCTTTAGGTCTATCATTACCCAATAAGTGAAGATATGTGATCATGCATGTGCTAATCAATGTTTGGACTATATGTCCAATCCCTTTGAGTAGGTAGCTCAAGAATACAAAGGCTAGTTAGTCCTTTAAATTCATCATTACCCACTAAGTGAAGCTATGAACTGGTATTGGTATGAATGTGCATCATATGAGATGGCTCATGAAGCCTATAAATTCTCTAAAATATGAAAATGTGGCATGGATAGTTAAATTTGTACTAAAAACTTAGATTAATCTTGGCCACTTTGAAAGAAGGAGATTAGGCTTGTATGAAAGCCACTTTGAAACTAGAAACTAGGCTTATGTGGAAGCCACTTAGGAATATAGAGGTTAAACCTATACAAAAGCCACTCTAAAATAATGCCAACCACCTATAGATGGAATAAGGTACACAACTATTGATAATGCTTAGATAATGTACTAAACTTGGAAAGAAAAGAAAGACAATATGCCACACACATTACCCCCAATCACTGGTGTCTGTAACATGGATTCTGATCTAGAAGTTATACCAACTACCCAATCTAAAACTAGAAGTGAGATCCAACATGTCGTGCATGATGCCCCCTATATCTATATTTTCTAAGAAAACTATACTAAAACTATTGATTTTGAACTGAACTGTTGCTGACAAAATTGCAACTGAACTTACCTTTCTACCTATTTTTGGAAAATTTGGGTTTCTTATTATTTTGACATGAGCACTAAAAATAAGACAACTTGTTATTCATCATTGTTCTCTAAGTCTAACACTATTGTTTTTTGTTGAATCTGATCATTGTTATGTAATCATCACTATTTTTTTGGTTTGTTCTACCTAGTTTGGGTTTTGGTTGTTGTTCTGAGAGTTTTGAAAACTAATTTTTGATCGGTATGAGCTCTGATCTTTGTAAAAAAACCTTGTTTGTTGCCCCTTATTTTGAGGGTAGGAATGAAGACCCTACAATGATTACTCTCAAAATAAATATCTTTGTAACTATGTTATGCTATGAAATACATGATATAGTAATGATAATCAAAAAATATGTCTCAAGATATAACATAGTTTGTATTGGAGATTGATAGATCAATAAGGGTATGCCTAGATAGATATAATAATATAATAACATGTGTAGTATTCTAAATTTAAACTATAAATGTTAGTTTTTAGTTGTTAAATAGGGATGGAGCATGATGTTCATCATGGCATCCAAGAAAGTAAGATAATGCATGATGTGAATCATGGCATTGCAAATAGTTGAGAAGTAATCAAGCAACAAGAACACAAAAAAGAAGAAATAAGCATATAATAGTGGTCAAGGGGCCAAGTAAACAAGGTACATGGGCACATGTCACTCAAACTAGAAATCAATCATATAAGGGATGTTCAAATACCACATAAACATATAATTCAAAAATAAGCAGGGGTGGCATGAGGACCATAAGCACATAGAAGAGTATAAGTAAAGGACATTAGAAAATGTCCTAACGCACATACAAGAGACAAAATAGGAATTGATAAATGTAATCACATCTAGCTATGCCAACTAATAAAGGAAGTCATGTAATATTCTAAAAATACAATCATATCTAACTAATCAAATCAAGAAGTGAAAGTATGCAAGACATGTAGTACAAGACTAGGTATATGTTAAGAAATACATAAGTGCTATATACTAGTGAATGTTGATAGAGTAATCTATGTAAGCTAGTAAATAATATATATCATCATGACAACTAGAGTTTTTGGTGTAGAAATGACATAACATGGATGTAGTCATGTAGAACATGCCCTCGGTGGGTAGATATATTAATGTGTGTCTTGAATGTAGAAGTAGGTTGCCCCCTTAATGGGTAGAGTGAAGTAATCATGGATATAGATGTGATTTCACACACTCAAATAAGATCAAGTGAATCATGGTAATGTAGATAAATTGATAAACAATAGCATAAAATAACAAATGTAAGTATTAGCATGGTAGTAGAAATGTAGAACATGGATAATGCACACAATTGGAATGTTTTTGTGTTTTTGAATTATTTAAATGTTTTTGGATTTTTTAAATTTTTAATGTTTTTGGTATAAGCTATGTACAATAAATCAAAAGAATACTATCTACAATAAATACTGATAAAATATGTATAAGTAAGCAAAAAGAAACTATGTACAAGTATATGAATAAATCAATATGTACATAATGACATAAAAGACTAGGATAAAGGGGGTAAAGGGTTTAAGGATGGAGCCTATTGGGGATGGATATGAAGGAATGGATCACAACCATCATCAAATGCCTCAATATCATCATCATAAGTATCATCATATGTTGTATATTTTATATGCATGGTGGCTATCTCCTCAGGTGTTAGTAAGCTCTATGTTATTTATGTAGTTGAAGATCTATCACTCATAATGGTGTCATCATGTCGATGGTGAACTAGAGGTTTCTCTATTGGTGATGATGTTGAGTCTCCTCTAGGACATTTAGCTTTGGTATTATATGGTTTCAATGGAAGTGGTGTAGTCGGTGTTAGTGGTGATGTAATCTGAATAGTACCTTAAACCTAATTTATCCAATTTCTATTATAAATCTATACATGAGTTTGTATCATAGCCTTTGACCTTATGAAAGAGACAAAATGGGTGACCATATTACCATGATAAATTGATAATATATCTATGTCATACTATATGTAGTGTGATTAATCCATGATTAAGTAACATCTATAGTATTGTCTGTGGTTGATGCTCTATGTTACTTGCCTGCATCTAAATGACTATCTCTATATCTATAGAGGTAACCATGTGAAGTATATGTTCCAAGTGATCTATCTATAGATGAAAATGTGGATTATATCCTAAGATTGTAGTGTGAGATGCTAAGAGTGATGTAGGATGTGTAATGAGAGCTCTAGAGTCATCTTGGTACTCTCTTGGGACAACTAGTGTAAAGCTCAATCCACACAAATAATCATCTATGAGTGTGTGTGTTGTATCATCATCTAAAGTAGCTTGGGAATCTATATAAAAATCATGTACATATGGTAACTTAGAATTTACCATAAGGGGTAATTATGATATGGGAGTCTCATCAGCTGTACTAGTAGAACATGGTAGTGTTGTGAAAGTATCTATAACTTTTAGAATAATTGTAACTATCAAAGGAGATATATCTATAGAATCAATTGGTACTACTATAACTATTGTTACTGATTATATAATTATAATAGGTGTAGGAACTATGACTAAAGGAGTAGTTAGAATAGTTGAAGTTGTTATGAATAGCTGTGTATCTAGAGTTGAGGACATAACTATAAGTGGAGGAGTGTGAGATGTGTTAGTCTTTCCTACCTCATATGTATGTATCTGATCAAGAGGAATGTGATGAGGTGGTAACTAAAATATGATATGAGGTGTCCCATATGGAAAAATAGTTGAAGATGACTATGTAATTTGAAAATATCTCAATGGTTAGTTATTTTCTAGGTATGTGTATAGGTATCCTTCATGGAGAAACTTAACACATCAATGAAGAGTAGAAGGAACTACCCCTATAGCATGTATCCAAGGTCTTCCAAGTAAAAAATTATAATGAAGAGGACCTGACATGACCTAAAACTATGTAGAGAGGGTTTTGGGCCCTACCATGGTATCCAAAGTAATGGTGCCCAATGTCTATCATGGTATATCATTAAACCCTCTAATATTATTATATAATTTTTACATGGATGTCATATCTATGCCCATGGTCTATAAGAATGTAATTGTACATATATTAAGTCTATAACTACTATCAACTAGAACTTTCTTAATTGCATTAGTTTTGACTTGAGTTTATATGAATAATGGTAAATTTTGATCAATAACTATATGAGATGGCATGTCCTCATGATCAAAATAAATAACATCTATAATTTTTAATGTGGTGACCACTGATATAAAATAAGAAAGCTCTAAATAAATGGGTATAAAAGTCTAAGTGAGTGCCTAATAAAGAATGTCCTTGAACACATTGGCTTTCTAAATTAGTTATAACATGGAAATCTTAGCTGGTGTGTTTTTCAATTGATCAACAATATCATCTGCCTTGTGTAGATCTACCTATGTGGGTGGGTTGGGCCTAGGTTGAAAAGGAATAGGAGGGTGGGGGGAATCCTAAATAGGTGGTAGATGCATGGTGGAATATTGATTAATAGCTTTAACCACATTAAATACTATATATATAGGATTAGTAGTAGCTATGGGAGGACATCATAGATAATTGACAAGTTGAGGTGGTGGAGGGACAAAGGGTGTTAACTAGGCTCTCTAGAGATGGGTAGTGACCTAGGGAAGAGTAAAATGGACCTTGAAACGTAACTCGACATGGGATAAAAGAACCAATGGAGGTAAGGCAAGAAGTATATTAATATTTTTATAAATTAATTTGATAATATCATCCCATGATATAAAAATTAGGCATGAAAATCAAAGAATGAAGCTTTGCATTAACATATGGTAAACTTCACCATTCATATACATGATAGGACCTAGTATGAATTCTTTATTATTTTCAAGAAATATCTTGAAATTAGTAAGATCCATTTGTAATTTTTATGTAAAATATATATAAGGTGATACCTCAAATACAAAGGGACCTAGCAAATTCAACCAGGGTTTGAGAGAAATAATTTTTCAAAATTACTATGGTAAATTTTTAAAAATTAAATGGAAAATTTTGATCTATGTGTAAGGTGATACCTCAAAAAGCAATAGGTCCTAATATAGTACAAATAGGGGTTGAATTAAATTATTTTTAAAATTAATAATGTAAATTTAAAAATTAAATGTGAATTTTTTAATTTAAAATGCTGAAAAAAATAAAAAAAAATATTGGAAACAAATTGGGACCTAATATAGGGAACTAGGGTTTAAATTAAATTATTTTTAAAATTAATATGGTAAATTTAAAAATTAAATTTAAATTTATGATGTAAATATTCAATAAAAATAAAAAAAATATTGGCAAAATCAACAAGGAATTTACCCTAGGGTTTTTGTGTGTAAATAGAGTAAGTCAGGTTCACCAAATGATTTAACTATTTTAGAAATATTGGTGTTTTATTCCTAATTTATTTATAATAAATAAATAATATTACAATAATTATATTACTTATTTGTATATTTTACTATGCCTTTTAAACTTTTCTAAAAATAGCAATAAATAAGGAGAATTACAACTTAGCTTAAAACTAGATTGAGATGGCTGAGACAGAGGCTAAAACTAGTTGTGTAGGACTAGAACAATATGGATTTAATTTGGTGAAAGTATAGGAGTGTCAAAAATAGGACACTTTAGGGTATGATGCTATAGTCCAAGTCCTACCACTATTATCCAAACTAGTCATAGAGATCTAAGTTTTTTGGGTTTTGGCCACTATCTTTGTGTGAGCCTACATGTGAAATTTTAAGCTTTAAATGTTGATATAGATCCCTATAGATCTGATTTAATATTAAAACCATAGACCTTAATTATGTTTGATAAAAATTAAGAAAGATGAGGGCTTAGTGTGTGTAAGATTCATTGAATGTATATCTACACCCTTTTATGGGCACGCTACCTATATACCAATACTCTAAAGAGGGATCAAGCCATATGTAGTTCTCTCACTTGATGTGTTTTGTGAAATAGTGTAATGAGGATGAAAAAATGCCAAGTTGAGAGTGATTTAGGTGGCTAAGGATTGGTGTGAGAGTTTGAATATGTTTGCAGATATGTTGGGTGACTATATGTAGAGAATAGGGAAATTTTCCTTAGTGGTTTGTTTATATTCTTTCTTGCTTTGTAAGATTTGTCACCTCCTTTTTAAATAAATTTTAAATGGACTTTTATAGGGATCTATTGGTCATGGGTTAAATGTATTTGTGCTAGGCCAACATAATTAAGAATAGGAATCAGATGGAAATGGTCATTTAGGCTTGAAATGTGACTAGATAGGAGAATTAAAAAGATGACACCCTAGGGTCTGGTGCTTCTATCCTATAGGCTTGAGACTTGGGGGTATAGAATTAGCTTAGGAAATGTAGCCTGACTGAGCTAGAATTAGGTTTTAGAAGTCCAAAAATGATTGGGAATAAGCAAAAAGGTGTCTAGAAGGGTCATGAGAGCATGAAATAAGGTCTTATGGATTGGGTGTCATAAGCCACACTCAAGCTAGCAATTTGGACTTTTATATGACTATAGAGTGCATTGCATTGAATCAATGAGACATAATGTGATTAATAATGATAATAACCATAGTAAGGACACATTTAATGGAGTGATAAATTGATCAATAAATGATAATGGATGACTTGATGGAAGAAAATATGAAGTTTGTGAGTTTATAGAGCCCAATTGATAGGTATGGGTAATTGGTGAAAATATTAAGGACATGATTACAATTATGGTGATTTATCAATAAACTGATTGATTAATTATTGAGATTATAGATTAAAAAATTTTATGGATGAAATACAAAAGGATACAATATATGTGATGATTTATGATGAGGAAAGAGATGAGAGTGGTTGATCTATCCTTAGGAACTAAAAAGTGGCCAAGTACTGCCTACATAGTTTAAAAATACCTCGAGCTAATGTAGCTCTGACTAGATGATAGAGGACAATTGATGGCGTAGAATAGGATGATGATGATGATGATTTATTATATGGATGTGACTTAAATTATGAGATGAGGATTATGAGGATAAAGGATTTTATGTTAGTCAAATGGATATAGAGGATTAGATTAGTGGTGAGAAATAAGGAAGACTAGATAAATGATGAGGGTGTAGGTGATCAAGCCATTATATCCATCATAAAGCTCATCATAGTTTAAGAAATCCAATAAATATGGCACTTAGTAATATGCACCATGATATAAATACAACCAAGAGGACATTATGCCAAAGTGCGTGGGTAAATAGTGAAATCTACATAATTGAGGGTACTTGTAAACATTATTGTATCTTTGGTGACCTCATAACATCCTCATTCATTTCCCAATAGACAAAAAGAGACATGATGCAACTCAAATGCAAAATATAAATATAATCAAATATTTACATGATAAAAAACTTGCAAACAAAATAAACAAGTAACACACACACACACACACAAGTATCTACATACAGTGTCATTGTGGCTTATCTAATGATGGGATGAGTTAGTAGGTGATGGACTAGACTAAGATGATCATGACATAATTGTAGACTTGGGTTAGACTTGGATTTGGAAGAGACTAACAATGATGATTAGGATTAGGACTTAGGTATGGATATGGATGTAGACATAGATTAGTATTAGGCTAAGGGAATTGAATTAGGATTTGGATTTGGGGGCCTAGATAAGGATTAGGATTGATATATTCTATATTTTCCCCTACTTTAGAATAAGAGGATGGATGAAATAATGGGGTGTGATAAGGTATTTTTTGAATGTTGATTTGGTCTATAAATTGAATATAAGAGTTGTCAAAGAAGGTGATTTGGAAAAGTGGTGTTTTTAGATGTGAGGTTTAAGATGACCAAGGATTACTAATAGATAAAGCCTTGTAAGAGTCCAATCTATCAATAAGAGTAGGAAATTATGGGATCAAATACTTTTCACACTAGCAAAATGGTGATTGGATGGGTGCTAGGTATGAAGAGGCAATGATAGGGAAGTGATGGGTGTTAGATTAAATTCTTTGATAAGGTTATGTGTATCAATAATACCTCATCAAAAGGATGATGAAGAGATGGAGAGATGGGTGACCACTCAGATTTGGTTTCAAAAATAAATGTTATATCCAAAGATGATGAATGGGAAAATATGAGATAAATATTAGATGTTGTGAAAAATGAATGACATGGAGATGGATGCGACTAGGGAAAAAAGGCTTAAGACAAGACACCATGGAATATGTTTGGATTTTTCAAATTTTATGATTATAAGGGTATTTAGGAATATTTCACTTTTAGGGATTTTCAGGATATGTATATACACTATAAAAAAGGGGTCACTAGCAAAGGGAATGCCAAGCCTAGTAACCAAGATGAGGATGGATGGAATGATGAATGGGATGACAAAAGGTTGGTGATGCAAAAAAAGGGATGAGGAACAAGGAAGAAGGGACTAGGGATTACCAATGACCACATCAAGAAGGAACCAAATATATAGTTGCCCTAGTGTTTATTGGAAGATATGCCAAGATGATTTGAAAACATTTCTTAAGACACCATATTCATCCTTAAAAAGGTCAAGACTAGAAAGGAATGATATATAAGATGCATGATATGATGATAAATTATGGGTAGGGATAATGGACCAAGGGATAAAATAGATATGGATGACATGGGGGGGATTGAATAGGGATATGAAATAGATGGATGTTTCCCCCAAGTTTTGAGGTGAAATGTAGATAATAGATTATTTTACCATGATGTTGGAAACTATTTTTCATCATGGTATTTTCCCAAGGTGCCAAAAGACTAGTTTTCACCATTGGATGAATGATTTTTTATTTTAATTTTTTTTGACTTTTTTGGATGGCATCTTGATTTATTAGATATGGGTAAAAGATCAAAGATGAAGACATTATTATGATCTTCAACCAACACCTATTATGGAGATGTGTGATGTTAGGATCATGTTGTCATTATTGGATGTATTGGGGTTCATGTGACTTTTGATTATTATTAATTATGACCCCTCCCAATAGCTAGACCAGGTGTCTTCATCACCCCTAAAAGAGATAATAATACCTAGGAAGGTGATGGGACATATGGATTAGATTATATATTGATGTTGATGGGGGGTGTAATTAATTGGAATGGATGGTAGGATTGTGATAGGATGGTGTAATGGGTGATTAGGGATCAAGACTAGTAATCACATATATCATGGGAGATATTAGGCATTCCAGATTTGATTGGTGTCATGTGACAAAAGAATTTAATATATCCAAGAAACTTTGACTTTGTTTTTCATATTTGATATGATCATTTGATGGATGATTGGCCATACTTATAGTGTTTTTGATATTATTTTGATTTTTTGATGGGATTTGAATTTGTCTACCCCATAGTGCTTGATTTTTGGCTTCACCAAGGGAGATTGATTTTTGACTTTGATTATACCCTAGTGCTTGATATTAGGCTTCACTAGGGGAGGAAATTTTTGGATTAGGCTAATGATTTGATTTTTATTGATTTTGACTTATGGGATCAAAGGTGATCTAATTATTATGATTGACCTTTTGAACATGGTATTAGACTTTTGTATTTGTGGCACTTGTTATATTACTTAGGTAAAATTCTAATGATGTTTGTTCCTATTAATACTTATGGAGGGAGGTGATTAAATTATCATTGATGGGAAGGAAAGGATATATGATGAATGAAGGTGGTGAGGATGGTATTATGAGGTCAATGAGTGGTGATGGGTTAGCATAATATTCTTAGGGCTTCTTAAGATACCTAGTTTTGACATTGGAGAAAGTATCCTCAATATCAACAAAAAGATCACTAGGACTAGTTGTAGTATATGCATACCAAGTATGATTATATTCCCTCAGACAATCTTCAATAGATAAAGCTTTAAATAACTTTGTTATGACTTCATCATCCTGATTGGGATCCAAAGGTATGCCTAATGATGTATTAGAGGTATTTGGATTAGATGTATCCTAAAAAATATAGGCATTATAATTGTCTACTATAATATTATGAGGGATGATATTTTTGTTGAGGAATCTGATTTGGATACTAGTGTTGAACATGATCCTAATGTAGATAATACTTATGTTGGCTCCGATGTATAAGATGCAATGTTATAAGTAGAAGATTTATTGTTTAAAATTGACCTCTTAACATGGGGTTTCATATATGATGGGTGAGGGTGAGATGGTAGGAGGATAATAGATTGGATAAATATAGGCCCATAGAAGGAATTATGAGGGAATTGAGGACTAGGCTTATGGGTAATAGTCTTGTCTTTGATGGAGGATTTGTTGAAGACATGGGGATCATAGAAAGTGGATGTGGTATCTTGACCTTGGTTTGGAAGGGGAAGGGATTAATTAGTATGGGAATGGAATATTGGCATTCCTCTTCTTGTTCACACAAGGGTATAGATGCATCTGATTCATCCTTAATTATTATGTCACCATGGTCAATGAGGTCTTGGACATAGTCTTGTAAATTAAAATATCAATTAATGGTATGCCCCCAGGTTTGGTGATATGCATAATATTGGCTAGCTTTATACCTAGATGGATTAGGCTTGGTGGCATCAAGATGTTGTATGGTTGGATATACCATCATGTTAGCACCAACTAATTATTGTAAAAGGGCTTATAAGGACATAAGAAGGGGATTATAAGGACCCAATTCACTTTATGACTTAGATGTGAAAGCATTGGAATTTAGATCAGATGATTTTTGACATAATTGGGTAGATGGAATGGTAATAAGTGAGGGAGATAAGATAGGATTCCCTTTTCTAGTAGATAAATAGGTAAATGGTTGGTTATTACTAGTGGATGGAGGATTGGGATGGGAATCACATGAATGGGTTTGGTCTTGAGGTGAAATGAGTTGAATGGGATCAACTCCTTTGGGAAGTGGGACACCCATTTTAAGGAAGCACAAGATTATCTCATCCTTGTTGGAAAATATGTATCGATCTATGATAATAGGGTCTAACTTCATGGTGATGGATTATAAGTGGGTTGATGGATTAGAGATGATTTATTGAATAAAGTAAGTCTACAAACCAAGCTAGTATGAAAGGTGATGATGAAATGTGATATAGATGATGTAAGACTAAGGTTAGACTTTAGATTGATAGTAAAATAAGTTCTAATAATATATTGATAATACCTAGTTTTCAAGCTAGAAAAAGGACTAGGGGATTTGATGGGTGTCTAGATTTAAACTAGAAAGAGGATGATTGGATGGGTCCTAGTTATGAGTAGGCAATATAATTAGACTAGATTAATGATGATGGGTGATAGATTAAAAATGATAAAGTGATAAGATTTTATAAGGATACTGACTATGTATGAGATCTGACCAACTATTGGGTAATAGTGGAGTAGAGTGATAGGATGCTATAGATGGGTAATAATAGGACTAGCTCAAACTGAGGATTAATTTGCTCCAGATAGGATGGGAGAGGATTATTTGATGAAGATGATAGGATAATGGGACAAGGATGAGTATAGAGATGTGATGATGAAATGATAAGGGGTAATATAAATGAGATATGGAGGGTTTGGTCAGGGTTGTGACCTAAAGGGAAAACTAGGATAAGATATGATGAGGTTAGACTAGATGGGGGATGAGGTGACTAGGTGAAGGCAAGGTCAAGAAAAATGATTAATTATGAATATAGTGGGCTTAGTTATAATGTGGATGATAAGATAAAATATGACTAGGATATGTAGGTGATGCGGGTATTACCAATGATGAGATAGGATAATGGTTAGACTAGGAGGGAATTAATATAAGGTGGTGAGGGGATCTAGTATAGATGAAAGGATGTAAAAAAGATAATATGTATAAAGGGATGATGATAAAGATATGAAATATGAGGATATATGTACAAGATGATGATGAGATAAGGATGTATAAAATAATAGAATAATGAAGCAGGTATATATAAAATGATGTGTAGAGAACCTAGATAGGTGTGTATAGGTTTTGGGTAAAAGGATAACTTGGATTACAAATAGTACTAGTTTAGCACAACACACACCCAAGAAAATAGAACACAAACCTATGGTTAGTAAACTCAAGCATGTGTAACCTGATGCTTGCACTATCTAATAGATTTGTGGGTGAGGTTGTAGTTTGGTGACCCATTATGGAGTAGATTAAACCCTCTCAACCCTATCTGCAGTTAACAACTAATTAGGAGTTAATCCTACCTCTTGTAGTGAAATGCTTATTACATCCAAAAGGTCTTATGCTAGGTTTTCACAAGGGTTTTTAAGGGAGTCCATGATATACATGAAGTTACAGTGGGGCCCAAATCCATATAGGATGATGTCTAAATTGTTTATGTATTGGATCTTAACCACCTCTCACTTTATGGAACCCTTTATAGGGAATTATGCTTTGGTGCCTAATGATAGCTCTCCTAATTTTTATACTCCACTAAAACATAGAGTTTGGTCTAGTGCATGGTGATTAAATCCATGTCACCGACCCTTAAAAATAAAAGGGGGGAGTTATTGGTGGTTTTGATCCTCCAAGAATCACCTTAAGGATGCAAGGAGGAGACAATACACCACCATATCCCTCAAGTGATAAACATTTAGACCAAAAATGAGATTAATTAATCAATTATTTAAGATGTGATATACATAATATGTAAAAATATATGAGACAAAATGATTAAAGAGATGTATATAATATGTGAGACAAAATGATTCAAAAAAAAGATTTTTAATATGCCAAAAGGGGTCTTTAACAAATGGTCTACAAGAAAATGATTAGTAGTTTGATTGGAACTTTTAAAGGGGCAACCTACAAGGTAAATGATTAATATTTTGACTGATAATCTTGAGGGAAACCTGTAAGACAAGATGTTAGACCAAAATATGACCTACAAAAAAAGATGTTAACAAGTCAAAATTCACCCCTATAAGAAAAAAAATGTTAGTTTAATATGCCTTAACAAAAAACCACTAAAAAAATCATGAATTGGATATATAATTTATTTGGGTGAGTGGGTCATGATGAGGGGATATGGGGGTGGTAGTCCATAGTGGGTTCAAGGGGTAGATCCCATTGCAGGCTTTGGGGATAGTGCCTTAGGTACACTCCTTGTCACAGTACAAGGTGGGGTCGAGGGGTGGATCCCTCAATTCCAAATGTAATTTGGGCCTTGTGGGAGGAATTGAATGACTCGAAAATTACTAAATAATGAATCTAAAAATGCACTAAAAAAGACAATTTTGAAGGCCAAAATTAGTACAAAATCACAACTATAGACTACAATATCATAACTACCAATGTAATATCAAAATTCATGAGTTAATATTTTACAATAGATAGTTAACCATGATGGTTATACTACAAAATCATGATTATTAGTGTAAAGTTATGACTATTAAGGCAAAATTGTAAGTAGAAAAAACTTGTAATTACCAGTTTTGTGTTAAAGCATAAAATTTTCAAAAATTTGACTTTGGAATAAAATAAATTCTTAAATAGGTTATAAAAAGATGCTTAGATGTCTAAAATTCCTATTTATAATAAATATTGATAGATTAAAAACTTATTATGATGTATCAAGACAAAATATTTATCAAAAATAGATATAATCTAGAACTATCTAAAGAAAAAAAGAGTATCTTAGTTAGATTTTTATGTTAAATTTGCATTATATAATTTAGAGATGATAACAAACATATAAAATTAAATTTCAAAATTTTAAAATTATAAAATCACTACTGTGGACACAATATCATGATTCTCAGAGCAAAATCATGATTTTGTGACTTGTAGTTTTGTAGAAAGAGGGAAAAAGGTAAAGGTTATGTTTGTTTTGTCTTTAAATGACCTTATTGCCTTGTCCTTTCACCTATTTATCCCACTAATTAATGTATCACATGGATAAAACCTTCTTACAGGATAGGGTTAGTAATAAGTATGATTTTAAGATCAAACCTATTGGATAAAAATATACAGAAATAAAAGGTGTTAGATGTCAAACTATGTGATGATGAGTCCCCTAAAAGATAAAAAATGTTAAGATAGATCTATATATCAAAATATAATAGATGATTATCATCAAATTTTATCAAAATCATAATATCATGACTTTCATCATAATATCACAATTATCAAGTCAATATTGTGTCTCTAGGAATTACGGTTTTGTGTCTTGAAAGTCTTGTACTAGAGTCTTGATTTATCCCATTTCCTATAAATTAGAGGGTAAAAATGCACAATATTAGTAAATATGGGTTAGATAAAATGAAAAATAATACCTAAAATGTACTATTTTTTGCTTGACACCAGTCCTCTATAAAACTACATTTAGGGTTATAAAATTATAATTTATAGGGCAATAACATGATTCATGAAGTGTTATTGTGAATAACCTACAAAAATGACTATTAGTAATTAGACAAAATCATGACTGAAACAAGTAATATTGCTATTTTTTGTGTAATTCCACTACTTTTGAAGTAGCAATATTTCACAATAGTAGTAACCTATTAAAAACAAATAATGTTAGTGGTTAAGTTTGATGGTTGGCACAAGATTTTAACTTTTAGGAAAAAACTATAATTGTAAGGTCATTAATACCATTGCAAGGTCATAAATGTCACTTGTGCATGCAAACTTTCAAAAATTGAACCCTTGTTCTTGTCCAATCAATCTTACAAGCTTCTAAAAACACTTCTAACAATCAAAATTGTTAAATTGGGAGTAATTGTCTCCCACTGTGGTTGCCAAAATGTATTAGGAGATTTCAAGCTATTGGATTAAACTACACATAAACATGCAATTTTAACTCAAAACATCAAACTATCTATTTGGAAGGATTATGGAAACAAATCTTAATCATAAGACAAAACCTTATCAAATCCCTTATTTCAGCTAGCCTCCTTCCAAGATGTTCAAGTGGATAGTTAATTTATATTAGAATTAGAATTTATACATTATGATTGCTTAATCATGGATGTTGGATGTATGGATTGAGGGATTAGATTGGCATGGAGATATTATGTATTTAATAATTGGTTCAAATATAGGAGAGGCTCTTATTTATATAAAATGTGGATGGAAGGATCAATGGTTGAGATTCAAAGCTGGCTTGTAGAGATCTATGGTGGAGGATTTTACAAGGAATTTTTAATTCCTTGGAAGCCTCTAGATTTAGAGGCTTTTATAGAGGAAGGGTGAGAATAAAGAGGATTCTAGAACTAGAGAATTGTAGAATCCTCTTATGGTTTAATTAGGATTAGGTATGGGAATAGATAGGTATTAGGTGGATGATTAGGGACTAGCAGGTAGGAGAGATTAGGAATAGGATAGTAGGTGGGCCATGGGAATTTAAAATTACCAAATAATAGATAAGTAGGGATTAAGATGGGACAATAGGGATTTAAAATTATTAATGAATGAGTGGGATAAGAATATGATTAGTAGATGATGAATAACAAATGAGGACATTAAATAAATGACTAAGAAGGGGATAAATTAGTGGGATTAAAAGGGATAAATTAGATAAGTAGAATTAATGTCAAATAATAGTAATATTAGTGAAATTAAATTAAGCGAGCAGATTTACGTGCATACAATACATATATTTAAGATAAAACACTCAAATTCCAACCATGGAATATTATAACAAGTTAAATTAATGATGCAAGGAATTAGACCAAGGTTGGAAGGACCCTTAAAAATATAGATGACATGATAAAATTTTGAATTCATATAGAGGGATCAAAAGCTAAAGAGAGTCTAGTGTTGGATAAAAATCATAAAAAAATCTAAATATACACAATTGGAACAAGTGTGACAAAATGGGGAAAATCAAAAGTGGAAAAGGGTCTTGTCCCAAAATTAAATATCTATAAATAATAGAAAAGTGATCTAAGAAAATATTAGCCAAATAATTGAATTAACCCATGGATCCTAATTATAGGGCCTAAAACTATCAGAAGGCATAATCTTTGAGACATCGAGGAAAGTGTATAGTCAATAATCTATCATTTTGTAAAAATTCAAGACATGAATCATAAAAACATCTAATATGGTGTGAAGGTCACCATTTCCATTAAATCATTCAAAATTTAGTATGAATAAACCATTAGGGATATGGTAGATAAGGACTTCATAAGATAATAGGTTGTGTAATATCTCATGAGAAAATATTGTGTGACATGATCTTTGAGATCCTTATAATGATTATTGTATTTGTTCTTGCATTTATTGAACATTTTTTCAAATCAATGCATCTTGAGATGTCAAAACCAAAGTAGAGTTAACACGTGTATGAATATACACTCTATTATTTTTAGAAATACCATGACATTAATTTTTAAAAGTGGGTCAAGAAATAATAGGAGACATAAAAGAAGCATTAAGCTGAGAAGGAATATTCATAATAACTTGAGTAGAAGTAGTTGGTATAAGGATGAATGTAGGATCAATAGTAGTATTATTATTTTTATTTTAGGTAAAAAGAGAACCTCAAATATGTGGAATAAAATAATTTAAATATTCATTTTCAACATGTACTTAGACAAGAAATCCTTAGTTTATTAAACTAAGAAATTATATTTACCCTTTTTAATTTATTTCATCATTAACTATGTCATGAGATCCACTAGACCCATTATCATCCATAACATTATCGTGTATAGAATTATCATAAAAAACATTATCATTTACATTATATGAATTATCATCATCAAAATCATGTGATTTATTATCATTAATATAAGGAACAAGGATGCCATTAATGTTCACCATTTTATTTTTAAAACAAGCACAAGTATCAAGAAAATTAACTTTAATGAAATCAATATGTCTGCTCCTCATTCTAGCACTTCACCTAATAGGTGTCTTAGATCTAGTTTTCTTAAATTGGCATAAGATGGGAATAAAGAGAAAATATAATAAGTTATAACTAATGATATTTAAATGAGAAAAAAACCACATAAAAATAATATTTGAAATAACTACAATAGTAAATCTTAGAGGGAAAGATAGAACAAAACCCTAAGGTTGGATATTTGATAAGGAGGGGTTAACAAAAATGTTTTATGTGGAGGTCACATAGATGTTATATACACTACATCAACCACATAAAATAAAAAAGTAATTATAATATAATATAAATACCAAAATATTGTAAATAAATACCTAAATTATCTATATTTAATGAAAATATAGATGTAGACACCCAAATTTGGTACCAATCCATATTTGATGTTATTTAGTGTAACTTTGAACACATAGAATATTACTGATGAATAAAGTATTTATTAGTGCACTTTTTTTGAGTATTCCTCTAAAATATTCATATGTTTATCCATTTGTTATTGATATTTCTAATTTATCACAGGGATCTCCAATTCCAGTTTCTTAACAACTCATTGTTTCTAGAAAAGTACAAGCGTATGGACCTATCCATGACGAGAGAAGTTGTCTATGTATAATTTTTAGAGTTTATTTTGGGTCAAGTTTTATTAAAATCCTATTTTTTCCATTGATTTTTTTGGTTTTACTTTTGTGTGCCAATAGGTCTCCAAAATTTGAAATCAAAGCCTACACACACACACACACACACACACACACACACACACACACACACACACACACACACACACACACACACACTCAAAGTAATCTTGGACAATATTCCATACTTTTAGAAGATATAAAAAAGTGCATGTTTTATCTATAGAATTGTTGAATCTATATTCAAAGTTTACAAAGGCTAAATTCACATTTTCATGATTGTGCCAAGGGTATATTAGGAGAAGGAAGATCTAGAATTGTATTTAAAATTACACACATACACATTAGTGGGATAAATATATTAAATTTTGAGCCTTATTTAGAGTATTCAAAATGTAGTACAACACTTGTTCATTCAACGAGGATTGACCAAGGTCAATCCAACTCAATCCCTTTTTCCCAACACCCCCATTTGATATTAATTTGGTTTGTGTGTAGAAAACTAGGGTATAAAATTTTATGTTTATCGACATGATATTTTAGATTTGGAAGTGAATTAACAACCTCAGTCAACACAAACATATGTGGTGAAATAACCACAATATTTTCAATGTTAGTGCAGATAAACCCATGATCAACATACACAACCGAACTGTACTTTTACCTAGGAAGCACATACCTATCCATGAATATTTTAAGATTGTGTTCCTAATCTTACAATTTCATAGTTATAATTTTATCTATTTTTAACTCTAAAACATTAGAAAAAATTAAGTAATACAAATCTATAGTAAATAGATATGAACATCTTGTGCTATTGTCCAAGGAGTGAAAACTTATCTAGAAGCATCTCTAGAGTATGTTCCTAATCATGAGTAGTCACATTCCTATATTTTGTGATTCTCATTATAAGACAATAGAAATGGTCATCATAAATTTCATATATAAGCTATGTATATTTATTCTTAATGTTTTCCAAAATAACATATTTCCATATTTTTCAAGTTATAATCATAATTATTAGTAATTGTATATCTTTGGCATTTTGATTTCTCTCAATTTTTATGCTTATTAGACAAACATTTAATTGTTAAATAAAAAATAGGATAAAACAAATGACACCCAAATATGGTACAAGACATGTTTATACAATGAATTTATGTGACTTTACACATATGTATTATTAGTGGAAAAAAGGTAACTTATTGACACATATGTCTTGGTTCTGTATCTACTTATTTACTTTTACTTGACTACATAGTATTATGTTTTAATCTTTATTAATTATATCATATGGATACTTGGATATGTTCTATTAATATGAGTTTCCTATGGCTTTAGGAATTTTTTGGTAATCTTGGATCGATATAACTACTAGCATAATATACAATTATAAAAATGTCTCAACATATCTTTTATGTCTACTTTGGGTCATGTTACCCTTTAGGGTACTTTATTTTACACGTTTGGATCTTGTTTAGTCATATTTTTTGTGATAATATTTCACTAATTTGAAGTTGAAAAATACATATATACAAATCTCTTATATTCATTTAAAAACAATCACTCATTGATTTAAAAAAAAGCAAACTTACAACACAACCATTTAGCTTACTATTATTCAAACTTTGTAGTTTTTAAAGGATACATCTATTTTCATACTTGTACCAAAGGATGACTTTAGATAAATTTCTCTTAGACTTGAATTCACATTATTTTTCACATGTACATAATAGTGAGAGAACTATATGTGGTTTGAGCCCTATTTAGAGTATTGGTAATGTAGGAAATGCTTAACTAGTCATCGAAGATTAGCTAAGGTTAGTCCATCCCAACCCACTAGTCCATTTTTATAGGTCACATTAGTCTCAATAGTGCAAGCTAGGGTTTTAAAACAAATATAAGGAAAATAAATCTATTTGCATAGGTCTAAATATATCTAAATACACAAGAGATATTTTTAGATGAAGATGTAGCAATCCAAACTATCATAGACTTATAAAAATTCCCTATAATATTTTTTTACACAATGGATAGATCTGACTACCATAGGCATTTGAAGAATACCAAAACTATCTTTCTAACTTTTCACAGTCTCTTTCCTAATATGAGCCAACACAAATTCCCTATAAAACTTATTATATGTCTATGATAGAAAATAACACATAAGTAATCTTAAAAAAGATAAGTACCCTATTAATTTGGTTTTTTCTACAAATAATAAAGTGTGATAATTGTAGATACATTTAGATTTTCTTGATTTAAATGTAACTACAAGCCCCAATATTCACATATATGGGGAGAAGTAAAGTATTTACTAACCCAAATAACTACACATGTAATAAAGAGGGAACCATATGATGGGTTCACTCAAATAAAATGAATCAACCACTATAGATGGATTATGGATTCAATTTTATAGTTTCACTCAAGTTCACTCTAAGTAAAAAAATACACGATCAAAATGGAATGAAAAATAATACATGATCAAAATGGAATGAACAATGTTCATGTCCCCATCATGTAAACACATATTATTTTTTATTTTTACTCAAGTAATCTAAATGAATAATAAATTCATGATAAAAATGAATGAACAATGTTCACGCCCCCATCATGACTGTAGATCTAATAAATATGAAGTGGAATCATAAAGTTTTTACATTCAAATATAAAATTATGCTAGTGTGTATGTGCATGAAAAAATATCATGCCCTATGAATTTAAAAGTGTGTATATGTGCATGGACCAGTATCATGCCCCCTTAATTTATATCAACTGATATATAAGGCTTTAAATCTACATGTTGAATTTTTGAACATATATCTCAAATGTATGTGTATGTGGAAACATGTAATTTTTGTTCCTATAAATTATATGCATATGCCCATACATATGCACCTAAGTGTGTGTGAATATATACTCAAGTATGTATAAAGTGAGTGTATCAACATGGCATATCCCCCATAATCTATACTAACGTGCCAATATTTGTTATGTAACTAAACCATCTGATATCTAAATCATTTTGAATGTATAAAAACTATACTTTGTTCTGATTTTATGTTCACAGAGGCTAATGTCTATATGAAAATACCACTTTAATTCTTCATTTTTAAGATTAAGGAAGTGTCTTATAAGTCACTCATATAAAAATAAAAGTTGATCATATCATGTCATGTGTAAAGATAACATCATTATATTCAAGTGGACATGTGGAGAATATTTCATCATAGTAACGTATGTGTTAGTCAAGGAATGCATGTAAAATATATATTGTAGGGTATATAAGTGTCATGCATATATAGATGTATCAATGAAGTATAGAGTAGTAGGATCATTGAATAAGACTACATATTAAAAATTCATGATATATATCATGACATCACAAAATGTAATCAAGATCAAAAAGTGCAACAATCTCAAGTGTTAGTGTCACACATACAACCAAGGGACACATACAAGTGACATGAGGATGTTACAACAATCAAATTCATAGGCCACACATAATGGGACATAAAGATGTCACAAACAAGGAACATCATACATGTTGCATCAAACAAGGCCAAGGGCCACACACAAGGGACATAAAGATTTCATAAAAGGGCCAAAGTGCCATACATGATATACAAGCAAAAATTAGCCTATCATAAAATAGAGTGACAACATCAATGGAGAATGGTACAAGTAAACTAGTTTACACCATACATATGTGTTAATCTTACATCATTATAAAATAATGCATCCATGTAGCACTATGTAAGATATGAGTAACTGGCAAGACATGTGTAATCAATATAAGTATCTCAACATGGTAGAAGGTCTTAGAAATATATAACCAATAATAGTGAAACATATGGAATGAGATGCCCCTAGTATTGGCATGGACACTAGGTAGAAGAAAATACAACATTTAAATGTCCATGTCTAACCTACATGTTCTATGTTTCACTCATATACCATGAGATGCATGTGTATGAATATAATATGACATATATCTAATATGTGATAAATAACACATGTAAATAGTGTAAATTAGTAATCATGTTATGTTTAGGTCTTGAATTTTTATTTTTATATTTTTTTATTATTTGATTTTTTTATATTTTTAGACTATTTGAGGTTTGGAAAAGCTAACCAATGTTCACCTCAATGGAAGGATCATTAGAATATCATGTATCAAATACTTTAAGGATCATCTATTGTGGATAAAAGGTACTAGCTGTGGGCATGTAAAAATCTAATTTAGGAAGTCGTGTTGCATGATAATTAGTAAGATCACTGCTCATGAAATCTTATGTATGGTGGGTAGATATAGAATTCATAGGACTCCATGGGGTTTATTTTATATTAGGAGAATGTCTCACTTCCCATGTTTACTATTGAACATGTTGAACTATCCATCATGCTAACTAAGTCAATGTTATAGGAGATGATGACATTTGTGAGCCTTGACTAGCTCTCTGATGTGATTGATGTTAAATATCTAGGTGTATAGTAGACCCAAATAATTTCTTTTTAATTGAGTTTATATAAAGGTCCTACATATATGTCACCATCATCTCTGTATAATGATACTAAATAGGTATATCAACAATTTATATATAATGATCATGAAAAGGTTTACCAATAGTCTTTGTCTAATTATATAGAATAGATGTACTAACCAACTATGGTGGTAATGGGGGTGGAGGAGGAGATACCACTAGTTATAGAGGGTACTCATACTGTACACCTATAACCATGACCACCTTGTTACAATTTATGTGATTGATACATTGATGCATTGTAGATGGTATTACATAAAGTTTTTATATCTAAGGGAATCCTAATAAAATATCAAATTCCACATTAATTTGTATAAATAATAATGACATGGATAGTATGGTGGAGCCCACCTAAAGAGGTAATACTATGTGTTTAAGGGTATTATGTTTCTATCCATAAAATCCCTTAACTAATTTTGATGTATGTTGTAAATCCTAATGTGTGTATCAAAGGGAGTGAATAAGTGTCATCATGTAAATGTTATCATTTGACCCATTGTATAACATGATAATGTGTATATGTTTTTAATTAATTTAGGATCTATGAAGAATGCATGAAAATATGAATCAACATAAACAATGTTGTTATCATTAAATGTGATCATAGGAATCTATGGTGAAGTATCAATAAGTATAACAATAATTACATCTATTGGGTGATCATAAATCATAGGTGTGTTGGAGAGTTATCAATGATGTCATAGAATTTTATAGGTGAGTGGATGAAGTGCCTTGATATTCTAAAGTGATAATGACAAGTGTGTAATGTGCTTGTCTTAGTATGTTTGAAGGAGGCTTGGTTGATCTTCTATTTTGGCATAGTTAGAGATGATTAGGGAGGAATTTGAAGTATTTATCATGTGAAATAGGTCACATAAGAATTTTTATATGCTTTGAGTTTATTTCATTTGGTTGATCATATTTTTCATCTAGACATTTTGGGTCTAGTGGCAAAAAATATGAGTAGGTAGTTTGTTGATGTCATAATTACCATGTGTGGATGAGTTAAGGGGATTTGGTCATATGGTTGTGATCAAATTATTCCCTAATTGATATATATTAAATATCAAGTCATGTAAATAAGTGAATCCAAATATATGTTTGTGCAAATTTGGGTTCCCAAGTATTTTGATAGTGTTTTTATGTTCAAACAGAGTCAAGTAATCAATTTGGTGATGTCATAACTTACACATATGAAAATTTTAGAAGAATATTGATACATGGATAAATTAATATATGAGATAATATATTATTCAATAAATATTAGTTCATGTGACTAATCACTAAAAAATATTTGAAAGTGAAAATTTGGGCTCCTAGGTAGTTTGACAGTGTTTTCTCATAGCCAAATTTGCCTGTTGTAAGAAAAATTGAGTAGGCATTTTATTGTAGTCATATTTCACACATGTGGTAGTTTAAAAATGATTTTATCATATGGGTTTTTTAAATTTTGTTCCTATTTTCTATACTCTAAATTTTAGGTCATGTGATGAAGCACATCAAAAGAAATGCATGTGTAATGTTGGCCTTCCAAGCAATTCTAGACATAATTGGCTCTATGGTAGAAAAATCTAAGTGAGAAGATTAATGGATTTATATATCACACATGTGAATGTTTCAATTTTTTTTTTACATATGGTTGGATTATCATATATTAGGAGATCGTATGGTCCAAATTTTAGATCATGCGTGTAAGCACATCAAAAGTTATTGAGGTCCAAAGTTGGCCTTCCAAGTAGATTTCAATGATTCCCATACTTAGTTGATTTTGAAAGAGATAAAGATCAAGAACAAATGAATATCTAATGGTTCATGGGTGGTCATAAAATATTTATCTAATAGTGTATATTTATCAAGATGGTAATAAGTTCTCAAAGTTTAACACTATACAAAGGTAAAGGATAAGGATCTAACGATTCATGTTTAATCATGTGATTGAGATCAATGGTGCAAGTGGAATCAAAATGGTCAACCTATTAAAAGTTTGACATCATGAAAGAGAAATATCCTTAAAATAATATATATGGTGTGTGATTAATCTAAGTAGAGAATATAGAGATGATAGTTGAGTGTTCGAGGTTTAATTGTAACCATTGGGATTTGAATATTTGAATTTTGCAAAGGGAAAAACTAGTGCTTTGTATTTTATCCATAAATTTTGATCTAGGTAGAATTTTCTCATGGTATAAAAATAATTTTTTTAGAGTACTCCAAGACACATCTATAAATATAAATTTAAATTTTGGAAAGTGTGTACAATAAAAGTTATGAAGGTTCAAAGTTGACTATGTTTTCATGTTCATCTATTAAAAACTCGAGAAGGATATTTGAGCTCATTCTAATGGTATTTTGATGTATCATGATGACTTATATATTTTTGAGTGTTGTATACTTAATTAGGATGATTTTTTTGGTCTTTGGAGGTTTTAACAATTCATATTCAATATGAATAATTTCTAAAAAGTTGTCTATGTGTTCATTCATGGTGACTGTGTATACATAGAGGTGTTTGAGCTAATTGGGGGTTAGCATAAGGGTGATATGATGGATGTTGGAAATTAAGGGGGACATATAGATCACATATAATGGGTTCATGTGTTGTAAAATGTTCCTATATTCTTATTTTTGTCAAATAAGTGTCAAAGAGGTGAATGGGTTTCCATAGGACCTAAAAGGTGACTTAGGCCTATTTGAAAGAGAGTTGTGCTTAAGTGTGACCCATGTTAGATGCCTTAAAGCTGAATGAATGTGTTGGATGATAATAAATATTTTTATCTTGATAATCATGATAGCTTTATAAATGGTGAAACCAAATGTGTTGGTTTCTAGATATTTATGATAGACTTGTGAGAGGATTTGGTGAGCATAGATAGCATTGGTATGAAGGAAAGAAGAGAGGGTGTGTGCCCAGTGGATGAATTAATGATTATAGTAGTTTTAGGAATATGTGTATGACATATGGTTCATGTTTTTGATGTCATTATAGTGATCTTGTAGGTTGATTATGAGAGAAGAGGTCTAGGGTGATATAAAATGATGTTTTGGATGCTTTGAGTGTGAACAAAGGATATATGATATCTATGTGAGCTTGGTGGCTGATTTGAGAGATATATCAAAGTTTTGATTGTGTTTATGACCATTTGGTCATGTTTTATTTTGGTGAAAATTTTTTTGTTGAAGAGTGAAGAGTGATCCAAAAGGTGGCTTTGGATGCATTGAGTTTACAAAATTGAAAATAGCTGATATACATTATATCTCCATCAAATTGGTAGACAATAAATGTTCAAAGAGATATTATATTAATAGGTGTTGTTTTGGAATATAAACATCTATGGGGTTATAACCTCCTTGTAAGGTGAAACTCGTTAAAGGTCTAGTTGTTGTGGTAGCTCAACTAGACAAGTGTAGTAGCTCTTTGTGGGATTACAGTCTCACTAAAGGGATGGTAGTTATTTGATTAGTTATAGATGTTATAAATTGGTTATTTTTATTATAGGATAGTGGTATAATTATAGGTTCTAGTGGGTTTTCTCCCTCAATAGGGTTTCCCACATATGTCATGTGTTATGTGCTTGATCTTGTATTATCTCTCTTGTTTGTTGCTATGAATGTTGTATATGGTTCATGAATGCCTGTGGTAATTGATTAAGAGTTTTGAAAGGTTTTAAATTGAATTTGGATTATCTAGGATCAATAATTCACCCCCCTCTCGGTGATTTTACCTCTAATAATTTGCATCAGAGTAGGTCATTTGGTAAAGGCTTGATAACTTGAAGGTGATCCATGGTACAATATGGGTAGTCATCAAATGCAAGGAGGTTTCTCTACTAAGAAAGATTTGATGTTAAATGGATCTAATTATGATTTTCGGAGTGAAAGGATGAGGACATACATTATGTCCCTAAGTTTTTATGTATGGTAATATATTATGGAAGGAAATGAATACCACTACTCCTTCATCTAGTACTCTATATAAGAAGCTATTTGAGAATAGGTATAAGGAAATGAATACATTACTTGTGGTCTTACAGAGACTAAGTTCACCAAGATAATCCATTGTAAATATTATAAAGAGACAATGGAAAAAATTTATATCATTAATGAAGGAGATTCAAAGGTTGAGTTGAAAAATTTGCAGACTCATTGAAGATAATTTGAGAGTCTTAAAATGAAGGAGGAATATTTTATGGCATCCTTTCTATAGAGAGTTGATGAGATTGTGAATATCATCAAAGGTCTTAGAGATAACCATGAAGATGCTATTATATTTCAAAATGTATTAAGGTCTATATATCTCAATTTTGATCCAAAATTATCTGCTATAGAAGAAAGTCATGATTTTACTCATTTAAAAATGGATCAATTACATGGAACCCTTCATGCCTATGAGATAAGAGTAGATGATGATATACCACAAAATAAGTAAGAAACATTCAAGATAAAAATAAATATAAAGAATAAGTTTTGAGGTAAGAAACCTAAAGAAGATGAGATATATGTAACATCGATAAGGATGAACTAATTACTTTGATTACAAGGAAATTGAAAATAGGCTCAGGGAAGTATAAGGGTAAACTACCTTTCAAATGTTTCATCTATGGAGAGATAGGACATTTTTCTCATAAGTGCCCTCATAATCATGAGAAGAATGATGATGAAGAGCATGGTGAAGTTCAAAATGAAGACAAAAAGACATACAATAAGAATGGATTCATAAAGTATAAAAATAAGAAGAAGTCCTTCAAGAACAAGAAGAGTCTCTACACCAAAGAATATTAAATCTCATAAAATGAGAGTGAAGATAGTGATTTAAATTATGATCATGAAGATGAAGCCATGTTCATAGCTAAGGAAGATAGTTTCTCAAATTAAATGGACTCTACTTGGAGTGATTCAAATAATGATAAAGATGAGGTAGACTGTGAGAATGAATTAATGAATGCTCTTAAATAACCAAATATTTAGAAGAAGATAAATAAGAAGATGAAATCTAAACTCAAGGACTATGAGGACTAATTCCGTGTATTTGAGGCAAGAATGAATGAATATGCCAATAAGCATGAAGATATGGTCAAGCATCTCAGTTAATTAGAAATCCTATCTACAAGCCCGAAATCTAAAGAAGATGAATGCTCAAGGTATGTGATTGAAAATGAGTCTTTGAAAGATGAGTTAGAGAAGACATATAGTAAGTTGAAGTCATTTGCAAGATTTTAAAAGAGCTCAAGTGATCTAGAAAATATTTTGAGTGATCAAAATCATTCTTCTGATAGAACGGGTCTTGGGAATAAGAACAAAATAATGTAAACAAGGACAATCATACTTTGAAGATAGATCATTAGACAAGGAATGAAGGTGATGGAAAAATGAAGATAAATTAGATCAGACAACCAAATTCCATGAGGTATGCAAGTTTCAATGGTTATTGTTACACATGTAATAATTTTGGGCATGAAGCAAGAGAATACAAGAGACCTATTAGAGATGAGTTTGCATGGAACAATGATGGGGGTCATTAGTCAAAAGGTGTGAATAGATTTAAGTGATTCAACTATCTTGTTGTGGGAAAATTTGCAAACCATTATCCACATAAGGTTAGACAAGGTGAGTCCTTTTTAAAAATAGGAGTTTATTTCATTTATCATGACATAGGACACATTTCAAGTTTTTTTCCAAACAAGGTAAGACAAAATATGTTTCCATCAACGAGTATGGTTTTCTATAACTATGAATAGAGGGTTACATTACTAGATTCTACAAGCAAAGGTCTACAAGTCAGAATAGGTTTAATTAGGCTCCTAGAGTGTAAGTAATAAGGCAAGTCAACTCATGGAAGACAAAGGTGGTAAGTATGAGTCATGATGAGACTACAGGTATAGGTAATCTATTTTCCATGGTGGATAATACTACAAAAGTTGAAGAGTGCTAAGGTATCTCATTTTTTATTCATATTGTGAATGAAGATACTAAGTTCAAGAAGAATACCAAGGTACTAGTTGAGACTAGTTCTGAGATGTGTATAGATCCAAGTGAACATCCTTCCATTATTGAGCATATATCATGCAAAAAACATTGATTGTTAGTGCCTAGTGATGAGGTTCCTAACTATAAGGTGGATTCTTCAGATGAAAAGGTATGCCATGAATATATGTTGTCTCCATGTATTGTCAATCCAATAATATAATATAATGAGAATGTTGTAGTGGATGATCATGTTAATTCTCTTAAGCCTAAGAAGAATAATAATAAATATAAGTATCAAATGACTAAAAAGGAGAAGGAATATGAGGAGTTGTGGGCAACTCTTGGTTTCACATTGTTCTATAATATTGTGAAGTAGGATGTCTCTACCTATTCTTCTTAGGAGACATATTTCTTGTGGAGAAGAAAGTTTATGTGCTAAAGATAAAACTTCCAATTAAATAAAGTCATTAGTTAAGGGAGAGCAACAAGTTCATGAGATTACTCCAGGGGTTTGTGAAAGAGCTATAGTATAGGATTAAAATGGGTTTTTCTAGGTGGTTTAATGAGATTGATGGAGTGTCAAGAATATTTTGGTGCTTAGACAGGTCTTTTAACCTTATTCTATCATTCTCCAAGTGGTTTTGGGGTCTGAAGATATGTTGAATTCAAATTAAAGATTTTCGAGTGCTCTCAATTTTCTCAATTTTGGCTTAAGGGCAGATAGGCCTAAAATGGGTTATAAGATGTATGGGTTAACAAAGATGTGGAAGATAAAATCTTAGAAAAAAAGTGTGTGGTGGTTATATCTTGGTGTGCAATAATTTTTAAATATGGGCATTGACCAAAAGGAGGTTTGTTGATTCTGTTTGTTTTAAGATTCTAGGCTTTTGAGCTATACTAGAAAAGTGGTTTACCATATGATTTTAAGTATGAGGATTATTAATAAGTTTAATGGTCTAAATGGGTTGTCAAATAAATTTTAATAGAGATTTTAAGTTTTGTGGTTTTCAAATTATTCATGTTTTTGTCAAGATGGAGGCCTAATTGACTAGTAGGTTTGTGAAGGAAGTATGTTGTAGAAGATGATCTAGGTGATGAGAATTTTTGTGCTTGAGGGGGCATATGATATTTATCCATATATGAAGTTTAAATTCTTGATGGTGTGTCTTCTAAAATTTGTGGGCTTTGCAAGTTCTAGGTAGGGATACAAGGAGACTAAATAGGCCTTATAAGAAGAAGAGTACATTTTATTAAGTTTCTCCAAAAGAGTAAGGCATGAATATTTAAAGAAGTTTTCTAAGGTTATTTTATATAAATTTTCCTATTTGGTGAGTGGCATGAATTTATGTTGATGGCCATTGTGATGGCTTGAGAGAAGAGGATAGTAAGCTTGTGTGGTGATTATTCATGGTGTATAGAGATATGAAAATGCTCAAGATGTGAAATGGCTCATAAATATCATTCAAATTTCCTCTTAGATATTTCTTGGTGATTTTCATTAGATTTTAGTATTTTTTTGTGTTCTTTCTTCATTGGTTGTAGTGCTTGGTTGAAGAGAGTGTTGGCATGGATCAAGAGGAATTTATCAAGGCAAGAAAAGGTAGGATCAAAATAAGGGGGAGTTTTTAATATATTTATAAAATGGTATTATATTTCTAGTAGTAATTTTAGGTCCTGAATATTAGTTGGTACCAACTTTGTCATTGTTTCGAAGGGGGAGAAAGTTCCTATTGTGAGAGTGTTTTAAGAGAGAGAAGGAAGTTGAGTTGTATATTGTTTGATAATGGATGTTGACATCAATCAAAAAGGGGTATATTATTGGAGAGTTGTCAATTATGTCATGGTTATTTAATTTAGGTGTCTAGGTGAGTGGTTGAAGTGCCTTGATAGTCTAAATTGATAATGACAAAGTGTGTAATGTGCTTATCCTAGTATGCTTGAAGGAGGCTTGGTTGATCTTCTATTTTGGGATGCTTAGAGATGAATATTGATTAATATTAAGTATTAAACATGTTAAATAGGTTAAATAAGAATTTTTATATGATTTGAGTGCTTATTTTATGAGTGTATTTCATTTCGTTGATCATTGTTTTCATCTAGACATTTTGGGTCTAGTGGCAAAAAATTTGAGTAGGTAGTTTACTAACATTATAATTTCCAAGTGTAGATGAGTCAATGGGATTTGGTCATATGGTTGTGATAAAATTAGTCCCTAGTTTATATGTTCTAAATCTAAAGTCATATGATGAAGTGTAACCAAATATATGTGTGTGCAAAGTTGGGCTCCTAGGTATTTGATAGTGTTTTCTATGTTCAAACAGAGCCAAGTAAGCAGTTTGGTGATGTCATATCTCACACATATGAAAGTTATAGGAGAATATTGATATATGTATGAATTAACCTATGAAATAATATATTATTTAATAAATCTTAATTCATGTGACTAATCATGAAAAACCATATATAAGTGCAAAGTTAGGCTCTTAAGCAGTTTGACAGTGTTTTCCCATAGCCAAATTTGTATGTGGAAAGAAAAACTAAGTAGGAAATTTTTATAGTCATATTTTACACATGTGGTAGTTTTAAAATGATTTTATCATATTGGTTTGTTTATTTTTATTCATACTTTCTATGTGCTAAGTTTCAGGTCATGTAATGAAGCACATCAAAATATATGCATGTGCAATATTGGCCTTCCAGGCAGTTCTAGACATAGTTGGCTATGTGGTAGAAAAATATGAGTGAGAATATTAATGGAGTTATATCTCACAAATGTGAAGGTTTAAAGATAATTTTTACATTTGGTATAATTATCTTATGTGATGAGATCATATGGTCTAAATTTAAGATCATGCGTCTAAGCGTAGCAAAAGTTATTGAGGTCCAAAGTTGGCCTTTCAGGTAGATTGCAATGGTTCCCATAATTAGTTGACTTTGAAAGAGATAAATATCAAGAAAAAATTAATATCCAATGGTTCATTTTAGATAATAAAATATTTATATAATGATTTATATGCAACGAGATGGTAAAAAGTGTTCAAAGTTTAACACTAACCAAAGGTAAAGGATAAGGATCTAACAGTTTGCATTTAATCATGAGATTTAGATTGATGACACAAGTGGAGTCAAAGTGGTCAACCTATTCAAAGTTTAACATCATTAAATATTGATATCTTTAAAATAAAATTTATGGTGTTTGATTGATATAAGCAACAAGGACATGAGATGAGAATAGAGTATCTGAGGTTTAATTGTGACCGTTGGGATTCGAATATTTAAATTTTTCAAAGGGAAAAACTAGTGCTCTATATTTTATCATAAATTTTGATCTAGTTAAAATTTTATTATGGTGTAATTAGCTAATTTTTAGAGGACTCCAAGGCACATTTTAAAATATATATTTAAAGGTTTGAAAGTGTGTATAATTAAAGTTATGAAGGTTCAAAGTTTATAATGTTTTCATGTTCATCTGTTAAGAAACTGAGAAGGATATTTGAGCTCATTTTGATGGTATTTAAATGTATCATGATGAATTATATATTTTGTAGTGTTGCATACTCCATGAGGATGATCTATGTGGTTTTGAGGTTTGACCAATTCATATTCAGTATGAACAATTGCTAAAAAGTTGTTTGTGTGTTCGTTTATGGTGACTATGTGTACAAAGAGGTGTTTGAGATAATTAGGGGTTAGCATAAGGGTGATATGATTGATTTTGGAACTTAAGGGGGACCTATAAATAATGTGGCATGGGTCCATGTGTTGGAAAGTGTTCTTATGTTCTTAGTTTTCTTGAAGAAGTGTCAAAGAGGTGAACGGGTCTCCATAAGACCTAAAAGGTGACTTAGGTCTATTTGAAAAAGAGTTTTACTTAAGAGTGGCCCATGTTATATGCCTTGAATTTGAATGAATATTTTTTGGATGACATGAAATATTTTTATCTTAATAATTATGATAGATATATAAATGGTGAAACTAAATGTTTTGGTTTCTAAATATTGATGATAGACTTGTGAGAGGCTTTGGTGAGTATAAATAGCATTGGTGTGAAGGAAAGAAGAGAGGGTGTGTTACTAATGGATGGATTAATGAGTTAAATATTTTCAAGAATGTGTGTATGACTTATGGGTCATGATTTTTATGTCATTATAGTGCTCTTTCAGGTTGATGATGAGCGAAGAGGTCTAGGGTGATCCAAAAGGATGTTTTGGATGCTTTGAGTGTGAGTGAAGGATAGATGCTATCTATGTGATCTAGGTTTCATATTTTAGAGATATATAAGAGTGTGTAATATTTTTATGGCCATATATTCATGTTGTTTTTGTGGTGACAAAGTTGTTGCTAAGGAGTGAATAGTGATCCAAAAGGTGGCTTTGGATGCATTGAGTGTGCAAAGTTGAATATAATTCATATACCTTTTATCTTCATTAGTTTATCAATAAATAAATGTTTAAGGAGATTTTATATTCATATGTGTCATTTTGGTCTCTCAACATTTAGGGCGTTGCATACTCATTACAAGGTAAAACTTGCTAAAGGTCTAGTTGTTGTGGCATCTCAGCTAAATAGGTGTAGTAACTCCTTGTGTGATTGTAGTCTCACTAAAATAAGGGATGGTAGTTATTTGATCAATTTTAAATGGTTTAATTTGGTTATTTTTATTATAAGATAGTAGTCTAATTTCAAGTTCCAGTGGGTTTTCTCCCCCAAGAGGTTTTCCCACATATGTCATGTGTTATGTGTTTGATCTTGCATTGTCTCTCTTATTCATTACTATGAATGATGTGTATGCTTCACGAATGATTATGGTAATTGATTAATAGTTTTGAAAATTTTAAAATTGAATTTGGATTATTTGGACTCACTGATTCACCCCTAGTGATTTTACCTCTAACAGGGTGGAAGATGTATGTCGCATGTATAATGTGATTTTGAAGTATCCTTAGTCTATGTTATCTCATGTTTTGGAAATGGATTATTTAAGATTTTTAATTTTTGGTTCCCATTATTTTGTGTTTAAAATTAATTTATAGGGGTGGCCAAGTTGATAATGTTATCATCAATAAGATCTTGTATCTTATGTCTCAATTTGAAACTTTTATTCATTCAATGTCCCACAATTTGATGATAGTCACAATATGTATTATCATCATAGTTCCCTAGTGTAGACCTATTTGGATCAAGATATTATGGATGAATAATTAATAAGGTTACACTCAAGTAGGGTCTTTATTATTACATGAGGAGGTGATAATAATCTTTAAAATTGCCTCTTCGATGGAGCTACTAATTATAGTTGGTCTATTAGTTATGATATTAAATTAATTATAATTGTTGCCTCATTATTTTTATCATTTGGTTTTACCTTGTATCTTAGTTTGATTTAGAAATTCATTTTTGAAGTATTTCTAGGAGTGGATGCATACTTGAGTCTATTTAAAATGATGAACTTAACTTCTTTGTCCCTTATTGTATGACATAACTCATCAAAGTATTTTCATATATTGAATAAAATTGACTCATGGAGTGGTATAAGAAATGTTTTCTTGAATATTTATTATAACTTGTTATCGACCGTAACATTGGTCATCTTGGCTAGCATAGTATTATATTGAAGTACATAGTCATTGATTGGTTCATTAGACCCTTGATTGAGTTGAGAAATTTATGCATAAGATAGTTTATCATCAATGTTGATGGAAAATGTGCTATAAATTGGTATTCCAAATGGTTGAATGCTCTTGCGAATTCAAGGGGGATAATATAAAACCATCACAATGCATAGGATTTAAGCCCTCTTAGAAATAATGTGGTAAAAAAATTATCATTATATGCATAATCCAAACATTACATGGAAATGATCTAAGGATTTACTTGGGCTAAAATTTACCTTCATTTATTGAAATCTTAGGGGATACAAATGATGTTGGTAGAAGATAAGCTATTATCTTAAGGGATAAAGGGTTATGGATCAAGGTATAAAAATCCATGAAATGACTAGATCTAGATACACAATGCTCTAAATGAAACACCTTGGCATGTAGAACTATAAAAAACTTGCTCAAGGGAATGTGAATTAGGAGAGGTTGGTTATGAAACATATGTAGTCATCATGGGAGAGTTAATGGTTTCCTATGTAGGAATAGGTATGGAAATATTTTGGAGGCATTATGTTTAATCTAAACCTTGGGTGGGTGTCACATGGGTCAATGAAGGTGTATACATAGAGATAGTAATAGTAGTAGAGATCTAAACAACTAAAGTGGAAGTATTAGCTCAAAAGGATTGGTTGATAGTAGTAAAGGGATATTTTTATTGTGTTTGAGATGAGGCAAGTTTATTTTGGTGTGGAACCTTGGATCATAGGATCTTGTGGATGATCATGTACCCATATTTAGGATATTTATAGAGTCATTGATTAAAATTTGGAAATGCTTTAACTTGGTCATGATACACCATTAAGTTCATTGAGATAAATTTTATTTGGGTTTTCATAATTATTTTTATTATTATGCTCATTTTTATTATCTTGATTATCAAGTTCTAGTGAGGTAATGTCAACATAATCATCTATTTTTACATATCCATGAATAATTACATCATCAAAATAATAATAAACATTAATTGTATCCATTTTATATAAAATATAGTGAATTTTATTAATATATATATTGGTCTAATTTCATCTAACCTAAATATTAGATGGAAAATGGAACTAACCCTATTGATTGGAATATGATGTAAGAATGGAAGTATATATAAGGATAGGGCAAAATGTGAAAATATTATATTTTATTTTATCTAGGGAAATAAGATATTAGATATAAAACCCTAAGACAAAATATGAAATCCTATAAGGATGAAACCCTAAGGGAAACCAAGGGTTTGATACTAGTTCACCAATATGTTTTACCTAATTTGGATTTACAACCGTAATAAGATAAAAACTAGTATAATAATTTAGATAGATAAATATAGTATTCAATAATAAATTTAAATTTAAGATAATAAAAGTGAGTGTAATGATTTGATAAGTGGCATATACTAAATATAATAGGTACAATAAAGAGATGAACACTTACCTTTTGTGGTTGATTGTCTAACTGAGATTATACTCTAGAAGTGGAAATTTTATTTAAGTAAGCCTATGTATTATCTAGTTTAGGAACTACATCTCTATTTGCATAAGATCAACTCCATTAATTTAGGTCAACATTGATTGGTGATATTAACCTATGTATAAATGAGGGACTGTGACTATACAATTACCTTTGCATGTTTATATAAGCTTTGTAAGTGTGATTTTAAACCTTTATTATGCTTAAACTCCAAAAATTATCATTATTTACCTTAAAACCCTAGGTGTGCTTGTGAGGGATAGAAACCTAAAAAAATGGGAAAGTGTAATGGGCTAAGATGACCCAAATCACCCCTATTTGGTTATTTTATGGTGCCTGCATATTTGATACTTTGAGGGGGGAAATCAAGCCAAATGGAGTTATCCCACCTAGTGTGATTGTGAAATTATACTCCTTTGCTATATGCATGTAACTAATGATTTAGATTTAATACTTGAAAATTATTTATTGGACTTGGATTTAGTATTTTTTAGAGTTGGCTTGTGATTGCTCCTAGTGATAAATTAATAATATAGGAAGAATAGGGTAGTTTTGATCAATGTACGATAGTGTATAGATGTGTACCAAATAAATGCCAATTCCATTTTGAATGAGACCTTGATTAATTTATATGACTCTAATTAGGTAATTATTTATACCATTAAAAAGCTAAGTGAATGGGTCAACCCTAAGGAAAGGTTTGATTTTAAAAAGTAACCGTTACTAGGAAAGGGCCATTTCTTACTAGATAGAGTTGGTGTCGATAAGTGATATTGGTTAAAAATGATTGAAGTGACATGTTTACAAGTGTAAATAATTAAAGGTCTAGAGATGTATATGAAATATCTTTAGTATGTTTAAAATAGATAATTATATTCTTGTAGGTTTGTAACAATAGAGCACATGGTTTGAAATCATAAGATAACATGTAAGTTTGAAATAAAGGTAGATTATAACTATGGTTTTGTGCTCAAGTCATGTATGGTAAATATGTTTCAAGCTTATCATTTTCAAGTTATTAATACTACACAATAGTATCTACAATCTCATACTAGGAGTAGGATTTATGCTTGTATTTTATGTCATCCCAAGGTTTGGTAAATTATCCATGAGTATGCATCCTAAAAACCACAATAGGTCTAATAATATGGATCCCTTATCATCATATATGCATGAGATGACTTATATCTATTCTAATGAATCTAAAAATCAAGTTGTAGATGATCATTCTTGTATTCCTAATAAAAATTATTATGTAGATGAATAATATGTTTGTGTGATTGAAGGAAATGACTATGTTATCTATGATCATGATGATGTTTAATATTTGATTTCTAGTTATATATTTTTATATAATATTAGTGAAGAATAATAAAAATACAATAGGCTTCAAATGCAAGAAATCATTTCTCCTTTTCCTTCTTGCATTATTCCACTAATCATAGACTAGAACAAGAAGAAATTAACACTAAATTAACTAATACACATATTGATCCTAATATTATTATAGTTAATAATTAATATACAAAGGTAATTTATAGAGGATTTAAATGTAGATTCAAATTATTCCATGCCTTATAATGATGTTTCTAAAAATAATGCTATTTTTAGTGATATATAATATGACTACTACTATTGAAATAGAATGTGATACAAATAAAATGAAATGTAGTACTATTAATTCTTATTTAAAAATAAAATATATGTTATTCCTTATTATTTATAAAATAAATGTGATGATAATTATATATTATGTAATGATCTCTGTATGCAATTTAATAATAATTATAAGTCATGTAATGATAATAATGTTTGTGATGAATTTTTTACACCTAGGTTTAATGTAAAGGATAAGTGAAACCTTTGTGTAATCTCCCCAACCTATTGAAAATAGGGTAAAAATGTAAACCATTAAAAAAAATTAAAAATTGAATATTTCTCTTAAATATCATGATATACATTCATAGAGGTCATAGCCTTAATGCATGTTATAGCTTACTTGTAATAAAAGTGCATAATATCTCTCTATAAATTAAAAGATATTGTGGTTGGGATGATTCTAATGCTAGACATGGAAATCATATATAACATAACATTATTAATTCATACTTACCCCATGCCTTCATCATGCCTACACTTTTATTGTTTGATGTAAGTAGTGATAAATTTTTTCACCTTAAAATAATTATAACATCTATGAGAAAATAAAATACTCATGATATAATTTCATGTAAGACCTTCCCTAAGACATTAACTATAAAATTTATAGATTGATTTTACCATCTCTGTAGTGCTCTTCACACTAATTTATTGAATTATAAGATACCTTATTTAAAATAAGTGATGATAAGTCACATATGAGTGCCTTTGTTCTATTCACCAAGGGAAGTTAGAACTAGTTAATTATTATATATTATAATTAAAACTATTTGCATTAATTGATATATCAACCTATATATCTATAAAAGTAATACATTTTTTTGTAGAGGCCTCATATTTACTCTGAAAGGGAGAATCTTGTATCATACTTGTGAATTTTTTCAATGTCTTTTCTTTGAGACTATTTCAATATAAAATAAATCAACACTTGGAAAAAATCACAATCATGTTACTTTAAGTAAATTAATTCATAAGAACAAAATTACAAGCAAAGAACTTAATAAAATTAAAAAATCTCATAAAGAGGAAGGCACTACTAAGGTCATAAATAAGATGGAAGATCTAAAGAAAATGGTTTATAAGGAAAAAAGTCACATGAATCCCTATCCTTGAAAAGTAAATCAACCAATACAAATTGAAAGTTTCAAGGATACGAAAAATGTTATTTTATACACTTATTGATGAGAAGTTAATCAATTTACCTTATAATCAACATCACCCCACACAAAACCTTGAATGAAGGAAGGAAAGATAATTTTGTACCTATCATCATATCAAGGGACATAAAGATAAAAATTATTATGCATCTCCTAAAATATCAAATAAATTATGGGTAGGGGTGTTATTATATTATGAAAATCTTTCAAATTTTCCATATGCTCAGCCTCTCCATATTTTCCTACTGTGCATTTTGGGAGGTTTGATGTGTCCCAAGGCATTCTTACAAAGTAACAATGGTCAATCAAATGTCTATAAAAGGTAAAAATAGGATAATATCCATTATATTTAAAAATATACATATAATTATATTTCATAGGATGTTATTATAAATGAAAAATTGTCATTCGTGTTAATATAGAGGGAGAATATAGAACATGCATACTTGTGGATGATAAGGTATAATATAATGCATGCATAATCACATTTATCAAAGAATTAGGATACAATAATCAATAATTACAACATAAGACTACACATGAGAATGAAATAGGGGATGTTACTATACCATTTACTCTTGGGCCCAAGACACTTGACACATTATTATATGTGAAACATATTATTACACAAGGTAATGCAATCTTGGGATGATCACAATTATGACAAATGAAAGTAACATTGGATAAAGATAATATGATTATATCATTTTATTTACAAGGTGATTTTTTCACACACACACACACACACACACACACACACACACACACACACACACACACACACACAACAAATACAAAAAAAATCCTATTAAGATCATAGTTGCATCTCATAATACACATGCATGGCTATCAAATCAAAATCAACAAGTTACAATCCAAATAATTAAGGAAGTTAAGAAATAAAGTAATCAATCTAAGCCTATCATCATTGGTATACTATATAATTTATTTGATATTATTATAATTATTAATAGATTAATGACACAACTAAACCATTAGGGTTCATCTACATATGAGGATCAATATAATGCACAATTTTTATATCCATTTGGATGGATAGATGATTCCATCATAGGTTGTTTGTCTTATTTTGATGGAATCATTAGTTATTTTAATTATACACATTTGTTACACTTCAATGTTATATCATTATCACAATAATCCAGTAATATCATCATTTAAAATATTAACATTTTATATGCTAATAAACACAAAAACTATGAAATAAAATGAATCAAAATTAGATATTTCAAGCTCATAACATAAGTGTTGTCAATTTTTCCCCATGGATCAAATAGTCACCCTATCATTTGAAACTTAGCATATATGGTCTTAAGAGTTCCTTAAGATGATTAATTTTGTGTCTTAATGATTATCTACAAGTTTGGTTCCTTGGTGTAATTACTATCTACAGATATGAGCCTTTAAAGATGATCAAAAAATGACTTGAGCAAGCCTAAAAGAACCAAACCATCATCAAGATATCACGTAGGAATGGACTAGTCAGATCATTTGTGAATTTTATAAATATTATTATAAATCATCTTAGGTCAAAATAAATGCATGGACATGAATTTCTTCATGCCTTGACCATTCTATACAAAATTCATATCTTGACGAGCTTGCTATCTCAGGATATAAAACTTCAAAATTAATACTATAGAATGAAATGGGAAAATGAACATCAATTTCAAGCCTCATAAAATATCTATTGGAATTAAAATGATTAAGATCAATGGTCATCATTCAAACATACTAAATATCTAATGGTGAGTGATAATCTGACAGATGTCAATGGGTCCCAAGGATCTAATAGCATACATTCATTCATACATCAAAGACTAATGGTGAGAATCAAGTCAAAAGGTTAGTATTAATTGATTTATGAAAACTATCAATATATTAGGCAACTATTAGATATATCAATGGTACACATTGACTGACATGACTAGTGGTTCCAAAAATATCTATGGTGTGTGTTTCATCATGCAAAGGTAGATCAATAATGAGCAATAAATCAACAAATTATAAGATCTCAAAGATAAATAGGAAGCTACCAAGTATCATGAGAATGTTAAATTGGCATAAGATCTATGGATCACATTCATTCATATAGAGAAATAGATCAATGGTGTGCATATAAGTTGAAAAAGTAGATCTAATGGTGCACAATTGAGTTGATTAATAGTCAGGACTAAAAATTGATGATTAAGTGAAATAAAGATCAATGGCATATGATCACCGAGTAGATCAATATCAATGGTCAAGATTAGAGGTCAAGATTCAGGTTGAACTAGAGTAAATATCTAAGTTGGTATCATGACTATGACCCTTTTTCCATTCTTACATGCCAAAAAATGAACCAATGAGGAGAAATCAATGCCAGAACAAGATCCAAATGGGTTGGTTAAGTTGTTGTAACTAGGTCAACATTATAAAAAGATTGAAAAAGATTGATCTAGCTATTGTAATGGCTTTGACACCATAATTTAGCTTGAAAATGACTTGATTCCACCATTGTAATTGTAAAGGGCATCAATGCAGACTAGAAATGGATTGAAAAGGATTGATATGGTTATCATGGCCATTTTATAGAAGTAGTCTTAGCATGATGATTTATTATAACTAAATCAATGCCATATGATCAAAAAATTTGGTCATTATGACCCCTTATCCATCATCCTATGTATTTTTACCCATCTCTTTCATCCCTTTTACTATATATATATATATATATATATATGTATATATATAGGTTTCTAAGCCTTAGAATGGATCCCTCTTTAGCATTATTAGACTCTACCAATATTTGCACTGTAAAACCTCTATCATGTAATAAAATATTGATTTTTTTCATTGTCAAAACTGAGTTGAAGTGTTTTTCATGAGTTCATTCATGTGGTTAACTAAATATATGTGTTATTTTACTTTGTCTAGATCTCCTCACCTTCATGCAATGTTGATAGTTATCATAGGTCACTTTAAGTGTATACATAGTCTATTGGTCGTGTAGAAGTGGACAAATACCCTCCCATACTAGGTTGATAGCTATTTAATGCCTTATTTTTAAATACTCATGTGAAAACTAATCAAAGAGTAAATGAAGTGATGCCTATTAGTCTTGAAAGTTTCCTATAGTGTGTCTTATGAAAGTGTGAGGATCAAACATTTGGTGCATCACCTTATTTTTACATGTTTTTATGAATTGCATTCAATATCTCTCCCTTTTATAAGAAAGAGTTAGTATTATGTCTATTTTAGGTGATAAATCCAAGAGGAACTCAACCTTCTCTAGAGGTCTAACCCAAGATTAGGTGACCCACAACCTAGGGTTAGTCCCATGTTGAACTAGGTTTGAGCAAGAGGACATGAATAATCCCCTTTCTCAGATGGGGTGCAATATAAATCTACAATAGTTATGGCATGCCTAGTGGGATGCATTACCATTAGGATAGATAAAATTTGGAGCTAAAGATAATCACTTATAGTATCAAAATACATCCACCATCAATAGAAGTTGAAGATTCTTCATGTTTTTAGGCAACATTCTCATGTTAGAGGTTACTACAAGGTCAGCTAGTAAAGATATTTCCCTTGAATTCATAGTGTTACCTACTATTTCATATAAGAGATCAAGATTTTATAGGACAAGACCTTATCCTAAGAAGTAATATTCATCCCTTGGTCATCCTATTATCTTAAGTATTATAATCCCCACTACCCAAATGGTCATCAAAAATCAGGTATTTATTACATTCAATAGAGGTAGTCCATTAAACTTAGCCTAATATGATGATATTCCTATGTATTCTCTTAAGAGTGTCTCATTATTTTTTGGAGAAAATCAAACAACTACTATTGAGCACATCCAAGATGTTGACAACCTTTTCTCCATTCACAATGTTGTTGAAGATAATGTGGTTGTTAGATTGCTTACTACTTATTTCAAAGGAAAAGCATTAGAGTGGTATATAAATATTCCTTTTAATTCAATTACTACCTAGGATGAGTTAGTTATAGCCTTAGTTAGATAGTTTGAAGATAAATCTAATCACGTATCATTAGTTGAGCAATTGATTACCATTTAGAAGGCTCCCCATGAGTTTATGTTTGATTTTAACCTTAGATTCCAAAAGACATAGACTAATATTCCTATAGTGATTACACCATCCCTATAATATTTCTTCTTATATGATCTAAAATCATTTAATTCTGATATGAGTGTCATGATATAGTCCATGGGTGGTAACACCTTACCAATTCTTATGAAGTTTCTATAAGAGAAAAAAATAGTTTGATATAAGATGGTAATCTTTCTCCTAGGCCTCTGATTCCTATATTCCCATAGTTTTAATCTTTTCTACCCCCTCAAACCCCTTAGTCTCCATCATTAGCCTTTATTCCACCTTCTAAAGACCAATTTATAGCCCCTTATAATTAGGCTAGTGAGATTAGAGATTTGAAAAGTCTATTGCGATATTTTGGGAATGAAATAGTCCAAATCAAAAGAAAAAAATACCAGAGTATGCCTTATCAAAAAAAATCAGACTACTCATCATCCCTTTAGAGATCAAAATCCTCCTTACTAAGGATTTAAAAATAGACCACCCTACCAAGCATAAGGAGCCATTGTTCTAGCTAAACCATATCCATCTCTTGACCCTAATATGATAAGAAGTTCAAAATATATTGTTCCCACACCACCTCAAAATAATTTGATGCATGAGTCAAATTGGTAGCCATCTAATGTCAACAAGGCTTAAGGCTAAGCCTTGAAATCATATAATATTACTATGCCCCAAATGACACAAGAAGATTTTTCTCTTCAAGGAGGTTAGTGTCAAGAGACAAATTTGGTACCCCAAGGAGAGGCTCAACAAGTTTAAGGGCAGCCTAATGCCATTAATGTAAATTGGAAAATGGATGATTATGTTACTTTCAATCATGGTAGTGAGGCTAGAAATTCAAATGGTCAAGTTACAACTATGACTAGAGCTAAAAGATGAGGCTCAAGATGTTACTAATGATTCAATTATACCTAGTATTGGTTATAAAAGTATCAAAGATCAACTTGCTACCCCTATAACATGAAAATATCAAAATTCAAAGGCTGGGAAGGTCCCTCAAATATATTTGGTTTGTGAATAATCGATGTTCAAAAGGTGTAGCCAAAGGTTAGTGGAGCCTCATTTAGCATAATAGGTTAGATGAAGAAATCCAAAGTTACAATTATCATGTGGGATTCCCTTTCTATTCTAGGATAAAATGGTATGCTCATCCAAGATATTTTAGCTCTCAAGGTGTCCCCAAAACCAGTTAAGAAATAAGGAGTTCTCCTAACTAATTTAGACTAGCCAGTCAAGTATCAAGTAAAGTAGGTGCAAAAAATGGAAAAGGGGGACAAAATTGAGGTAAAGTCAAGTAAAACTCATTCCTTATTCCTATTTTTGATATTTGGTGACTATTTAGTTCATAATTGTATGGTGGATAGTGGAGTCAGTAGCACTATCATGCCTAAGTAAATTGCAGACAAACTTGGTCTTGTGTATGAACAAAAAATTAAAGGAGTATTAAAACTAGATGGGTCACCAAAAAAGATAGTATGCATAATTAAATATCTAAATTTCACACTACATGATTGTCTCATTGTCACCATTTAGTAAGATGTAGTTGTGGTGGACTTGCCTCCCTATTTTGCCATATGTCTATCAAGGGACTTTACTTCAAAGATTGGAGGGTATTTATCAGCTAATTGGAAATATTTAATGTTTATTACTAGGTATGTCACCAAGGTAACCATACATTCTAAACCTATTTCACAGTTCCATTTGGAACCATATATGCCAAGTATTGTGAACAATAATTGCCTCATCTCAGATAAGGTGATAGAAGATAACGCGGATGAAACTAAATCACCTTTATATGGGATCTAAAAATTTTTCCTTAATGAGTGGGCCTTTAGTTCACATGAATATGATCCTTATAATATAATTGAAGAATAATGACTTGGTGTTTATTGCTTTCATGAGAAAGATGCACCAATTCCAGCCTTGATGAAGGATTATGAGTCTAGTGATGATCTTTGGCAATTATACTTTGATGGGTCAATAAATAAGCATTATACCAAGTCTAGAATTATGTTGATTTATATAAAAAATAAAAGGTATTTCTCATTTATTAAATTTCAATTTTGTTGTTCAAATAATGCTATAGAATATGAGGCACTAGTTCATGGTTTACAATGGGTTAGGAGGATAAAATTCAACACCTTACAACTCTTTGGTGATAGTGAACTTGTAGTTCACCATGTTGGTATCGAGCTAAGAACCTACAACCAAGGCTCTGATACCACTTGTCAGGGATCTAGAACAACAAACATGCTCTGATCCCACTTGTCAGGATGCGAAACCGGAAACATACAATTGATTACCAAACTTCAAACAACTTAATATGCGGAAATAACCAGATTCACCAAGTAACTAGAATTCAGAATAACACAGCATATGAGAGACAATACACAACTTGTATTAACACTTTATACAGAAAAGAATACAATAGAGAATATGCCACATCTTCTCCACCACCTTACAGAGGTTTCCCACACCTCAAGTGAACAGTAATTCTTCTCCCCAAAGCTCTCCCTCTCACCGGTCCCAACACCCAACTCAAATACAGAGTTGATGTTCACCTCCCATGCTCCACGCATAACACAAGTGCTCCACGCACTCCACAAGCACTCCACGTGCTCCACAAGTACTCAAGGTACTTCAAGTAGATCTCCCATGAACCTGCAATAACCTGCACTTCAACAGACCATACTTATGGAAGGAACTTCCTTGCCTTCCTCTTGTTCTATCCGAGTACACACCTGTACTCCAAGTAGATCCTGCCTGATACTGCTCCCTGTTGTGTTGCTATCTGTATGACCTTGCACACCTGCAAATCAAACAATGGTTCTATTCACCTGTGAACCTCGACCTTGCACACACATACACCTGCAGATCAACGATCTTACTTATCATGTAGATCTCCTATATAGGCCATGCAACTGTGACCAAGATCCTACACTCCTGAAGAACCCAGCTGGCTCTCCAATCCAGCACCAACACCCCTGGTACTGTGGCACTAGGAGGAACGCACCATTGCTCTACCTCACACACAGAAGGAGCTTATAATTATGCTCTCTTACTCCCTAGCACACTTTTACAATACAACCATGAGTCTATTATATAGATCTCATCCAAACAATAATTAGACATCTAATTACAATAATTAGATCCGCAGCTCTCAGTCTAAAATTAGATCTCTTCATGCAAACACTTGGTTCGTTAGCTAACTGTCCGTAGATAGCTCGCAGTCGAACTACACAGGCGACCGACGCCGGTCCCTGTCCGCCTGGGGGTCACCGACGCCGGCCGATATATGACCGACGTCGGTTGCCTTCCTGTCTTACCCTGCCGACGCCGGTTGGCCAGACCAATGCCAAACACTTCTGACACTTAGCAACTCATTCTGCAACCTCCTCCATGTCTGCATCAGTGAAGCTTTTAGCTCCACAATCCTAACAATCTCCCACTTGGAGATAAACAGCTGCACTGTACCTGTACTTGTACTCCGTCTAATCTGTTTCCTGGTTTGTATCCCTCTTCAAGCTCCCACCTGAAGACAACACACCACACAACCTGTGATGTACCACCTGTCATCCGAGTACCCTGCCACATCCGAACCTACAACACCTGTAGTGAAGTCCTGACCCTGCATAGCAACACCTGCTGCTGGTCCCTCTCAGAAAACCTGAGAACCCACTTCCCCGAATTGGCTCCTAACTCTGACAGCTCCCACTGCATGGGAATATTCAGGTCTATACCAGACCTCATGTGATTTCGGACATTGTACCTGTCCAGCCCTTAGTGTGCTCCGGTTCTGTATCCCGAACCTCGCCAACACCTGATTCACATCAGCTCCCACTCGAGACAAAATCAACCAGTGATCTCCATGCCTCCCATGTCAAAGAATTCCGCTGCTCCAAACTCCTCCTGACATGCCACTGAACTAATCTTACCCTTAGCTCAGCAAAACCCTGTATGTACACTCCTGCTAGCTAGCATACTATCCACATACAGCAACAGAATGATGTCATGACTCATCATCCCCCTGGTAAGACAAAACCACAGTAGTTACCCTGACATTGACTGAAGCCATGCTTCGTCCTCCACCTGTCAAAACCTGTACCACTGTCCTGCAGCTCCACAAGACCATATACCTGATCTTCCGTCTCACGTATCCGTTCTCTCTATTCTTCTACTAAGGCATCCATTCATCTCTGTGCTTTTATCCAGCTGGCAAACCTACCAAGACACCCGTCTGGTTCTGCATCATATCCCTACCAAGCTCACACCTGTTTCCTGGATCCTTCCTGCTATACAATCAGCAACAAGTATGAAGAAGAGGAACAACGAATTTGAGGGCCTACTTACGCCTTCAGTCCTCCGTATGGGTGTTTGAGACTCCTTGACAGCTTGCTGTCCACCCAAAATTCGTTACAGTGACCGACCTCGGTCACTCCACAGTCTGCATCCGACCGACGTCGGTTCTCATGCGTCTGTACCTGACTACCAACCTGCCTGCACTGGTGTCCCTGCTACCGATGTCGGTCCTCCTGACCGACATCGGTCTTACATACTACCGACGTCGGTCCCATGACCGACGCCGGTCTTACCCTGCCTGACACTGCCGGCTTCGGTCTGCACATGACCGACATCGGCACCTGTCTGTTCGACGCCGGTTCCTCCTGACCGACATCGGTGTCTGTGTTCGCCTGTGAGTGATGACTTTTTATCCGCGAGCTCCTTTGGATCAAAACCCATGTCCAAACTGCCCTGCTCAGATGTATCCAGCCTCATCCACTGAACTCTGTCCGCCATCTCCTCCAAGAACACCAAGGCTTTCCAGTTCTTAAGCCTGTCAAATATATCTGTCTTCCGCTTAAGAACATGCATCTCCTTCCTGCTCATGTGACCAAGCCTACGAAGCCACGTCTCCGCAACAGAAGAAGAATCAGTAATATAAACAAGTAGATAAAGTATACCTATTTTCTTACCACCAGCTAATTCAAGTGCTACCGCTGTGAGAGTTCTTGTGCATCTCTCATCACCCAATCTTTCTGAAGAAATTAGCCATATCTCCAAACCTGGGACCTGCATGACCTTCATCAACACCTGTGTGTTGGCCGCCTGCAATTTCAGCTTCACTTCCCCTTTGCCAATTCTTTGGCAAGGCTTACCAGCTCCTCTATCTGGGGCTGCATGGAAAGAGGCAACCGAATCTTTTGTCCAAGATTCAACTTTATCCAAGAAACCTGCAAACACATCCTGTGCAATAACACCTGCAACATCTGTATCTTCAGTTTCTTCATGCTGATCTGTTACCAACCAACAATCTTCTTTTACCTGCTCTTTCTTTCCATCAGACCGTGAGTAATCGTCTGTGCTTTTCAACTCCTCCATTCTTAGCTTACTTTGATATGCCGTTGCTCTACTCCCACTCAATCAGAAAACCCTGAGAGTGCCCTGTAATCAAAACACAACCTGCTTCCTGCAACCTTAGCTCTGATACCACTTGTTGGTATCGAGCTAAGAACCTACAACCAAGGCTCTGATACCACTTGTCAGGGATCTAGAACAACAAACATGCTCTGATCCCACTTGTCAGGATGCGAAACTGGAAACATACAATTGATTACCAAACTTCAAACAACTTAATATGCGGAAATAACCAGATTCACCAAGTAACTAGAATTCAGAATAACACAGCATATGAGAGACAATACACAACTTGTATTAACACTTTATACAGAAAAGAATACAATAGAGAATATGCCACATCTTCTCCACCACCTTACAGAGGTTTCCCACACCTCAAGTGAACAATAATTCTTCTCCCCAAAGCTCTCCCTCTCACCGGTCCCAACACCCAACTCAAATACAGAGTTGATGTTCACCTCCCATGCTCCACGCATAACACAAGTGCTCCACGCACTCCACAAGCACTCCATGTGCTCCACAAGTACTCAAGGTACTTCAAGTAGATCTCCCATGAACCTGCAATAACCTGCACTTTAACAGACCATACTTATGGAAGGAACTTCCTTGCCTTCCTCTTGTTCTATCCGAGTACACACCTGTACTCCAAGTAGATCCTGCCTGATACTGCTCCCTGTTGTGTTGCTGTCTGTATGACCTTGCACACCTGCAAATCAAACAATGGTTCTATTCACCTGTGAACCTCGACCTTGCACACACATACACCTGCAGATCAACGATCTTACTTATCATGTAGATCTCCTATATAGGCCATGCAACTGTGACCAAGATCCTACACTCCTGAAGAACCCAGCTGGCTCTCCAATCCAGCACCAACACCCCTGGTACTGTGGCACTAGGAGGAACGCACCATTGCTCTACCTCACACACAGAAGGAGCTTATAATTATGCTCTCTTACTCCCTAGCACACTTTTACAATACAACCATGAGTCTATTATATAGATCTCATCCAAACAATAATTAGACATCTAATTACAATAATTAGATCCGCAGCTCTCAGTCTAAAATTAGATCTCTTCATGCAAACACTTGGTTCGTTAGCTAACTGTCCGTAGATAGCTCGCAGTCGAACTACACAGGCGACCGACGCCGGTCCCTGTCCGCCTGGGGGTCACCGACGCCGGCCGATATATGACCGACGTCGGTTGCCTTCCTGTCTTACCCTGCCGACGCCGGTTGGCCAGACCAACGCCAAACACTTCTGACACTTAGCAACTCATTCTGCAACCTCCTCCATGTCTGCATCAGTGAAGCTTTTAGCTCCACAATCCTAACACACCAAGTGAGAAGTCTTAATGTATGAAAAAATCTATTTCTTAAATATTATAATCATAGGGTATGAAAATTAATGATTTTTAGGCCTTTAACATTTACAAAATACCAAGAGATGAGAATAAACATGTAGATAGGTTGGTTGTCATTAGGGCATAATTTAATGTCCTAGTTGATGTAAGAAATTAAAATCTCTAGTAACACATTAAGGTGATTATAAGGCCTTCTATCCTAGATAATAATGATATTTAACAAGTGTTTAAAGATGATAATCATATTGTTAAATTATTTCAAGAAGAAGCTAGGTATTATTTAAGAAATTAGTCAAAATACTTGCAGTAAGTGATCGAATTGTGTAACTAAAAATAAATAAATTTCCTAAGAGATTAGTCACACTTGAAAACATATTCAGTGGTGATGATGAACTAAGGAAAGAGAATTCAACTTTATCAACAAAGGAATAATATTATGCCAATATGGAAGTTACACCTGGTAAGAAATTAAAGTTAGGTAAGGTATGCACTTATTTAGATAAGGAAGATTTTATTGAGTTATGTGCAAGATTTTATGATGTATTTTCATGGCAAAATAGTGATCTCAAGGGTTTTGACCCATGTCTAGCTCAGCACACCATTGATCTAAATGATGAGATTAGGCCAATAAGACAAAGACAAATGCCTATTAATCTTAAACTTGAGCCTTTGATGAGAGTTGAGCTTCATAATCTCATTGAGTGAGCTATTATATTTCCAATAAATTACTCAAATTGGGTGGCAAACCTTGTCCTAATATGAAAAAATAATAGTTAAATTAGACTGTGTTGACTTCTATGACCTGAATAAGGCTTACCTTAAAGACCACTATCCACTACCATCAATGAAATAGATTTTATAGTTGGTTTTAGGTTTAGAAAGGTTCACCCTTTTGGATGGCTATAGTGGCTACAACTAGATTTTGGTCAGGGAAGAAGACCAATTCAAGATAATCTTCACCACAAAGTGGGAGACATTTTCATATAGAAAGATTCCATTTGGTCTAGCCAATGCTAGAGAAACCTTTTAGAGATCCATGGATATGGACATTATAGGGCCTTTTTAATAAGTATGTACTAGTCTATTTGGATGATATAATAGTGTTTTCAAAGAATGCAAGTGAGCACATGGTTCACCTTGAGAAAGTGTTTGAAAGATGTAGACAATTTGGGATATCCCTAAATCCCAAAAACTGTGTCTTCTTAGTTCATGAGGGTAAGACTCTTAGACATATAGTTTTAAATCATGGTCTAAGCATAGATCCTAAAAGGATAGCCTTAATTCTTGCACTTTCCTTTCCCAAACATAAAATATCTTTGTAAAGCTTCTTATAAGAGATCAATTTTATCAAAAGATACATCCTTGATTTTGTCATTTTAGCTAAGCCACTTACAACCATGATAAATAAGAATTAGAGATTTAACTAGTCCAAGGAATTACTAAGGATTTTTTAGGGAATTAAGAAATCCATGGCTATTGATCCTACACTCATGAACCCATATTTTCTAAAAGGAATTCATTCGATACACCTATGCCAATATTGACACCATTTTAGGCATTCTTATGTAGCAGAACTAGGAGGTCTTAAAGAAGCCAATATCCTTCTTTAGTAAAGTCTTGGAATAATATGAAATAAGGTATTCCTTTGTTGAAAATAATGTAGTTTTAATCATAAGGTCTCTTAATAAATTCAGATATTTATTGTCTAATAATAAGATACATCTGATGGTTGCCCATCCAAGTATCAAAGAATTCCTCTTGAACAAAGACATAAATGAGAAAAGAATTGGTTGGATAACAAATGTAATGGATTATGATGTGGATATCAAGGTTAAAAAGCTGGTTAGAGTTAAGGGATGTTGTGAGCATCTATCCCAAGACTTACAAGAAGCTAATGAGGTAGTTATGGTGTTAACTAATGAAGAAGTTACAATTGATTATACCTCACCTTCCAACTGGGATCATGATTTGGTAAGATATTTACAAGATGGTATTTATCCCCCTCATCTAACCCATTAAAAAAGAAGGTATTTTAGATTAAAATATATTCCATTTCTTCTTATTGATGGTGTTTTGTTCAAAAAAGATATCAATGGGAAGTTGTTAAGATACATTAAACAACATCAAATGGAAAGGCCACTTGAAGAGTTCCATGATGGACATGGTGGAGGGGATTATTCAAAAAAGACCATATCCCACAAGATAATGAGAGGTGGGTATTATTAGCCAAGCTTATTTGGTGATTTTCATGCATGGGTTAGGAAATTCAAATAATGTGCTATGTTTGTTTGAAAGGTGAAACTTACAACATTACCTCTCCAACTAATTATAGTGGATCAGTCCTTTATCCAATGGGGATTGGACTTTATTGGTCTTATTAACCCCCTTTCAAGCTTAGGACATAAATTGATACTGGTTGCTATAACTTACTTTACTATATAGATATAATCAATGGTATTGAAGGAAGTAAACGAGTCTATTATTCTAGATTTCTATAAAGGTTTGATTACTAGATTTGGAGTCCTTTCAACCATCATTTCTAACAATTATATGGCCTTTATGGGGTATAAAATCATCTAGTAGACATTTAAACATGGGGTCTATCTTATCACTTCATCAAACTATTATCCCTCAGGAAATGGTCTTGATGAGTCCACTAATAAGAACCTATTGAAGATCATAAGAAGAATAATTGAAGATAATCAAAGGTCATGGCATATAAAATTGAAGTCAGATCTATGGACTGATAGGAACACCTAAAAAAATAAAATATCTAACTCTCCCTTCAAGTTGGTATATGGTAAGGAATCAAGAATACCTATTTCTATTGAATTTCCTACCCTATAACTAATGCATCAACTTGAGTTGTTGGAGAATGAACCTATGGAAATTAGATATGCTAAGCTTATGGAGTTGGAAGAGACAAGACATCAATCCATGGTATCCATGGAAAGTTATCAAGCAAAGGTAAAGAAAACCTTTGAAAAAGGAGCTTCTTCAAGAAGTTTTAAATAAGGATATTTGTTCTTCAAGTGGGATAAGGAAAGAGCTAAGCCAGGAAGGCATACAAAGTTTGACTCTCTTTGGATTGGTCCATACACAATATCTATTTGTAAATCCCATAATGCCTTCTAACTTAAAAGTATGGATGGTAAAGAGATTCCTATCCTAATTAATGGGATACATATGAAACATTGTTTTTAAGGAATCCAAGTCCCCTACATAGTTAGTCTATTTTTCTTTCCTCCAATTGTTGTCCCAACACATTAGCTTATTTTCTTTTGCTTTATTTAGTTAGCCCCTATTTTTTGTGTTTCCCTTCTTGTTTAGTGTAATTCATTATATTTTCAAGTTAAAGGGGTTGTTTATATCCATGAATCAAACTTGTCATTTCTTGATGAGTCTAAAATTCATGTAGATGGTCTGGTTCTTAATCATAACAGGCATGCTTCCCAGCTAAGTCACCATAATGTTGTCAATTTTCCCCCACATATCAAATTGTCACCCTATCATTTAAAACTTAGTATATTTGGTCTTAAGATTTCCTTAAGATGATGTCTTTTGTGTCCTAATGATTCTCTACAAGTTTGGTGACTTAGTGCAATTACTATATGTAGATATAAGCCTTTAAATATGATAAACCAAATGACTTGACCAAGCTTAGAAGAGCCAGACCATCATCAAAACATCATGCAAAAATGTAATGGATAATTCATTTGTGAATTTAATAAATATGCTTAGAAATCCTCTCAGGTTAAAATAAATTCATAGACATGAATTCCTTCATGCCTTGAACATTCTTTGCAAAATTTGTATCTTGATGAGCTTGTTATCTTAAGATATAAAGCTTCAAATTTAATACTATATAATGAAACGAGCATGTAAAAATCAAGTTTAAGCCTCATAAAATAGCTATTTAAATTCAAATGATCAAGATCAATGGTGAGCATTCATTCATACCAAATATACAATGATGAGTGGCTATTTGACAAATGTTAGTGGGTACCAAGGATCCAATGGTGCACATTCATTCATACATTTAAGATCAATGGTGAGAATCAAGTCAAAAGGTTAACATTAATGCATTGATGATGAGTGTCAATATCTTTGGAAACTATTAAATAGATCAATGATATGCATCAAATGACAAGACTAATGGGCCCAAAAAGATCTAGAAAATACATTTCATCATGCAAAGGAAAATCAATGATGAGTGATGAGTTCATAAGTCAGTGGATCTCAAAGATAAATACGAAGCTACCAAGTGTCATGAGCATGTTAAACTAGTAGAAGATATATGGATCATGTTCATTTATACAAAGAGAGATCAATGGTGCACATATAAGCTGACAAAGTAGATCTAATAGTACACAAGCAAGTTGATCAATAGTCAAGACTAAAATTTGATTATTAAGTGAAATAAAGATAAATGGCATGTGATCACCAAGTATATCAAGATCAATGGTAAATATTAAAGGTTGAGATCTAGGTTGAACTAAATCAAATACTTATGCTAGTTGCATGACTATGACCCCTTTATCTATTTTTACATGCCAAAAAATGAACTAGTGAGGAGCAATTAACACTGAAACAAGATCAAAATAGATTGGTTAAGCTATTGTAATTACATCAACACTAGAAGGAGATTGTAAAAGATTGATCCAGCTATTGTAACAACTTTAATGTTAAAATTCAGCTTGAAAATGACTAGATTTCACTATTGTAACCATAAAGGGCACCAATAAAGACCAAAAATGGATTGAAAAGGACTGATATAGTTGTCAAGGCCATTTTATAGAAGTAGTCTTAGCATGATGATCCATTCTAACTGAATCAACACTAGATGATTGGAAATCTTGGTCATAATGACCCCTTCTCAATCATCCTATGCATTGGTCCTATTGGCTAATATTTGACCTACATATAGAACTTTTCCCAAAGGGGTCTATGGTATGAGGAGCTAAGTGAAGTCCTAGTTGAGCAAAGTTATTTTAGGATGAAGGATCCATGATGGATAATAAGACCATATTGCTCACAAATTTTTTGAAACACTTCAAGTAGGCTTAAAGTGTGCTTTGTTGATATTTGAGAAAAATATATTGAAACAGTTATATGGATTTTAAAATAAAGAAGACCAATAGTTTTTCATGATGTTTCAAATAATAGGATCATAGAACAATTTCACATGGGCCTCAAAAAATTAGTAGAGATTTCAAGGATCAAGTAAAAGCTCATATCACAAGTTTAAATGAACCAAATTGTCACCAAGACATCACACAAGAATGAACAGGTTGGTTCACTTGTATATTTTATAAATATGCTCAAATAGAATCAATTTCCTTAGTCCCAAGATCATCCTCTACAAATTTCATGCATTGATGAGTTATCTATCTCAAGTTATAAGTCTTCAAAGTTTAGATTGAAAAATATAAAGTTCACATGAACATCAAATTAAATCCACAAAAAATAACCATTTGGATTTAAAAATCCTTAGACATTCATGTGAACATCAAATAAATTCATTCAAACATCATTAACAATCACATAGATGTTAAAATAAAGCTTGGAAATTAAATCACCCTGTGTTTAAATTATGATGGGCTCATGGATGTTAATAATGGGCTCATGGATGTCAAATGACAAGCATGCAGACATCAAATTTAATCCATGAAAAAAAACCATTAGGGTTAAAAAATCTTGTGATGGGCATATGAACATCATGATGGTCATGCAGATGTCAAATTTGGGCCTTATGAGATAGATTTTTGGGTTCAAATGATGGGTCCCAACAACATCAAGGGCTTGTGTTCAATCATGCATCAAAGATATATGACATATGGGCAAGTCAACAAGTGAAAAAAAGGTCCCCAATCAGATCTAATGGCATGTGTTTGATCTTAAAAAATGGGATCAATGGTGTGAGATGGGTTAAAAGTTCAATAAGCTAAGTCAATAATTGATAACCAATGACCAAATGTGAGCCCAAGATATTTTTAACGAAGGTTGGTGAAGTAGTTTTTGACTTAGGTAAAGAAAATACAAAGGAACCAAGATCAAATAAGATTCAGGTTGAATCAAGATGGAAACATCAAGGCCAAACATCACCATTAGATATCTATGGAGATAAAATAGGTCTTTAAACCTCATATAGATCAAGGGTCAATAACTTGTTGTCTAAATGAGATTGAATCATTTGTAGAGCTTCATCTATATAAGGACTATAAGAAAACCATTAAAAGAGATGGTTTTCATCTATAGTAGACTTATGATCATATATTGAAATGGGATAGATAGATGACTATGAAAGAGTGTTTCATATTTCAAATATGGCCCCAAATTTAATAAACAACTATAAAAAATAGACTTGGGTATGGCTCTATCAGGTACATGGATATATAGTCCTTTCCCTCACAATAAAGTAATTGGAGATGGAATAGAAGATCATAAGAAAGATAAATATGGATTAGATTAGCACAATGGATAATTTAATTTTGTTTAAAATCCTTTAGGATCTTCCCTCATAGCAAGGATCATGACTCATTAGCTATAAAATAGACCGTTATCTTCTAGTGAATTTTTCAGTGAATGAGAAGAGCTTAAATACTATTATAAAAAATAAAAGCTATCTAGTCTATGATGTGCTAATCCTGGTTGGACCAAAAGGTGTTAGAACATCATTTGAAATGTGGTAGCTTACTTCTTGATCTTAGTTAATGTGTTCCTCTCTCTCTCTCCTCTTATATGTCCCATTCATTTCTCCATTAAAAGGGTTCTCAAATTTTAAAATTTTGCTATTTCTGAGAGATAAGGATATTCATTTAAAATATTGTAAAAGGGTGTTCATTTCATAAGGTTAAATATTATTAAAATATTGTAATAACTATTTATTGAAGCAATAAGAAGAACACTTTTCCTATCTCTTGCCTTTGATTAGTGTTTAATATGCCTGTGCACAATGAATTCATGAAGGAGAATATTCTTAGTTAATTTTCCTTATACTTACCTCTTTTAAGGTGTTTTCAAGCTATTGAAGTTTTGTATTAGTGTTTTGTTTCAACCTTTTCTATGAAATACTTATGCAATTAGTAATATTGTGAGGTTGTTTGAGCTATAGTTATCTTATGCTAATCTAGTGTGGGTTCAATCTCATGTGAGTGTCCATATTTTTGGTGTATCACCTTATAGCCTTCTTAAGAGCCTTTTCCCTACTTTTACCCCTTTTCCTTGTGTAATATTTAGTTTAGTTAAGCATCAAGAGGGTGCTTGTCTTATATAGAGGTTCAACCCCACCAGAGGTTACCCATAGCTTGGGGTTGTCCCAATATTATAGATTAATCAGAAGGAACCTAAAGAACTCCTTCCAAAGGTGAATATTGATACTATAATAGTTTATGGCATAATTGGTGGGACCTAATTTCAAGAAATTATTGATAAAATTTGATGCTAGTTTGATTAGTTTGTAGTAGTCATAACTTCACACAATAGTATCTGGAAACTCTAAAAGAATAATCAACACTCTAGTGCAGATAAGTAGCTATCTTTCATGCCAAAGGTGACTAAAAGATCAGCTTCTATAGGTATTCATTTTGAATTTATTGAACTATCTTTAAATTTAGTAAAGAGATTAAGGTTTTCTAATACACACCCATATAAAGGCAACTTTGTTTCTAGATCAAGTCTAAGGTCTACCCCTACTAGAATATCCTTGTTAGTCCCTTTTATTTCCATGGAAGGTCCTAGATCTTTTATGGATTTTAATGGCCAAAGTCCTCTATCCCTCCCTCATTATGATCCTATCCTAGTAGTAGCTCTTAAAAGTCTATCTTATTTTACTAGATACCTAGCTACGACAAATTCTAAACACCTCATGGATATAGCTAACTTCAAAAACATTCATGATATCAATGAGGAAAATGTATCAATTAGGTTATTAGCCATATCTTTCAAAGGTAAAGCCTTAGACTAGTATAGAAGCCTTAATTCTAATTCCATTTCCATATGAGACCAACTAGGAGAGGCTTTGTGTAAAATATTTGAAGATAAAAGTGATAATTTGTCACTTGTAGAGTAGTTAACTATAATAAAAATATCCCCTCATAAATTCATTCAAGACTTCAATACAAGGTTCCAAAAAACATGGGACAAAATCCCATTCTTTGTTAGGCCTACCCCTAATTTTTCCTTCCTATACTATTTAAAATACCTTAATAGTGACATTTCAATGATGAGTCCAATTTATGGGATGGAACACATTATCATATGCATATGAGGTGGCAATCAGGGTAGAAAATTATTCAGTCCAAGCTGGCAAGCAAACACCTAAGCCACCAATACCTTTGTTCCCTAAGATTAGACCATCTCCTATTTATATTCCTCCCCTTGATTTCATTCCTCTTATGCCTACAATTGTTTATATACCCTCACCAAATCAATAAAAGGCTTCCACTAGTAGATCTAGTGATTCCTTAGAACACAAGAACTTTTAAGAGATTAAGAGCATGTTTCATTCCTTAGGGAATGAGATAGTGAATTTTAAGAGGAAAAAAGCTTTCAATAGGCCTCATCAAGCCTCATATCAACCTTAGTAGTATGATTATCAAATAAATAGTCTACCCTAAAAAATAAACTTCCAATGCCAAGGCCAAGGTAAGAACTAAAGACAAGGGCAACCTAGCTATAATAGACATTGCAACTATAATCCAAATGTTATAGGCACTTCCAACACCTTGGTCACTAACTAGAATAATGTTTCTATGGAAGCTAAGGGTAACATGCCTTGGAATCAATATTTTGGACAATCCATTATCCCAAACATTGACTTCAGTAAATATTTCAATGATCAATGGAAGAAAGATGTAAATTATGGGTAAAATCAAGCCCTTATAGCTCAAAACATAGAGATGCCCATGATGACAAAGTTAAAAGAGTCTCAACAAGGTCATAGCCTTGATCAAAGAACAAGACATTATGGTGCCATAATGATTAAATATGAGAAAGAAGAGTGTTATTCACTCAATCAGTAGGCTAGTTCTGGCTAGGCATACATCCCAGTGGAAGCTAATATAAGATTCAAAAGAAGGAACATGGATGGTAAACAAAACATAATCAAAGAGATTACTACTATTAATCCTTCAATATCAAATCTAATTAGGTCTAATTTAGTTCTAAAGGTTATAATAAATTCAAGGAATCAAGATCATGGGAATACCTTTATTCCCCAAAACTCACACATTAAGAGTATAGTTGTGGCTCCCAAAGCACAACCAAAGATTGGTGGTTCACCCATCAAAATTATGGAACAAATGAAGAAATATAATGTGAGTGTGCCGATGTGGGATATGTTTTCCATGCCTGACCAAGTGGATATTATTCAATAAGGTTTGTCTAAGATTAATTGATGTAGGGGCATCTTTTTTAGTTTCAATTTTGGTTTTTTTTTGGTGTCTAGGTGTCTTAGATTCTTCTAGGGTCTTATTTTGGTGTTTTAGAGGTGTTAAATTGCTTGAAACATTCAGAAAGATATCTCCCACCAAAATAATTATTTAAATATTAGAATATTCTAGGAATGTATTTGATGTTATTTAAATGTTTCTATTTTCTTGTATATTGTCAAATATGATGACTCTGATTAGTTTGCTCATGAGATAGAGCTTCAAAGTGTTGTATCTAATACTTGGAATGAATTGGTGAGTATTTTATATGTTCATTTAATGTGATATATAATATGTGTGGTTTCTATTTTTTTTAAGGGAATACTTTGAAAGAATATAAAAAAAGAAGACCCTATTATATACGTGAACACAACCCCCTATTTTGGGCATTGTTGTTTTTGTTTGCAGACTATGTACATTTTGTAAATGAAATAATGACATTACAAATGTGTTGAAATACATGCTTAAAGTTTTTTAATTGTGTTATGATATTATAATTTTTGATAAAAAACAAGGAGATCATCTAGTGTTCAAATATATGCACAAATAGACCCTTGCTCCCTATAAGATGTAATGTTGAATGGACTGTGTGCTTGTTCCATGGAAAGAAATGATTTTTAAATAAATTTTCAAGACATTTGTATGTTTTTGTAAGTGATTAAATGTTATTTAAGTCTTTTTGAAACTTTTATTTAATATTATTATGTTTTATTCACTCTTACAAGAACACAGACCTATAAACCTTCTTATTCTTGCACAGTCAAACATATTTTGATTTGGAAAACTATAACAATGGATTGGTAAACTAAATTTATTTATTGGAAGACTTGAATAAGGTAAAAATAGATCTTTATTATATTTTATAGTCTCATTAAACCATTTAAAACTCTCTCAAGGGATTTAATATAGGTCTCAGGTCTGCATAGGGTGGAAAAATCCCTAATTTAGGCTTTTGGTCCTAAAACAATTTCTAACCATCAAAAGTACACCAAAATTGGTCATAAAGAATATTTAAATGTAAGAGAATATATTTTTGATTTTTTGGGTGTTTACATAAATATAGGCATGTGTGGAGAAGATTATATGCAAACAGGGCTTGAGAAGACCTAATAAGGTCTAACAAAGGCTAAGAACTACCTTAAAAAGTGAGTTAGGATTTGAAACAGGGCATGAAACTATAAGGATAGATAGAAAGTGAAAAAGGGTTCTTAGATCAAGTGTCAAGTTGCATTTAGACTTCTATACATTTCCAAACAAAGGGAAATTTAATTAAAAAAGGCTAGTAGCATGTCTACCAAGTTGAGTAAAGGTTTGAAAGGAGTAAGTTAGTGTCCTTGAAAGGTATGCATATTGAATAAAAGGTACTTAAGGATTATCAAATGAACATCAGAACATTGTATAAAGCTTAAATCAGTAAGCCATTACAAAATAAGAGTATTTTGAGTAAGATAAGAGTGAGAGAAATATTGGGTGTGATATGCATCATTAATGTTGCACCAGTTGTAGACAAGACATAAATCAAGGTGAATAAGGTTCTCACCAATGTAACCAAAGGACCAAATGAAGGGAAATAAATTAAGGTGGTCAAACTTCCTCCTTTCTACATTTCAATGATCATTGGTGACTCTTTAGTACATAATTTCTTAGTAGACAGTTGGGCTAACACCTCAGTAATGCCAAAATATATAGTAGACCAACTTGGTCTAAAGTATGATCCTTAATTTAAGGGAGTGGTGTAGCTTGATGGTTCTTCCACCAAGACGTATAGTATCATCAAGGACCTTAACTTGAACCTGCATGCTTGTCCTAGTGTCACAGTTATCCAAGATGTGTTTATCCTAGATATGCCTCCTCATTTTGCCCTATGTCTATCTAGAGAATTTACTACAAATATTAGAGGTTATCTAGTAGTAGACTGGTCATACATGTCATTAAGGAAAAATATGGGACCAGAGTATCTATTAAGGCTAAGCCCATTGCATAATTTCACATATAGCCTTATGGCCCAGACAACATAAACCTAAATTGTAACATCCTTGATGAGGATGGACATTTGGTTGGTCAAGAATTAAACACTCATCCTGAGGAGATACTAGACATGTTCTTGGATGAGCTATGGAATGAATATCATTCAATTAATCCCTTAAAGGCAGTTGAAGAAAGGGACATGGGTGTCTACTACTTTCATGAAGAGAATAAATCCATATCATCACTCATTGGATCTAAAGAAGATCCTAATGGCTTATGGAAGTTGTTCTTTGATGGTTTAAGGATCAAACATGGAGTGGGTGTAGGTGTAATGCTAGTATCCCCCTCAAATGACCTTTAGTGGGCTAATAAAAGAGGAATATGAAGGTCTCATCTATGTCCTTTAGTGGGCTAATAAGAGAGGAATCAAGTACTTTCAAGTTCATGGGGATAATGAGATAATAGTGCACTAGGTTAAAAGATATAATATCACAAAAATACTTTGATTAATTCCTAAAAACATAGAGTGTGGGACATAATTGAGTATTTTGAGGCTTTTAACATCCAAGCCATACCAAGAAACCAAAATTAGCATGCTGATAGGTTGGCAGCTATGGGAGCTTAATTTGATATCCCCAACAATTTGAAAAGGACCAAGATGTATCCACATGTCAAATTTGTGGAGATACCATCAGTATCTGATAATGAAGCTCATTGGTAGATCTTTATAATGACAAATAAATTGCTTGTTTCTTGTAGTAGGAAGCAAAATTCTCTTTAAAAACTAAGAAAAGTTTCAACATCAATATGAAGAGCAAATAATTCAATTGAGATCCAATAAGCTTCGTAAAGGGCTTGTCACCCTTGAAGGTCTTTTACATGAGGGAGATCCTATGACAAAAGACAAGGTAGTGATGTCAAAAAATGAAGAGAACTATGAAAGAGTCCTTATCTTCAAAGATAGGCTCCTTAAGCTTATCAAGGTAAGCACTAAAACTAAAAGGCATGTTTTCATAGAAATCTATAAATAATATGTAGGTATATTTGCTTTGGAATGTAGTGACCTAAGAGAATTTGATCCCAAGCTATCCCAAAACACTATAGAGATAGAGGCTAAGGCCAAGCTTGTCAGGTAGAAGAAGAGGCCTATAAACCCCAAAACAAAAGAGCTTATGAGGAAATAATTGACCAAGCTAATTGAATCTAATATCATATTTCCCATTAATAACTCCTCATGGGTAGCCAATTTGGTGCCTATGAGAAAAAGAGTGGGGAAATCAGACTGTGTGTTGATTTCAGGGATCTGAATAGGGTCTCCTTGAAGGATCATTATCCTTTGTCATCCATGAAATAACTTCTTCAGATAGTTGCTAGTTTAGAATGATTCTCCCTCTTGGATGGATATTTAGGTTATGGTGAGAGAAGAAGATCAATATAATACTATCTTTACCACAAATTGGAGCATATATGCTTATCATAAGATTCTTTTTAGATTATCAAAAGCTAGGGAAATTTTCCAAATAGCCATGGACATGGCTTTGTAAGGGTTTCTAAATTAAATGGTGTTGGTCTACTTGGATGACATCATAGTTTTATTCAAGAAGGCTAGTGAGCACATGGACCATCTAAGGATATTTTTGAAAGAAGCAAAGAGTATATGATCTCTTTAAATCCCAAGAAATGTGTGTTTACCATCCATGAAGGAAAATTTTTGGGTTACATTATCTTTAAAGAGGGATTATCCATTGACCTTGACATAATAAGTGATATCTAAGCAATATCTCTACCCAAGAATAAGAAGGAATTCATAGATTCCTTGGTAAAATAAATTTTGTGAGAAGATTTATACCTAGTTTTGCAAACTTGTTCAAACCCATCACCACCATGTTGAAAAAGAGCCAAGTGTTTGTTTAGTAAAATAAAGGTAAGGTAGCATTTGAGGCCATCAAGAAGGGAATTACCCAAGCACCCTAATTCATAAATCCTAACTTCTCAAAGGATTTTATATTGTACACCTTTGCCAATATTATCAACATATGAACTATGTTGATGTAGAAGAATGGTGAAGGACTTGAGTAGCTAATTGCCTTTTTTAGTCAAGTGCTAGAGGGATATGAGGTAAGGTATACCTTCATATAAAAGTAGGTTATTTTAGCTCTATGAACCTAAATAAGTTTATACTAATGCTCTTCAATAGTAAGGTTCATCTTATGGTGTCTCATCCTGGATTGAGGGACTTTTTCCTCAATAAATATTTGAATGAGAAAAGAATAGGCTAGATTACCAAGGTCATGGAGTATGATGTGGAGTTAAAAGTCACCAAGATATTAAGAGTTAAAGGATTATGTGAGAATATGGTGGGTAACCTTCCAGAGGACACAGAGGTTGTTTTGGTGATATAATACAATTCACAATCAAATACACCTCCACTTAAAAATAGCTAGCTCTAAGATGTGACCCATTTCTTAATGATATGAGAATGCCCTCAATATTTGGGAAGAGCAAAAAAAAGGTATTTCAAGATTTATTACATACCTTATTCATTATTTTATGGTGTTATTTTAAAAAGGACCTTAATGAAGTAATTCTTAGGTGTATTTATGACAATCAAGTGACAAAGCTATTAGATCAATTTCATGATGGACCTACAGGAGGCCATTTTGATCTAAGAAAAATAGTAGAAAAGTTAATGAGAGTTGGATATTATTGGCCTAGCCTTTTCAAATATGCCTATGCATGTCTAAAAAAATGCTAAAAGTGTGATATATTTATAGGAAATTAGAGATTAGCAACTCTTCCACTCAAATCAATCTAGGTAGAGCAACCCTCCATGCAATGGAGTTTATAATTCACAGGGATGATAAATATACCTTCAAGTGCATGTCATAAATGGGTGCTCACTACAATTAACTACTTTACCAGGTAGGTGGAAGCAATTGCCTTGAAAAAATCCAATGAGATAGTAGTGTTCAAAGTTTATGATAATATAGTGACCAGGTGTGGGGTCCCAACTACTATAATCTTAGATAATGGCTTAGCATTTGTTGGCATGAAGATAAGTGAATGGGTACTTAAGTTTGGAATATATCCTAGTACATTTTCTAACTACTAACCCCAAGGAAATAGACTATTAGAGTCGAACAAGAAATTGATAAGGATTATCAAAAGGGCCATGGAAGAGAATCAAAGAGTGTGGTATATAAAGCTAAGAAAGCCCTGTGGGCTAATAGAGTGATTCCCAAAACTACCATTAGCAATTCTCTATATCCCTTATATATGGAAGGGAAGCCAAATTTTCCATTTCTCTTGAACTATATTTATTGGAGTTATCTCATTGGCTTGATTTGATGGAGAATGAGCCTATGAACATAAGGATGGTAGAGATCATGGAGCTTGAGGAAACCACAAACATTGTCATGAAGACATTGGAGTCAAATCAAGCTTAGGTCAATAAAGACTTTGACAAGATAGACATAGTAAGGTATTTCAAGGAAGGGGATTTAGTCCTCATATGGGACTCAAATAAAGCCAAGCCAGGCAACCACACCAAGTTTGATAGCTTTTTTAGTGGTCTTTATTTGATCCATGGATGTAAACAATATAATGCTTTTTAGCTTGCCAAACTAGATGGAGAGGTATTATCCATCCCAATTACTACCATTTATTTAGAGCCTTGTTATTATAAAATTTTGCATCTTTTATATGATATTGTAGCATATTAGAATAGTTTTATTTGCTTTCCTCTAAGTGCCTTGAGTACATTTCCTTTCAGCTATGTGTTTCACTTTCAATAAGTACTTTGGGCACTTTGTTGTTGTTTGTTTCTTTTATTCCTTTTTATTTACAAGAAGGTTTTAGGAAGGGTCATCATTCTATCAATCTCACATTAGTTAAAATAAAAGACTATGACTCTATGCACCCAATGGATCAGTTCAAGGCTACTAGTCTCTTGCATAGTAGTCATGCAACCCCAAGATGTCACAAGAAATGTTGGCAAATATTTGGCCTACATATAGAAATTTGCTTAGAGGGGTCCATGGTATGAGAAGCTAATCAAAGTCTTGGTTGAGTAGAGTTCTTATATAATGAAGGATCCATGATGGAGAAGAAAACCATATTACTCACAAAGATTTTGAAACACTTTAAGCAAGATTAAAGTGTGATTTATTGATTTTTGAGAAACAAATCTTGAAACAGATCTAGGATTATAAAATGAATAAGACTAGTAGGTTTTTATGATGTTTAAAATAGTCAATATCATGGAATAAGTTCACATGGACCTCAAAAAATAATTCAAGCTTTCAAGGATCAAGCAAAAGCTCAAAACACAAGTTTGAATGAACTAGACCATCACCAAGACTTCATGCAAGAATGAATAAGTTAATTCACTTGTACATTTTATAAGTATACACAAAAATCATCAAAGAGGCCAAAGGATCACATGAAATCAATGTCCTTAGTGCCAAGATCATCCTCTAAAAATTTCATGCCTTGATGAGTTATCTATCACAAGATATAAGTCTTTAAAGTTTATCTTATAGAATGAAACATTCATGTGGATGTTAAATTTGAGCCATGATAAATAACCATTTGGATTTAAAAATACTTAGACTTTCATGAAAACATCAAATATGTTTATGTAGACATCATTGACGGTCATATATATGTCAAAATAAATCTCATCAATTAAATCATTGGGGTTTAAAGTTTGATGGGATCACAGATGTCAATGATGATCTTAGGGACATCAAATGATGGGCACATAGACATTAAATTTAATCCATGGAAAATAACCATTAGGGTTTAAAAAATCATGTGACAAGCATATATATGTCAATGATGGTCATGCAGATATCAAATATGGGCATGTAGATGTCAAATTTGGGCCTCATTAATTAGCTTTTGGGTTCAAATGATGGGTCCCAACAAGATCAAGGGCTCGCATTCAATCATACATCAAAGATATATGGCATGTAGGTAGGTCAACAAGTCAATAAAGGGTCCCCAATTAGATCTAATGACATGCATTTGATCTTACCAAAGGGGATCAATGGTGTGATATGGGTCAAAAGGTCAATAATTTGAGTTAATAATCAATAGACAATAATCATAGGTGAGCCTAAGAGATTTTCAACGAAGGTTGTGTTGGCCATTTTTGGTCCACATACCAAGCTTTGAGAGTTGATCATATTTCCTATGGAAAGGACTAAATGACTTGAGGATAAGATCATGCTATTGCAAATATTTTAAAATTCTTTAAGCAAGCTTAAAGTGTGATCTAATTGATCTTCAAGGAACAAGTCTAGAGTTACATATAAATATCTAAGTAGGTCTCATGGTGTTCAAGTAGTTTAGAGTCATGGACAAGTCTACATAAAGCCTCAGTATTTCATTCAAACCTTACAAATTTAATAAAAATTTTAGGAACAAGATTGAATAGTCAGACTATCACCAGGACATCATGCAAAAATGAGTGGACAACTAAATTGTGTATTTAATAAAATGCACTTTAGAAATCCTTGCAAGCCAAAAAAATATAGCACCAGGGAGTCCTTCATTCTAAGATCATCCTCTAAAAATTTCATGTTCATGTGAGGTTCCTAGCTTAATTTATGAGTGTTAAAAGTTGAACCTGCAGAAGTGACAGTCATGCAGATGTATTTGACATTCACATAGATGTCAAATTTAAGCTCAATAAGAATTTTTTTGGCATTTGAGTTTTGAAAAGACTGTAGACGTATTTGATGGAATCATGAATGTCAAATTTAATACTAAACAAAAATCATTAAGGTACTAAATTTGATAGTTATGTAGATTTCAATGATGGTCACGTGGACATCAAGTGATGGGTGTGCAGACATCAATTTTAAGATAGGGGAAGTAACCATTGGGGTTTAAAATAATGGAAAATCTAAGGGTTTACATTATTTTAGATTGTGGATCTAATGATTCAAGATGAATCAAAGGGTCAAGGAGCTTAAGAGGTTTCTATGTGGTACGAGCATGTGAACCAAGTGACAATAGAGCTATGGAAGGAACATAAGAATGAAACATGTCCATAAAATGACAATGGTCATATTTAAAGTATGACTAAGTATGGTCAGAAGATACCACATGGGTGAATACATTAGATCAAAGGTTTCATGAACTTTGTCTAGTAGGAAATATATAAAACCAAGCTCACACACATTCTATGTGAGGTCAAGAGATAAAAGGTGAAATGGGGTGTTTTAAATGAAGATCGAGGAGGCTATTTTGGACCTAGGCTGAAGAAAATATATGGGATGGATCCCAAGTATATTCTAGGTATACCAAGTGGGAATTTACAAGACTGAGCTTTGCCATTGGGGCTTGATAGGGTAACATAGGTCTTTTTGGACATAAATAGATAAAACAAGTTTCTAAGTTTTTCATGAGATATAAATGCATCTATGTAGATATTTTGACTATCTAAAAACCAATAAGAGATATTGGTTTTTAATCTATATTAAATCCATGCTCAAGATTTGTAGGAAAATCATGCCAAGGTATAAATATGGGTCAAATCATCCATAGAGATAGAATAGGAACATACAACCACTACAATAGACTTGATCATATTTC
>JARHVA010009425.1:287500-318183 GCA_037957365.1 Torreya grandis | reverse complement strand
TAATAGTATGTGTAAGTGTCCATGTTTTAAATCACCTTTCCCATACTCCACTCCATTCTATTGACTTTCCCCTTACTATGTGAAGCAATAATTATATTTTGATTTTAAGAAAAGAAGATGAATAAAATGCATGGATTTTCCCACTTAAAAGAGTAATTACGATAATTAATCAAGGTAATTAATTAAAAATTAGAAGAAAGGTAAAGTTTACAATTTTTATTTTTCAACCAAGTATTCACTTAAATGTCCTACAAAGACACTTATAAAGGGCTGATTTATGTCAGGATGCACTATATAGGATAAACTATGCAAGAAGATCCATTTTACCAATTATGGATGTGTTGTTGATATTTTTGGTTGTAATGGTATTTGTATAGGTAAATTAGGTCCAATTAGATATTTTTAGTTAAACTTACATGAAATTATATAAATTCATTATGAATGCACTTTAGACATGTAAGTGGCTAAAATGAAGTGTCTACATTTTCCCCCTATTTGAGAAGGTATTTTGATACAATAAGCACATACGTGTTTTTAAATTTTAAAAAAGTCATCATGATAATCCTTAAATAATGATGTCTTCGCTTTTCTCTTTTTTTAATTTTATGAGTCAAAAAACATAGATTGATATTGAAAAGGGTGATTGATTATCCTTGGATGCCCTCTCGATGGTATGATTGGGAAAGAAGTGGAAATAAATGGGTCATAAAAAAAGAGGAATAATCTCAAATGAATGAAATAATGGACATGGCCCCAAAAAGGGAAGTTCTAGTTTATTTTAATAATATTCTCCAATAGGGAGGATTTTATCATTGATATAAAGAATGATCTAGTAGGTAAAATTTGATCACTGATCAGTCTCAAAGGTTTTCCCTAGTAAGGTGGATTTTTACTTTGAGAAATAATGATTAGGCATTTGGATGACATTATTAGGGGGATAATAGACAAGGAGAGTTATTACTACAAAATTTATGATTAGAATTCCAATATCTTGATTTTTTTTGTAACACAAATATGGTATGAACCATGATATAAGAAACCATGATGACAAAGCCATAATGGGCATATGGACTGCCCCCCAATCTAATAGACAAATGAAAATAATGCACCAATGATAAAAAAGCATGATGATAATGCTATGAAAGGCTAATGGATGGAATAAAGTAAAATTGCATGAGATGAAACACTATGATAATGAATTTACCAACATAATGGATTGAGTCAAGGCCAAAACATAAAAGGAAAACAAACAAACAAAAAAAGAACATGTAAAGAAACAAAAAAACACAAATTGAAAGAAAAGTAATATAAAACATATAATTTCTTAATAAAATTCACCAAGAATAATAAAAGATAATAATTATAAACCAACACAAAAATAAATAATAAAATAAGAAATTAGTGAATTAGTTGTGCATGTGTGAACATAATGCATTAGTCTTGGAAATTTGGCTTCTAAGATCTATAAGATGACTAACAAGACAATATGGTAACCTAAATGGAAGTGGGGAATAGAAGAAAAAGGAAGGGGTGGCTGAGCTAACTCTAAATTTCAAATAGAAGTGGATGATGCATACATAATCCTATGGACTTCAAGCTAGATGTAGTTCTCCTAAGGAAATGGGATAGAATAAAACTGATGATAATTATGATATTTAGTTTTAGAGGAAATTGGAAAAGAAAAACTCATAAAAAGGTAAAAGCATTGTGAAGTAAATTGTAATGAGATTGTAATTATTAATGAGACTAGTTGAGCTGACCCGAGATGCCCCATACATCCAAGTGTTGCTTACATAGTTTGTGTGGACCATAGGCCAATGCAGTTATCCTAAAAATGGGAATGAACATCATTGGTAATGGTAATATTAAATATAAATGACCATGGTTAGATAAGGGGTTCCCACTTGAAAAACGTGATAAATTTTTTGATCTAATACAATATAAAGGCCAATAGCAAACATGATGACAAAACAAGAATAAATTTTATGGATTAATATGTCTCATGGATATTTTAAACTATTTTGTGGATTTTTTTTATTTTTAGTTTATTTTGGGGGATTTTTTATTTTTATGGGTTTCTCAAACTATTTTGAATATTTTTCGATTTTGGCATCTCACCTCAATTGAGTATTATGAGATGTAAATTAGGATAACTCATAAAATGGTGAGAGCGTGGCTTAAGTTACTCATCAAATGGTCAGAGAGTGGCTTATATTTCTTGTAAAATAGTTAGATGGTTGCCTAAATCAATTTCAAAATGGTGTATGCCTAGAAAATAGGTGACTTAACTAACATAAAAAACTAAGCACTACCTACATAATCCAAATGGATCTAATATTAATACAGTTTAACCCTAGCAAAAATTACTAAGAATTAACAACAAATTTTGAAATAAAAATGACATAGGAAGAACATCAAATGGTAAAAAATTGTAAAAATGGATTAATGGACAAAAAATAATGAGGGAATGGAGAAGGAATATCCAAGGATCATACCATGTACAAACCAAATGGCTCTAGTCATCAAAGTGTCGTATGTATAATAGGCCAAAATACTTCCCAAATAGGTCTTAATATACCTTTAACTTATATGATAATGTAAATATGATAAGAATAATGTTTACAATAAGATGGGATGGGATAAATAGGATTGAATGGAAATGGGTGATAATGGCCTAGATGGCTTGAATGTAATTATTTATAATGTGGATAGGGCTTCCCCTAAGTTACAAGGTACTTGTAGACAATCAATTCTTTCTCTTTTGATTTTTTTTACTTTATTTTTTATTATTTTTTAGATTTTATAGCATCTCCACTCAATGGAGGATTATAATATGCATAATGCAGACCCTTTTTGCCTAACCAATACCTGCTCAGAATAATATCTCTATCTAAATCCTATGGCTGGTATAAATGACATGAACATTGTCATGATATTTGTTGGTTATTGATTTTGCTTCCTTCAATCCTCTGTACAAGATGTCTTCATATATTATATAAAAAATAGTGTTTATAGGAAGGGTAAAGAATGGTAGGCATGGACCAAATGGTTTAATTGGATAATGAAGTATAGATATTGAATGGATAATAGGATCAAAATAGAATGTAAAAGGGTTAGTGGATAAATGAAAATTAGGATTTTTTAGTCACATGCATCATTTATGATTCTTGATTTGACTTTATTTTTGTTGTGATGGGATAGATATTGCCTTGAATAAAAATTCCCTAAAGAAATGGGAAACTAAATGGCTTAGATATTAGCACCTTGAAGAGGTTTTCACCAACATAATTATTTTGATTATTCTGACTTGGATTGTTTAATAGTGCCTTGAATAAGGTTTCCCTAAGTGATGTTGATAATTCATTTGGATTTTTCCTTAGCCACTTAATTAAGGCTTCACTAAAAGATTCTAATTCTTTATTATCCTTATCATCTAGCACCTCAAATAGGTTTTCACTAGAAGATGTTGAGTTTAGACTTTGAATCTCCCCTTGCACCTCAAACAAGATTTTACTAAGAGATTATTATTATTTTTGGATATTATTTTGGATCCCCATAAACTCCACCATTGAAATTTCACCATGTAATATGTTCAACAATGAATTATTCTATCAATCCCAATAGATGTTTGTGGGAACTAGTATGTAGATAGAATGGTTAAATGTAAAGTCATTTGTAATGGAAATGTAAGGATAAAATACAATAAAATTCTCATAGAGGTTACTAGGAGAACTTTTGTTGATGTCAAAGGAAGATTACTCAAAAAATGTGAAAGGATCATGAATGTTTTCAATTAGATATGCCATAAATGTGTAGCCAATGTCACAACATCCATTAATATCTTATGATTATGAATCTAGTTATAACTCAAGATTATTTGATTCTAATGTTGAAGCTGATGTTGACTCTAGTTTTGAGGTTAAATATGATATTGATAATAAAATAGAACCCAATTCTGATATTGGTTCTAGAATAGAACATGATTCTAATGTTGAAGTAGTCATGAAAAGGGCATGCTGAATTGCATTGTCCCTAGGTACCTTGTTCACCTTTGACATGGAAATGAAGGTTTTGAGATGAACAAATACTCAAAAATGGGGGACATTTAGAAATAAACAAATAGAGGGATTTTCAAATATGGTTTCGTTTTGGTAAAATATGGGTGATTTGATAAAAATGTCAACAATGGTTTGACTCTCTTCAACTTTCTTTGGAAGTGGGTGAATTTAATCATGTTTGGGAAGGGGATCATGACATATCTTGATTGAGTAGTTATCAAACCTAGGCACACTTAGCTTGCCAATATATAAGGGTCCTTATCTAGGCAATGACATAATATGTCTTGATTGTTGAATTCATTATGGTATCTCTTTAAGAAATATAATTATATAGTGTAAGTTCTCTATAGTAAATACATCTAGAATTTTAGCACCCATTTCCCAAAATCTAACAATATATTCATCTTTGTTGTCAAATAGTTATCAATTGAATTTATATATCACATCTTGACATATGACTAGCCATGGTAGAATATGTTTAGGATCAAGAGGTGGCATGACTTGGACTAAATTTGGACTAATACACCCAAGAAAAGATGCATGCAAGGGAAATTAGATGGAAGAATTTGGCCCTAAAGAGTGAAAAATTGTCTTCAATTATAATGGACCTAAAGATGGAGAATTGGCACATATTGGAATGCACATAAAGAAGGGTGGTTATTAACATAGATTTAGAATAGATTTCCCCATATAGGGTAAATTAACACAGATTAAAAGGGACACAAAGAAGTGTAGATTGTTGTAAATTGGACTTAGTCTAATTGGTCATGATTTAATTCTCTCCAAAAAAGGTGGTATTATTTCATAGATTGAAACTGGATGAAATGTTTTTGATTTGAAATTTGAATGAGAATGTAGTTCAAGATGCACATGATTAGAATGTAATTTGGTTCAAGATGAACTTGACTAGAATTAGAATGGTATATGATTTAGTTTGGTATATGGTTGAAGATAAAAAAGATTTGAATTTGATTGGTACCTTGGTCAAAGCTGAACTAATTTGGATTTTGAAGTTGAAATTGACCTTGGTATATATTGAGTTTTTCATTACATCTATCAATGAAAATGTTCAAATGGAATAGTTCAATCATAGTTTGTTCATGTCAGTTCCAAATAGGAAAGTTGTGTGAATCAAACTAGTTTCCAAATGGGTGCACAAATATTTGTACATCAAAGGCTTTCAACATGTTTAATTTCAATTTGGAATGTTGGATTGAAATTTTATCTAATTTGATTGTAAAATTTGACATAGGATTTGAAAAAGTTTGCTTCCTAATTTTGGTTTGGCTTGAAGTTGTGTGAACTTTGGATTATAATTTGGACTTAAACATGGTTTGATCGAAATTGGTTTTTATCATTTGAATTTAGTTAAACTTAATTAGATTTGGAAAGATGATTAAATTTAATATTTGTAAGAAGGTTTTTATTGAATTTAGATTTTTAAAAATGTCTAATTTGATTTGATCTAGGTTGAGCTAGTCATCCATATTTAGCATTGGACTTAGCTTAGACTAGAATTTGAATTTGGCATTTGAAGTGGTATTGATTTCGAATTAGATGGCATAATGACATAATTTTAAAAAGAGATGGTATTTAAATTTAAAATTGGTATTTTTCAATTGACATTTAAATTGGTATTGACATTTGGGAATATAATTAGTATTAGAATTTGAACATTAGTCCTAGAATTTGTTTAAAAGTTGGTAATTTAGATTAGGACTTAGATTTTAAATAAAATGAGGAGCATAATGGCATAATTTAATTATTAGTTAGATTTTGATCTTAAAATGGTACTACCAACTTGGCATTTGACAAGTTCCTGGTTCAATTTTGGCAACCTAATGATGTGGTTTTAACAAGGAAGATAAGTATTAGGACCCAATTTTACATGTCCTATTTGTTTGACCCATAATTTTGGAATATTAATTCCTCATTATGTGGGTATAAAAAAATTTGGACTTGGACTAGGTTGGTTTGATTTGGTCTCAAGTATATCCAAGGTTTTGGCATAACAATCAAGCACTAACAGAAAAGCATTATGATGTAGTCTAATAACTAACTTAGGTTTGCATCACATCCATTGAGCTTTATGAAACACTTGCCTTGAGAGAGGATTAAAACTTTAAATGTTGATTAAAAAATTATTCAAATTATTGGTAGGGTTTTTAGCCCCCCTTATCTCTCAAGGTTCATATGATTAAGGGGATATTCTAAGGTTGTTAACTTTGCATCCTTTTGTCAATGAATGATCTATGATAAAAGAGGTATCTAATAAACAATCTAATATTGGGTCATTCACGATATGGTCTTATCCCTTTGTAACTAGTTCAATTGTAAGGGTCTTAGTGAAGTTCTACTGTATTTGGGGTTTGCTTATTATTTTACAATGGGCTATCTAGATGGTCCCTATATACCTCATAGTACATGGATACAAATATATCAATGAAGAAGTTTAATCTCATTTTTAAGATAGATCCTTTTGAGGATACAATGCATTGACCTAGGATGTTGAAAAGAACTCCCTAGGTTTACTTTCCTCATATGACTTTATGCAAGCACAAATCTAGGTCTTCATCATGGCAACGTTTTGGATTTTATATACCCTTCTAGATAAGTGGGGTTTGGGATGATGTTAGGATGTCACTTCCTAGGATAACACTCCCATAAATACTTATGGGAAGGTGATTAAATCCACCCCACTAAGTTTTATTGTTTTGTTGATTATCTTATGGGGTTATTTTATCATGTATACTCTCTCTTTTTGGGTGATTTAGAAACACAAAAGTTCATATTTGAATAAAAATGATTTCATAATTTACTAGAGTGATTTTGTTGATATGTATTTTGATTTCATGATTCAACCATGTGAAAAACATCAAAGAGAAAAGGCATAAAATGATTTCACTACTGTTATATGTAATTTTTCTATTAAAGTCTATAATTTCAAAATTATGGAGAAAAAAATAGATCAAAAAATAAGGAATAAATTATTTCACCATTTTCAAGAATTTTATTTAATATTTATCATGATTTTTCTAATGTACTGAGTGATTTCACTATCATCTCCTCCAATTTCATGAATCTATAGAAGACCATTGTCTAAAGGAAAAGTGTAAAAGATGATTTCTCTACTGCAAGTAATGATTTTTATAATGAAGGATTCAATTTCTAGTTTTTTCCTTTGTATAATGGAGTGAATGTACAAAACAAGATTTATGTATGGAATGCAATGATTTTGCTGAATCTTTTTCCATATTCATAGTTATGTAGTCATAAATTCATTGTTCAGTCTACAATGGGTTTGAAAATAATTTTAAAGGAAAGAAGACTGAATTAGCTTTATTTTAAGGTAAATTATACAAATTAGAAGTAAAATCATGTATAAGTGCTTGTGGGATGCATCCAATCCTTCAAGAGGTCCCACCGGGCATGTCATTATGTAGATAAGGGATTAAAGAGAGGTTAGTTAATTGTTAGTGAAATAATCAAAAAAATTTGAAGACATAACTTCTAAAGACTCATCCCTCAGTTGAGATATGTGATAATCAAGAAATAAATGGAATATTGGAAGATAAAGACAACATTTATACATCTATTGAAGATAATATTAAAAATTGCTCTAAAGATATTGATCTCAGCTTGTCGATTATAAGGCTTTATCAATTCTTGAAGTCCTGTGGGGAGAACCTTTCCTTGTCTACAATCAGTCATGGCATGAGAGAGAGAGTTGATTAATCTTATTAGAATATTATAGCAGAGTAATTTTAAATTATAAAGCTTGATGAAATGAGAAGTGTGAAGCTTCTATTTATAGATTCCTTAAATTGATATAGATAGTTCATCTCATCTTAATAGGGAGGGTTTAGGATCAATCCTCAAATACATGATTACAATTTTAGAGTGTGTAAGAGAGACAATTTAGGAACATTTTGGAGTATGGAAGGCATATTGGAAGGAAAGTGTAGTCATTTATTATCTTAAATGTCTAAGAGGGTAAGAGCATGTAAGATAGGTGTAAAATATGTGAGAGTGTGTATATGTGGCCATGTCATAAGACACCTTTCCCACACTCCACTCCATTCTAGTGACTTGCCCCTATGACATCACCTATGTGAGGTAATAATTCAATTTTGATTTGAGGAAAATAGGATAATTAAAATCCATGGTTTTTCCAATTTAGAAGAATAATTAGGATAACTAATTGAGGTGATTAATTAAAAATTAGAAGTGTAAAGTTTGAAATGTTTCATTTCCAATCAAGTATTCAATTAATTGGCTTGTGAGTACACTTAAAAAGGGTTTATTTTATTGAGGATGCACTATGTTAGTTCCCAAATTTGCCTAAGAAATTTGTGCCCTTTCTTGATAGATGAGTATTTTAAAGTATAAATATTTCCCTCTGAAATGAATCTACAAAGTTCTCACCTAGAATAAAAACTCTGATTTTGTAATCATGTTGTATTAAAACCCATAAGATTCTATTTCACTAATACTTAAATATTTTCATGTCTTTTAGTATGTTTTTATTACACAGTCCATGGTGGAATCAAGTTAGGAAGAATTAAAAAATCACTACGTATTTAAAAATAGTAAGTCTAAATATTCCATTTGTAATGGGATAAGAGCTCAAGGATTTAAGAGGGAAACAACACATTGCATATAAAATTTAATTTCAAAATTTTCAAATTGCTAGCAAGAGCTTGAATTCCACTATCAAAGAGAAAGAGAGAGAAAAGGAGGGGGGAGTGTAATGTCACATTGCAACTTTTTTATTGGAAATTTAAAAGTGCATGTGAATGTTCATCACCCATTGTACATACCAATATAATAAGCCTCAAGTGTTTTAAAGTCGTTGTAGAAGTTTTAGATGCCAAAGCAAATGCAAAAATAAGGGGTCAAAATGCAAAAAAACTTTCATAAAGTGTTGATGTACTAGCAAAAGTATTCATAGATGTCTTAAAATCAAAGAAAATATTTTCAAGGGGATACAACATTAAATTATTAGTTTTAACTTGTAATTTATAAATTATAATTAGAATCCTAAAGTCTACACTGGTCAACTTACAAGAAAAGTTTCAAAGGAAAATTGCCTTGGTTAGTAAAACTAAAAGATTTAGTGGAGATTACAATGTCACAATGCAAATCTAACTTACAAGCTTGAATTTTTCAAGTGAAAATATGTCATATAATCATGTTTTAAACTCCCATGCTAAATTTTAAAAATAAATACTAATATCTTATGTTCTAAGATTGTGGAAGTCCAAAGCGAGTAGTGGAGATATTTGAAGTAAAAACAAGTTTAGTGATCAAAGGCTCAAGTTTATGGATATTTGAGAGGATATTGTAACATCAAAATGCAACTTTGAATTTGAAAATTTCACAGTGGAGTTAGATGTCCAAATCGCACATTATTACTATGCGTATAAAAGCTTCGAAAACTCATTGGGTGTGAAACTTTACGTAAGGTACAAAATTCTTCCAAAGTATAATGTTCCATTTGTTAAAATTCATTTTATCAATGACTTTCAAGGCAAATAGGAAGTGAAATATATGTTTCATTTCTAAGGGAGGTGACATGGATGAAATGTTTTTATCAAAGATAACAATGGGAGTATATAATGCATGCTTTCAAGAAATAGAACGAGGTTGATACAATAGAGAAATATAATGCAATTTATAGATCTATTATAAGTGATGAGGTCATATTCAAGTATCATATCATTAAGAAAGAATAAATCTACAACTAGTGAACTACCAATACACCAAATCTCAGATGCGGTTGTGCAAGATATGAAACAAATCATGTTTTATGAATAACTTTAAAGGGAGATTATATGATGAATGCATGAAGGCCATGTAATAGTATAAACATTAGGAGTTGAATTGTTTATTTTTATGATTAATAGGCATGTTGATGTCAATGATTTGACTTAGCATGTGTAACTTATGCCTTTAATATCAATAGGTTTTCATTAGTGAACATAGATTATATATTTAGGCAAAACTAGATCAACATCTACCATAAAAAGGATAAACCTAGAGTTAGTGTCATTGTGTGTGACAAAGATGAGATTTTTGGTAAATAATATTATGTGGATTCTATTGAAGGCCTTGTTCACAATAATATTCAATAAATTTCCTTGCATAAATTTGTAGTGTGCATTTGAGAGTTCAAATCTAGGGAGTATGCTAATGTCATATGTCAAGGTCCACATGGAGGTTTACAATCAAATTAAATATATATTTTAGATGGAAAAAAAAAGGTGGAGATGTGAATATGTCATGCACTTTTATTAATATGAAAATGTGCACATGAGTTCAAAAATCCCACCAAGTGCAAAAGTACACAAGAATTCCTAAACTCCATGAAATGAAAATGTGCCCCAGAGGTCCACAATCTTGTGAAGAATAAACATGAGGCCAAGGTCCAATGTCCCACTTGGTATAAATTTTCAAATGAGGTCTTAAATCTTGACAATTATAAAAAAGTGTAAAGGTTAATGTACATTTAAAAATCCCATGGGAGGTAAAATATGCATCATGTCATTATTAGGTTAAGCAGTGACCTCCAAAGTGGAAAATGAATAAGAGGATAAGTGTCATGGTTGATACAAATATTTGATTAAATTAAAAATAAATTTATTTATGAAGATAATCATTACAAGGTTTATGAGGTAGAGAATGGGCCATTGGAAGCATGTTTTGAGGGGATTTTCTTTAATTATCTGCATGATTAAAGTGACCATGGATCCCACACTACCTCTATTATAGCTATAGTAGTCATGAAAAAAATGTAGGACCATTTGATGCTATCATGACAAATCTAAAGGAATTATTTGATGTGCACAAAGAGGAGGGTATTCATCATGGAGGTATGAGTTTAAAAATAACTAGCTAGAATGTAACAAAATTTCTATTCTTTGTTCTTCCCTCCATTCTTTCATTCCTTATTCCTTGTAGGGATAATTGTAATTAGATCTTTAGATGGTAGGTAATCTTCAACATGAGTGGGTAAATGATTATTTTGAAGATAGGGGGCAATGGTTTGACATAAAGACAAATGTTTATTCTACACTCAAGAAGAATATTCTCCCTCAAGCTCAACTACATCAAGCTTTCAACTAGGTAGATCAAAGTTTGTTTTCAATCTCATAATGACATGGACAACTGAATCAATAAAATTATTTACTTGTATAGAATTAGCTTCTAGTAATATTCAAAAACATCTTCTAAATGGAGCATCCTCTCGGAATATTCTAGGTTAGAAATATTCTATAAGTAAAGAGGGGTTGTCCTCTTTATAGGGGTTAGCTCTTTTTAGGAGTTAGGTTTTTTTAAATTTCAAAGATCTCCTCTTTAGATAGGATTTTTTTATTTTTAAAATTCGTATTTCTATTTTTTTGCCTCTATTGCTAAGGTGATTGCATGTATATAGTCATTACCAAACTTTGAGAGCATTATTTATGTCTCCCTTATTTCAATGTAAATCTACTATACATTTCACCATGTTACTATTCTAAGAAATGATATACATGATTTATTTTAAATTCAATGAAAAATAACTATGATTTAATCTATTTCTTTTCAATTAACTACAATGGCACATTGTTCATGCATTGTTGATTGGGTATCTAGTTTTATGCTTCTCAATGGTAGCCATTCTGGTCATGAACTTAGGTTATAGATTCCTTTCTCAATTATGATTTTCACATGTTTTATTGATAATATTTTAAGGACACCTTAGATTTATTGAGTTGATAAGAGAAATTTCTTGAGACCTAACTTGTAGTGTATGATTTGGATTTCTCATGGGTCATTTGAATGTTTGCATTGCATTGCATTGGTATCAATAAATGTAAACCATTCTTGATTATTTTATTATCTTGTTTCTTGGCCTTTTACATCCTAGAATGAATGATAGAGTGACTATTAAATGAATTACCAGCATTGAAATCCACCGAAACCCATTTATATATACCTAAATTGTCCTACCTATCATACCCCTATAAATAATACATGTTGTTGAAAATGTTAAGTGTTGTTTGCACATAGATGAATGAATGTTGTATATATAGAATGTATATGTGATTGGTCTTTGAACATTAACATTGTATTATTCCATTTGTCTCTTAGTTATCAATAGTTTCTATACAAATGAATATTTCAATCACATTTCCATCTATCTTTAGTAGCTTGTGTCTAATTCTAAAGCATTTTACCATTCTATGTGACAACTCTTCATGAGTGGACTGTGCATGTTTGGTTATGATTTTATTAGATCTATGTATGTTCTAATAATACCATAGATATTGAACTATATTATCTCTCTTTATGAGCAAGCTACTGCATAAGTCCTCTCACCTTGGTTCAGGGAGAGCTAGAAGTAGCAAGGAACTAACCATACCCTTTATATATGTCTTTTAATCATTATCTATGTTTAGTGCATCTAGATGTTAAACCCTTCCACATATATAACATCATAATTCAAGTTTATCATCTATTTTTCCCATCTTTCCAAGTGTACAAGTTTGAATTCCAGAGGATTACAATTCGGAACCAACAAATTATTAGTTTCATTCCTGGGGATAAAATCCTTACCACTTGTGTTGTTGGGTACTCTTATAGACACATATTATTTGTTTGGGTTCTGCAGTTCTCTATCTAAATTTTTTCACTAATTTTCTATTTTGGACCATCAACTATGAAACACATAACCTACATTGCTTTTGAGGAATATCATCACTTATTATAATAAAGTATAATTTAAAAAGGTATCACTGTATGTTTATAATCTATTGTATTATAGAAGATTTACTTTAGTGGAGACTCCAATGTTTTTTCCAAATTTGAAAGATCAGTGCCCACTTTAATTAATTAATTTTTGAATGTTCTCTTATTTATAAAACTAAAAGGACTAAGATCTTCATTTAAAGGTGGTTCATCAAAGTAGCTTTTCTCTAAGTTAAGTGTTCATCACAAATGAAGGAGACAAGTTTAGATGCTAATTAAAAGACAATGCTATGTAGGAAAGGAGTGTCTAAACCATCATAATTATAGTACACCTAAACTTATTTTTATTGAAATTCCTTTGTTTTAATATTTTTATAGCTCTCCTAATAAACTATATCCTTATAGTCATGTTTATTACCTAAAACCTTCTCAACAAGCTAAATCTCCTCCTATGTTTGATCCTCCATGTCCACTTCACTTGCCCCCTCACAAACCTTTGTCATTTGATCTTGATCCCATAATAAAACCAATAATGAGGCATAGAGATCATGATGAAAATTAATATCTTGCATTCAAGATTCCCAAATTTAGACTTATTAATTTTGATGAAATAGAGGGTTACCCAAAAGAAGTTTTAAATGAGTTAAGGAATTGACTCCTAAGATTCATGAGAATAATGTAGTGACTGGTGAGTAATATTTGAGGGGCTTCACACATTATAATTAATACTATGATGTTGAGCGTAAGGATGTATATATTAAACTTGTTATGCACACACTAGAAGAAGATACATGTGAATGGTTCAATTCTCTTCCCTGTGGATGCATAGATTCATGAGAAGAAATGAATAATGTTTTTAAAATACAATATGGTGATAAACTTGATCCTCAATTTCTTCTTATTGAATTTGAAAACATAAAGAATAAATTGAATGAATGTATGTAGGACTTCAATACAATGTTTAATAAGACTATGATGAGATTGCATGATAATATGAGGCCAAGTGATATTGCTTGTTTGATAAAATACTATGATGAATTTTATAAGAAGGTAATGTATTACTTGAGAGATAATTATCCCAAAAATCTTAGGTTGGCATTCAACATGCCCATTAAAATTTAAAATAATGTAAAGGTTATGGGGAAGCCTTTGAACAAAAAGATTGATTTAAAGTTGACTAATCCTAAAAATTCATAGTAAAATAAGACTTATAACCTCGATGAAACTATGAAAACCTTGGATTCTGCTATCAAGAAAATGTCATACAAGTTGGCCATAGCTAATTTGGGGATTCCTCATGGATCTTCTAGTCATGAGATAGATTAAAATAAGAATCAAGCACAAGGGAGATACTCTTTCTACAATAGAGATAACGATAGACGAAAGAGACCTACCCAAGATGAAAGGAATGATAGAAATAAGAATAAAGGAGCTAGAAAGGATGTTCTTTATCCATTAAATTCCAAGGTTATCACTCCAAACTATGATCTTAAAATTGTCTGGTGTGATAAATAATTCCTCCCCCACCCTCCTTGTGATACTACTAAAAGAATTGATGAATACATAGAGGAACTTGAGTCTACATCTAAAAATTATGATATTATTATATTTGAATATCAAATCCTTCTAATTAAACTGTATGCCTCCATAGAATTATTGAGTGCTACCATTGTTGATTAATTTTGGAATACATGGATAAAGGTATGTGTCCCAACTCCTAGATTTGTTTGTGATATAAACATGACACAAGCATATGAGTTACCCAATCATGAATTTGAGTTTTTAATATCTATGATGATTAAAAAATATGATTGGGTAATTCCTTCAATTGAGGAAAGGTATATATTAATTAATGTTGTAGTTGCACAATAGAAAGAGTATAATCTAAGAAGTAAGCAACAAGATGTTTCTCCACAAGAGACCAACACTATAGATCTAAAGGAAGGGGATAAAAATAATGAAGTTTTAATGAAACCAAATAAGTCCCTAGTAACTCCAAAAAATCACCTATTTCCCAAACTAGCAAATATAAAGGTACTCCAGCCAAGAATAGAGAAGCTTTGTTATCTAGTATTCCTAAGGGTATGAATGATATAAGAAGAAACTGACCCTTGAAAATTTTTGTTAGAGATGTTAATTCATCCCATCCTATTCCCCCTCTAACTTTAAATGACTATATTCTTGATAAAGGTATTGTCACCCTTCCTCCTATTACTCCCCTTCCTTATTTAATGTAATATAGCCCAAATATTGAGTCAATTAAAAATCACTACCCCATTTTTTGAGCTACTAAGAATACCAAAACATAGAAGGAGGGAATTTTAATATTTTGAGTTTAATGAAAATATAAATGCCAATGAAATTACTTCACCCTGAACACTCCTAAATGACAATGAAGAGTCACATGAGGTTATTTAATCAACCTTAGAGGTTTATTTGGGGAATGCATTGATATATAGTCAGTTGGATGTTGACCCTTTTTATACTACTTTGTTGATTAATGGTTTAATTATTCACATTTTTATGTTTGACTCATGATCCTCTTACAATGTGATGCCCCTAGGTGTCCTTAATGATATTGGAGTAAAAATAACATATAATTTTGGCAAGTGATATGCCATGGACTTAAGAGAAGTACTAGTTATTGGACTAGTTAAAGGATTGGTAGTTTAATTGGTGGTTCATCTAGGTAAATTTCTTAACATGGATGTGGTATTAGTGGATTGTCCTCCAAAATGGAAGATTTTTTTATCAATAAAATGGGCTAATAAAATGGGTGGCAATGTTCATATGGACCTTTATTATGCCATCATTCCTTTGGAGGGTATGATACTAAAATTTCATAAAGAGCCTTGAATGTCACATGTGCTTGAAGATAAATGACTTGATCTAAATGAGATTATGTACAATGATGTGGAAATGGGTAACTTTTTTGGAAATGTATATTATGTTGATAGTATATTTTTATTGATGTTGGGTTTGACAAAGGAAGTGATGATGTTTGGAGAATGTCTTTTGATGGGTTTTGCTCCAATCTTGGAAATGGATCTAAGGTTATCATTCATACTCCCAATAAGAAATATTTTAAGTTTTATTTCAAACTATCCTTTCAGTGTACTAAAAACATTGGATAATATGAGGCACTCTTGTTTGGTTTGATAATTTCTCAAGAACATGGAATTACAAGTCTGATTATAAAGGATGATTAAGAGTTAATGGTTAAGCAGGTCCAAAACACTTATGCCACCAAAAATAAAAGGTTAAAACAATATAAAAATGTTGTATTGGATTTGTTATAATTCTTTAACACTTTTAATATTTATCATCATGATAAAATTTTCAATTAGGAAGTTGATGGACTTGCACGATTGGGTGCTTAGTTTGAAAGTGAGCATATGAACTCTCACTATGACTATCAATCAGAGGTATTTGTTAGAAATTCAGTCCCATACAACACTCATCATTGGAAAGTTTTTGATGATGATGATAAAATCAAAAAATTTATCAATTATGAAGTGGAATTTCAAGATTAAATCATAGAATTGTAATCCATGGTCCAAATCAATGATGGGAAAAAACCTTGTTTCAAAAATATTCATTCAGTTAAAGACAAACACTCTTATAAGAGGAACGGTAAGTTTAGAGGCATATTTTAATTCAATAAATAGAATTAAAATAGATATCTTTTTATCTCAAAATATGTGACTGAATGCAACTTGGGTAATAAATAAAACCCAATAAAGGTCTAGCTTGGTACTCACTTAAGTGTAGAATAGAAGTAAGACTACATGTAATTGTTAAAGAAGTACTGGGATTGTTTGGCTTGGTCTTATTTTAAATTGAAAGCATAAAAAGAGGATCTATTTGAACACATCATCCCATTACAACCTGACAACAAACCTTTCAATCAAAAGTAAAGACCTATTAACCCCATCTTGGAAACCAAGATGTGGGAAGAATTAAATAAATTAAGGGATGGTGGGATTATTCAACCCATCATGTATTCATCATGGGTGGATAACTTAGTCCCTATAATAAATAAGAATGGTGATCTGCTTGCATGTGGATTTTAAAATTTTCAATAAAAATTATCTGAAGGATAATTACCCTTAAATAATATGGATAACCTATATAAAAATGGTATAGGATCAGAGATGTTATCAACATTAGATGGATTCTTAGGGTATAACCAGGTTATGGTAAAAGAATCTTAGAGACCCAAGACTACACTTACAATGCCTTATGTCACTTATGTCTATATGAGAATGCCCTTTGGGTTAATGATTATCATTGCAATGCTTCAGATAGCTATGGATGTTGATTTTATAGGGGTAATTAACAAGTTTATTATTGTATATCATGATGACATTATAGTGTACTCCAAAAATAGAAAAGAGCATTTTGAGCATATGGAAAAAGTGTTTCTTAGATGTAGGTAATTTGGTATTTCCATTAATCTAAATAAACATCACTTCATAGTACAAAAGGATAGGTTATTGGTAAACATAATGTATAAGTATGGTATCATGATAAATCTAGATAGAGTGGAATCCATTGATAAAGTGCCTATCCCACAATTTAAGAAGGGAATTCAATCCTTGTTTGGAAAAATTAATTTTGTAAGAAGGTTTTTGTCTAGCTTTTTATAGATCACTCTACCTATTAATTCCATGTTAAAAAGGGACCAAACCATCAAGTGGAAGGAAAAGGATATAAAATATTTTAATTACATCAAAGGAGCCTTGAATTTTTCCCCCATTTTGGTAAGTCCTGATTACACTAGGGTGGTTCAAATATTATCTTTTGCATCATACAGTACTATAGTTGTTGTTTTATTGTAAAAGAATGATGATTCTCATGAACAACCCATAGATTTATTTAGTAAAGCTATGCATGGATATGAACTAAATTATAATATCATGGAAAAAAAAGCCTTCACCCTCTTAAAAGATGTTAAAACATTCAAACCTTACATTCCAAATTAAAAGATTTTTGGATATGTCCCACATACAATGGTAACACATTTTGACTTAGATTAAAATATCAAGCAAGAGATGTAGGTGGTTCAAAAAGTTGAAAGATTATGACATAGATATCCGAACTACCAATTTAGTGAGAGGGATGGGACTAGTCAATCTCATGAATGAGATAAATTTGTAAGTTGTGAAGTTAAACATTAATAACAATAATATTAATGATCCTTTGAGTCAAGGTAACATGTCTTTATGGTATAGGGACATTTCTTACTACTTCTAAAGTTTGAAGGGTCCTCTTAATTTGGATATGAATCAAAAGATAACTCTCAATCTTGTATCCCATAAGTACCTCTTGATGTCAAATGGACTAGCATGGATGAATCCAGATGGGATTCTCTTAAGATGGCTAGTAGAAGAATAAACTATTGATTTAATTGAAGACTTTCATAGGGGAGTATATGGTGGTCACTTTGCAACTAAAGTCACAAATCATAAGATTCTGAGATCTTGTTATTAGTGGTCATAAATATTCAAGGACGTTTCACATAAAGTAATAAAATGTGATAAATGTTAGTGCTTTATTGGATGGTTTAAAGCTTCTAGATTTTTCCACTTACAACCTGTATTGGTTGAAGGCCCATACAGATAATGGGGAATGTATTTTATTATGGAGACCACTAATAAATAAAGTGTTAGGCATGGGTGTATTTTGGTTGCAACTAACTACTTCACAAAATTGGTTTAGGTGGTCCCTACAAATAAGGCCACACATCAGGTGATCATGAATTTTCTATTGAATCATAATATTTGTAGATTAGGTATGATTATCAAGATAGTTGCTAACAATTCTATGAGCTTTAGAGCTAAACCTTTGGTGGCATTATGTAAATAATATGGGATCACATTTACTTATTCTTTTAATTACAACCCTCAAGGGAACAAGCAAGTAGAATCTAGTAATAAGAAATTACTTAAAATCATTAGAAAAACATTGCAAGCTAATAAGAAGAAGTGGGGTGAAAAGCTAAAATTTTCCTTATGGGATGATAGGATTACCCCTGAGAGATTTACATATAAGAGAATTTTTGACCTTATTTATGGAGCTAAAGCTATTTTACCCATGAATATGTAGTTACCAACCTATCAATTTATGCAACAACTAAAATAAGATGATGAAGTTAACTAGTATGAAAGTAGAATGAACTATATTATTAAGCTTGAATAGAAGATAAAATCATGAAAGAAACATAAATTTCAAGGAAAGACTCAAAAAAATATCAATCCAAGAACCTTTTAAATGGGATATCTAGTTTTACTTTGGCATAATAGACATGAGGAGAAAGGCAAACATGGCAAATTTTATCCCTTATGGATGGGCCCTTATTTTATTGGATACAAAATTGAAGAACATACTTTCTTATTAAGAGACTTGGATGGTGAGATACTAGAACTACTAGTTAATGAAAAACATCTAATATACTTACTTGAATGAATCCATGATTGTGTAAAGTAATGTATAGTGTATAGTTTTGTTGTTTTGTTACTCTTCTGCATCGGGCTTTGTTTATATAGTTGTTTTTTTACTCTTCTACATTGGATTTTATTTTTTTCATTGTGTTCATTCTCAGATCCTCCTGATCTATTTTTTTTAGTCTACCCTTATCTTGTTCAGTTTCTAAAGTTGTCTTGTCCATTTTCCAAAGTTATCAATATTTTGACTCAGTGGCTTAAGGGATACATATTTAGTCTTATTTTATAGGGTTCTTTATACACACATAAGGGGTATACATCCTTGAGCGAAATCCAATATTAGTTCCCAAATCTACATGATTAATTTTTACCCTCTATTGAGATATGAGTATTTCAAAGTATAATTGTTTCCCTCTAAAATAAATATGTAAAGTTATCACCCAGAACAAAAACTCCACTTTTAAAATCATGTGTAAAACCCTATAGTATTCTATGTCACTAACACTTAAACATTTTCATGTTTTTAGGATATTTTGATTGCAGTATCCATGGTCGAATAAAGCCAGGAAGAATTAGAAAATGACTAAGTATTTAAAGATACTAAGTCTAAATATTTATTTTGCAAAGGGATAATAGATTGGGGCTTCAGAAGGGAAATGAGACATTGCATTTCAAATTTAATTTTAAAATTTATAAATTGATATTAACATTTCAAATTCCATTATCAAAGAGAAAGATAGAAAAGAAGTGGGGAGGGAGGTAGGGGATGGGGAAGTGTAACATAACACTACAACATTTTTATTAAAAATTACAAAGTGCATTTGAATATCTTCTGCATGATGTATGTACAAATACAAGAAGCCTTAAATGTTATAAATCCCACACAAAATTTTTAAAGTTAAAATAAAATGTGAAAATAAGTGGTCAAAATGGAAAAAAACTTTCATAAGGTGTCGACATGCTAACAATAGGAGTTGTAGATGTCTTAAAAGGAAAGAAAACATTTTCAAGTGGAATACAACATTACATGTGTAATTTTAACTTGAAATTATAATTACCAGATTCTTCCTAGCTGATTGTTATTATTACATATTTTATATCCATGCAAGATTCAATATGAGAGTTTCGTGAGAGGTATGAATAATAGTGGATAAGGTGGTTTGTGGTGGAAGCATGAAGTTAGAGGAATATGGAGGACTAGATTTATAAGGTGGCATGAAAGTGAAATTAGATGAAAGACTCAAAGGAGGAGGTACGGAGGTGTAGGTAGTGAAGGGAAAGGTAAAATGAACATCTTCACTATATAGATATTGGTTTTAAGGGATGTCCTTAGACATAGTGAGTTTGGGAGAATTTTTAATTGAAACAATTTTAGAATTGATCAAGGAACCCTGGGCAATTGGAAAACCAAATTGGGTGAGTGTATTATTCTAATTGAAAAATGTTATTTGATACTAGATCATCAAAATTTGGACTAGCAACCATATCACCTGTGTATAAGTGAATAACACATGCTAAATTATGCACTACACATCATGTGGTCAGGTCAAAGTAGACCATATAATGGATGGGTTATAGATTGGTTTGATTGTTAGGTGGGATGGGATTTTGAAAGAGTGGGGGTAATGGGTATTCATGTTTGAGCTAATAGACCTTAGAAACATCATTGTACTCATTAACAGTGTAGAGATACATAGAAATATAGCTCCAAGGTATTTAGTTGTTAAGATCACAAGAAGGAAAAGATTTTCACCAATGTTAGGATGATGGAAATGGGGAAGATTAGACCAAATGACTCATTGTAAAATATATACTCTATCAGGTTAGTTATGTCTAGTTAATTTCATCCATAAATGTGAATGATATAATATGAGGATAAACCTAAGGAGAAGGAAGGGGATGGACACCTGACTAAGGATGGGCAATGTTGATTGGGTAAACTCTATGTTGAGGAAGGGTAACTATAGGTGGATTTTTGATGTGTTGGTGTTCATATAAAGTCAATAATAAGATGAGGAATTAAGGTGGAATCAAAAACCTCACATCTTAGCTCAGTGTTGATGTTGGTTTGAATATAAATATCTAAAAAGAATGATCTAACTCTAGGCTATATACATTGGTAGGAAATATCCAAATGGAAGACTACACTAATAACCTTCAAAGACCAATCATAGACACATTAAAGATATACAACATTCATGCATCTATGTGCAAATAACACTTAACATTTTTAGTAGCATGTATTTTTTGTAAGGGGTAAAATAGGTAGGATGAGTTAGTTATATATAAATGGTTTGTGTGACTTTAAACACTAGGAATTCCTTTAATAGTCAAGTTATCAGTCATTCTAGGATATAAAAGACCAAGAAACAAGATAAAGAGACTATCAAGAATGATTTGCATTCATTGATACCAATTAAATGCTAACATCCAAATAACACTTGAGAACCCAAAATAATACACTACAAGTCAGGTATCAAGTACTTTATCCTATCAACTCCATAAATATAGGGTGTCCTTAAAATATTATCAATAAAACATTCCCAAATCATAATATAGAAAGCAATTTATAACCTAAGTTCATCATCATGCCTAAAATGACTACCATTGAGAAGCATAAAACTAGATATCTAATTAACAATGCATGAAGAATGTGCCATTCCACTTCATTGACAAGAAAGAGTATAAATCATATGTACTTTTAATTAACTTGAAAATAAATCATATGTACATCATTGTTCAAAATATTAACATGGTGAAATACATAGTATATTTACTCTAAAATATGGGAGACATATTTAAGGCTCTTAGAGTTTACTAATGATTGTACATATAAAATCACCTAAGTAAAAGAGACAAAAAACACACAACAAAAATTTGAAAAATATAAAAGCCTCTCTAAAGAGGCTATCTTTGAAATTTTAAAAAGCCTAACTCCAAAAAAGAGTCAACCCCTATAAAGAGGATAAAAACTCTTTACTTATACAAAATTTATCACCTAGAATATTCCTAGAGGATGATCCATCTAGAATATGTCTTTGCATACTCTTGGAATCTCATGATCTACATTGAAATCATTCTGGTGATTCAGTTGTCTATGTCATGATGAGATTACAAATTAATATGATCTACCTGGCTGAAAATTTGATGTAGTTGAGAGTGAGGGAGAATATTCTTCCTGAGTGGAGAATAAACTTTTGTCTCTATGTGAAACTATTTTGCCTTATCTTCAAACTAATAATTTTCCCATTCATGTTAAATATTACCTACCAACTAAAAATCCTATTCCCATTTTCCATACAACGAATAAGGAATGAAAAAATGGAGGGAAAAACAAGGAATAGAAATTTAATTACATTCTTGCCAGTCATTTTTAAACTCTTGCCTTTATGATGGATACCCTCATCTTTGTACATGCCAAATAATGCATTTATCTTTGTCATGATAGCATCATATGGTCTTGCATCTTTTTGACAACCTCTTTAGCTATAATGGAGGTAGTTTGGGATCCATGTCCATTTTAATCATGTAGAGAATGAAATAAATTCCTCTCAAAACATGCTTCCAATGGCCCATTCTCTACCTCACAACCCTTACAGTGATTATCCTCATCAATAAAGATCTTTTAACTTTAGTCAAATATTGGTATCAACCATGATGCTTACCCTACTATTTCATTTCTCATTTGGACATTGTTACTTAACCTAATAGTGACATGTGGCATATTTTACTTTTTGTGGGATTTTGAAACCTATATGCACCTTTACACTTTTATATCCTTGGTAGGATTTTAGACCCAATTTGTAAATTTATACCTGGTAGGACTTTGAACCTTTGATTCACAATTATGGCTATAAATATTCCAAACCTTAGGTGCACAATTTAAATTCACATAGTTTTAGACTTCTTGTACACTTTTGTACTTGGCAGGATTTCAAGACTCTTGTGCACATTTGTATATTAGCAAAAGTGCATGCATATTCACATATCTACCCTTATTTTTCTATCTAAAATCTCTATTGGATTTTATTTTATACCTCTACTTAGACATTGATATATTATGTTAGCATACTTCTTAAATTCAAACTCTTAAATGCACACTACAAATTTGCTTGATGGAATATATTGAATATTTTGTGAACATGGTCATCAATAGAATCCACATAACATTCTTTACTAGTAATCTCATATTTTTCATCAATGGTGCCACAAACTCTAGGTTCATCTTCTTTATTTTAGATGTCAATCTATTTGTGCCCAGATATATAATCTTTGTTCATCAATGAAAACCTTTTGGCCTTCTAGGCATACGCTACACATGCTAAGTCAAATCCTTTAGATCATCACACCTATTTAGAAGAAAATAAAACATTAAACTCATGTTATTAATTCTCTTGCATGTCCCTCATGAATTCATCATCGCAATCTCCCATTTAATTTTATCACAAAACATTCCTTGTTTTATATCTTCCATAACTGCATCTGATATCCTATGTACTAGTAGTTCACTAGATGTTGATTTAAATTTTCCTAATGATCTAATACTTGAATTTGAACTCATCCCTTAGAATACATCCCAAAATTATGTCATATTTATCTACCACATTATCTTCTTTTTATTTCCTAAAAGTACGTGTTCTACACTCCCATCATTTTCTTCAATGAAAAACTTTCATCCATGTCACCTTCCTCAGAAATGACACTTGGATTTCACTTACTCTTTGCCTTAAAAGTCATTGATAATCTTAATGCTGACATGTGGAGCATTCTCATTTTCTTCAAATTTCATACCTTACCTATAGTTTCACACCAGGTAGGTTTTTAGAACTTGTGTACACATTGTAATTTTATGGGATTCAAACATCCAACTACACTTTACAATTTTCAAATTCAAAATTGCAATTTGATGTTGCTATCTCCCACGAGATCTCCATCAACTTGGGCCTTCAACCGTGGAACTTGTTTTTACTTCAAATATTTTTGCTACTCCTTTTGAACTTCCACAACATTAGAACATAAGATATTAGCATAGATTTTTAAATTATAGCATGGGCATATAAAAATTGAGTGGATGGTGGACTTCCACTTGAAAAATGAAAATTTTTAAGTTAGATTTGCATCATGACATTGTAATCTCTACTAAAACTTCTGCTTTTACTTACCAAGTCAATGACCCTTTAAATTTTTTATTTTAATCTAATCATTTCATTAGTATAAATAAGTTGATGTATTTATTACACATTTATACCTTGATTTATTGTATTCAACCCATTTAACAACTTACGTATTAAACTCCATAACCCTAAATGGTTAAATTTTTTGATGAACTTGACATACTTTGAATACTACCCAAACCCTAGCCCTATATGTTATTAGGGTTTTTACTCTTATTTTTCCTATTCCCTTGACTATGTAAGACGTTTTATACCTAATATATTCTATCCTATCAACCCTCTTGCATGTTGTATTACCAAATTTCATTAAATATGTAAGATTATTTTCCTCCTCATCTCTAAGAGGATGGTAACTACTTTCCATCTAACCATATCAATGTTATCACTCCTCCACAAGGTGAGGTCACTTATGTTACTATTTCAAATTTCTATACTTAGCCTATCCATCCTTCAAACCCTTCCATTATCATATCTTGTATAAAGGGTGTGTGCCTACATGTTAAGTTAAAAGCAATTAGGATTGGCACTTGCGAGACTTTATGTGATCAAATTATCAGAATGAGTAATCTCATTATAGAATTACAAAATTAGAATCAACTATTACATGAAAATATTGTAATATTGGAAAATTAGATTAAAAAACAAAATATCAAGATCACACTAGTTTCAATCATGTATATCTTTCTTCACCTAGTCAATTTGTGACAAGTAATGTTACATATAAAAATAATAAATCACAACAAAGTGCTGTAATTTAGAATCAACTATTACATGAAAATATTGTAATATTGGAAAATTAGATTACAAAACAAAATATCAAGAGCACACTAGTTTCAATCATGTATATCTTTCTTCACCTAGTCAATTTGTGACAAGTAATGTTACATATAAAAATAATAAATCACAACAAAGTGCATCTATAACTAATGATTCAAAAAATATTGAAATATGAAATAAAAGTTCAGGTGAGATTTTTAGGGAAATGATTATAGCTAAATTTATCAACATACCTTCTCTACATCTATTTAGGAGATCCATATATTATTGTGCATACCATAGAATGCATGGGCATCATATAGATTCATGTTTGGCATTGAAAAAACATATAAAACACATAGTTTCTAATGAGTAAGCAAGATAAGATAAATCAATTAAGTAATCTATAGTGATATAGGAAAATATTAAAAAATTGTCAAATTTGTAAATAGTACAAAAGTGGTTACCAAAGCATAACATAAAATAAAAAAACTTTCATTAAGAAATAGTATAATAAGCATGGGTAAATCAAGTAAATGATATAAATATACATATTCAAAATGAGGTGTCACTTTCAAATCGATATGGGTGTGGTCAAAACTATATATAATAGTTTGATTATCAAGGTCAAGGGTTAGGGAAACATACTCCTATTCTAGTAGTTAAAAAAATTGGTCAATTAGGTTTGGGATTTATTAAAAATCATAATCTAAATCATTCACAAATACAAATTAGCAAGACAAAACATCCAAATACATAAGAAACAATACAAAAGTAATAAGAACTTAAGATGAAAAGGAAAAATCATGATAAACCAATAAACATTCTCAAAAGAGTCTTTCTAATAAAAGATCCACCAAAGCACTATATGATTACAATAAAGATAGTTTCAAAGGGCACAGTCACATAAGATATTACAAAGCACATTTTTCAAAGGTAAAAACATAAAAACATTCAAATACTTAATCAAAAAATATAAATTATATATTGTGTGCATTACCAAGTTTACATTTCTTATATTTTTTAGGCACTATATATGCTAGTTATCTTAGTGTAATCTCATTTTATCATGCATACATAGTTAATTTGTTCTTGTTGAGTACTCATATATAATTACAAGACCCAAATAGATGACAAAGATATAGATTTACTAGTACCTACCCATTGGGGAAATATACATAGATACATAGGTTCTGTATTTGATACATTCATCCATTTGGGGGCATCCTATACACATTTCTGATTTTAGGTTACATATTTATAAATTCAATATCATAGATTTAACATTGTTATATCTTGATATTGTTCATCCTACACTACTCAAATTCATTAATGATAACTACTATCTCGACTTAGTTTATGTACATATTCACACTTATAGATATTTGTACCACATGTTCATGTATACTTACATTTATAGATTTCTTAGTTTAGACATGATTTCAGCTCTATGTGTTTACACCTATTAGAGGGCATTTCAATTTTCCACATCTCTACCACTCTACACCAATTCCTTTCATTGTATGTATGTTTTGGACATGTGACCATGTACTTATGTGTGATTTCTTGATTGTGTATGCAAACATTTGGACATGTCCTTCCATGTGTATCTAAGCCATCTTGCTCATTTTTTGTATATGTGGAGATTTAAACATGTCCTTGTATGTCTTAATTTCAAAGATTTAGTGACGTGTGCCCATGTCCCTTATATTGTGACCCCTTGACTTAATTTACAAGCCTCACATGTGTTGTATATATAATTTCATGTATGTATCATAACCATGGTGCTTGTCTCTTTCTTGTTGCACACATCAGTTTTAGATTCCATGAAGGACATCATGTATATCTGCTTACTCCTTGGGTACCTTGATGAGCATCATGCCCTACCCCTTAGGTAGTTACTAAATTATCACTTAGATTCAATGCTCATATACATTTTTATATCTATCTTTATAGGCTTGTGAATGCTAGAACTAACATACATTTTACATTTAAAAATTATGCTCAGACTATCTTATAACTTAATGTTATGTATTCACATTATATTGGTTTATTACACATATATCATATATGCTCTAGTTAATAGGCATTTTGTAGATCTTTTTTATTTTGATGATAATTCATACATAGGTTTAAAAAATACCATCAAAATAGGGGGAACTAATATAGGTTTGTCATAGAGATTAGGCTATTTGAATGCACTCAAAGTATGGTTTTTAGCACATAGACACATAATACACAAAACCATTTTTAGGAAAACAATGTGAAATAGTCACATAGAGACCAGTTTCAATTACATATAAATCAATATAATTAGACATTAGCACCAAAATTAGGACACTAGTGCCACCATAACTACTATCTAAGATATGGTGCTACTATATAATATAGTTTATTTTGAGAAATTATATATTAGCTAGAAAATTATAGTAGGTATAGTATAGGTTTGCATAAGTTCAGCTATAGATTACTTATTTTTTCTTAGTTTAGCATAGATTCATAGTAGTTTTCTTAGATTAGGGGCATCATCAGTGGCATGATCATTCCCATTTTAGTTTCAGATATTCATATATAGATTATTACAACTCAATCTATAATCCATATACTCATATATCAAAATTATGGCATGTGCATGGCACATTATTTATGTATGTTTACTTATGCACTAGTTGATTAGCTAGAATGAAAAACTCCATGTAATTCTCTATGTTGTACACATAAGACACTCTATTCTAAGTTATACACCAAATTAATGTATTTCTCAATTTTTAGTATTTTTCATTCCCAAATGGCCTAGATCTGCCTAACATTCTAGAGTGGCCCAAAGTTATTTTACATTTTAGATTTCCTGAGTGGCCAATAGACCTTTTACATTTCATAGTTCCTGAGTGGCCCAAAGTTGTCTTACATTTTAGAGATTTTGAGTGTTCTAGATCCATATTATATAGTTTTAGTTACATCGCATAGTTTTAGTTTTAGATGCATCTAATACACATGACTAGGTAATAATGGAGTCATAGTCTACTTAAGTTCTTGAGCCACCCACATGAGAGTGTTAGACACACCATCAGTCTAATCCAAACAATTCACAAGTCATGATACACCAAGCAAGGGTGTACAATGATGGAGTTACTATAATATTGAGCTCTTAAGCCACCCACATATGGGTATTGAAGAAACCACCATCTTAGTCCAAGCAATTTATTGATTGATTGTTATCTACATTCACACACACAAGATGCCACAATGTTCATTCATTGGTTCATGTACCTAGTGAGGTATAATCATTCATTTCCTTCCTCAGATATATTTACTCATTTATGTCTTTTATCTTTTATATCTCTTAAGTAAGGACTAATCTATACACGTTTCATTTGCATAACATATAATGGAGCATGTTTCACACAATTAGACCTACATTCATAGACTTCATCTCTTAGGTGAGTCCAAGCATGCTTCATTTTCCTTTATCCTAGTCATTTCGCTTTGCTAAATTTATAGAATAAAAGGGAGGGGGTATGTAATCATATAAAAATGACAGTTGAGTGCTAAGAGTGTTACTTGAGACCACACATCCCTAGCTTAGCCATAAACCTCTCTTATGGCCTATTTAGGCACTTATCCAATCTTCATACAGACCACACACATCCTTAAACATCCTTAAAGAAATCATAAACCCTTAGTTTATCATCTTAACCCATAGTTCCTTAGGTTTTGAGACTTGGACACTAGCACCTAATTTGCATAGTAACACTAATGGGGTTAGTGTCCTAGTTTGGGAAATTTTGTCCTTTTCATACCCTTGGACATTAATGAATATATTTTCAAATCAAAAACCACCAAGGGTCAGCCTAGACCTATTTTAAGACCCACACAAGCACTAGAACAATATATATACATGAATTTTAGCCCTTTATTTAGTAGATGCAAATTAAATGCAAATAACATAAATTAACTCAAAACAAGTTGTGCACAATCAATGCTATAAATCAATTTTTTTCCCTACTTCTTCATATAGTCATATACAACCATCCCAATCTTAGAATACATAGATTTCCAATATCAATATCAACTCAAAATAACTCAAACTAGCATTCATAATAAGTCTACTTACATTTGGACTAGAACTTAGGTGAGAATAACTACATCAGGCTTGATTCATCTTTGGAGTATTGATATGTACAAAACTCTCATCACATCAAGGTGTTTAGGATGTCTACCCTACCCTAATAATATCAAAATTTTCTACTTATGGCAATTGGATGCCCTAAAAACATGGAGGTCTAGGGTTTACATATAAAGTCAATCAAAATAGGTCATGCATAGGGAATCAAAACTCTTACAGACATGAATAGGCTTGGCAGACTCAAACATAGGTACACCTAGAAGTTTAGAATAGTTTTGCAAAAATGACACTAGTGCTAAGAGGAGGACACTAGTTCCATTGGTAAAACTATTTAATTAGGTTTTTACTATCTAGGAAGGGTTTTGACACCTAGATCCTTTTTGTAACACTCAAATCATCTCTTGTCTAAGTTTTCAACCTCTAGATCTCCTACCTCAATCAATTTATAGATAAGTATTTATTTACATCATTTACTACTATTTTTTAAAAAGGTTAAACTAGGTCAATTTTGTTACAAATCAATGTTAGTATTTATTCTACATTTATACCCTAATTTACTATACTCAACCCCTTCAACAACTCAGGGATTAAACTCCACAACCCTATAAAGTTAAATCATATACATTTAGTGATAGATTTTGAGGATCTAAATTTGTATTGAGGTCTTTCATAGGCATGATCATCTAATATGGTATAAATAACTAATAGATAGATGTATAAGGAAAAAGTGGTGCAAAAACAACCAAATAATATACTTAAAAAAGGCAAAGATCCACCTAACAGAGCACCTTCCTTAGTTAACATAACACATGACACTAGTAGTGAGGCCATATAGTTTTCAAACAAAGATAGGTCTCATGATATAATATTTACATTACCAGAGAGAGGGATGTTCATCCTTCCTCCTACTTAGCATCATCTAGCTCATCATTTACAAAGAATTAAAAACATACCATATTTTAATTATCATAAAATCAATATAAATTGGCAAAATAACTATTATACACTCAAAGATCATATTGACTAATGTGTTGATAGAGGCATTGTAGAATTTACATCGGTGCATCAAGGTCTCCTTCTCCACATTCTCCTAGATCACATTTCTTTATGAGTGAGTTATTTTAGGATGTTCCTTTCAAGGAGCCATGTCTTACTCATGATATGAGCCATGAATTTCATAGGACACCTAATAATGTGATATCTTATGCACCATATATTTAACAACGATGGTAGGTAACTCACAAAGATCAATCTACCTATATAGGCATGGAAAAATATAAAGGAACTCAACCAATAGTTTCAGTTCAAAAACCAGTTAATATATTTGGTAAAAATCATATAGATCAGAGCATAGTGTCATCATGACCACTAAATAATATATTTACCAAATATC
>JARHVA010009425.1:152500-282500 GCA_037957365.1 Torreya grandis | reverse complement strand
TTATATTATTTCTACCACCAAAAAAATATCATCTACATAAACAAAAAAAATCAACATATGCTCACCTTTTGATTTGATGTACAGATTGTTGTCTACACATCCTTTATTGAATCCTTATTTTTGTAGTGACTATTCTAATCTTGAATACCATGCTCTAGGTCCCTATTTTAGACCATACATATATTCATTTAGTATGCATACATAATATCCTTATTTTTACAACTAAAAATCTTTAGGTTATTCTATATATACTTCCTCTTCTAGGTTCCCATTCAAGAAAGCAAACTTAACATCCATTTGATAGACTTTAAATTTCTTGTAAATATAGAATGTTATAAACATTCTTATGGCTTTTGAAATAGCAACTAGAGAAAATGCCTCCTCAAAATCTATGCCTTCAACTTGTGCATATCCTTGTGCACCAATCTAGCATTATTTCTTATGATAGTTACATCCTTATTGAGCTTGTTTCTAAGGACCCATTTTGTGCCTATTACATTCTTGTTTGCAGGTCTTGGAACTAATTTTCAAGTTTTGTTGTTTCAATTTGGCTTAGTTATTCTTCCATGTCTTTTACCCAATTCTCATCTTTACTAGCTTCAACATAGATCTTAGGCTCAATTTTATAAATTAGAGCAAAAATTACTTTCTCCTTATTCATTACAACTTTTCTCCTTGTTTTAACTCCTTCATTTTAATTTTCAATGATCTACTCTATAGGATGTTCCTTTTGAAAAAATTATATAGTTGGATCTTCATTTACTTCCTTAGGCTCTTCATTAGATACATCCTCTTCATAATCTAATTCTTTATTATATATTTCTTTGTTAGGTTCAACATGTTTCAAGCCTTCTTCAACCTTGGCATTGATGCTCTATAACATATTTTGTAGCCTTTTGTTGTAACATATGTAGGATTTGCTTTGGTTAGAATAACCAATAAATATTCCTTCATCACATCTTGATTCAAAGCTTCCTAATTTTTCTTCTTTTCTCCTAATGTACCATTTTCTACCAAACACTCTAAAATACTTAACAGAGGCAGGTTTTCCATACCATAGTTCATAGAGAGTTTTATAAATTTTTATCCTCGATTAAACTCTATCCAAGATATATACCATTGTTTGGAATGCTTCTCTCTAGTATCCATTTGATAACTTGGCCTCCTTTAACATTGTTCTAGCCATTTCCTTGATTGTTATGTTATTTCTCTCAACTACTTTATTCTATTGTGGAGTCCTTACTACAAAGTAATGCCTTTTGATTCCATGTTTCTCATAGTAATCTATGAACTCATTTGAGGTGAATTATCCACCTCTATCAGATCTTAATCATTTGATTTTTCAACTAGTCCCATTATTTACCATGATCCTAAAGATCTTGAATCTTTTAAATGCCTCATACTTATCCTTAAAAAAGGTACCCTTGTAATTATTGAATAATCATCTAAAAATAACATTAAGTATCTCTCTCATTTAGATCATCTTGTATTAGTAGGACCACAAATATTAGTATGCAATAATTCTAAAGGCTTTATAGTTTCATACTTATTTGTTTTAAATCTGACCCTTGTCTATTTTCTTCATTGACATTCCTTGCAAGTAGTGTTTGTAGGTTTGGTTATCCTAGGCATGTGTCTAACACACTTATTTGATCTCACCTTTACTAGATTGTCAAAATTGACATGACCCATTCTTCTATGCCTTAACCAACTCTCATCAATCTTTCCTACCAAGTAACTATTACCATTCACTTCTCTAAGATTATAAATGTTGGTTTCAATTCTTTTCACTTTTGTAACTAATCTTCTAGATCTCCTTATCTTAAAACCTTATACATTAAATGTGACCTTATATCCATTGTCACATATTTAGCTGAAACTTAGCAGATTATGTTTCAATCCTTCAACATATAGGACATCATGTGTAGGTAGTTTTCTATTTATTTTCAAGGTTCTTTTACCTCAGATCTTTACTGCAGTGTTGTCTCTCAAGTTGATAGATCCTTCATTAAATTTTCTTAGTTTGATTAACTTACTCTTGTCACCAGTCATGTGTTTTGATCAACCACTATCTATTACCAATAAATATTACTCCTTGGCATGGAGTGTAGTTTGAGAAATTATAGATTTATCTTTCACTTTCCACACATCCTTGGGTTTCTCATTTAGCTTATTTTCCCCTTTTCAGAGACATGTGAACCTTTTTTCAAATTAGGTGGCATGATTTTATTTTCACTTTGTATTTTTAGTCTCAAAAAAAATTATCTATATTGTTTAGCTATGTGACCAAAATTATTGTAATTATAGCATATTATATTTATATCTAACAAGGGTGAAAATGAATTTATGCTTATAAAATTTGTTCTCCTTTTAGGTAAAAATCTAAAATAACTATCCTTATTACCAAACTAATTATATGTATAAAAATAACCATAAAAAGATGAGGAATACCTAGTCATAGCATTTCTTTGTGCAAGATTAGGAAATCTTCTTAACTCTGGCTTCTTCAAATCTTTCACCCTTATGAAACCATCTGCATCAGATACCTTTATCTTCCTCTTTTCTTTAGTATTACTTTCATATTTATTCACATCAATAGTGGTTATATATATATATTTGTATCTTTGGAGGCATTCATGCAAGCTTCTTCATTATTTGTTCTTAAATCTTCTTCTGATTTGAAGTTATCATATAATTTTGCATAGTACTAGTTATGGAACTTTTTCCCTTTTCATAACCAAGGCCAAATCTATCTTTTGAAGTCTTTTGAGAGTTGATCAATTCATCAAGAATGTTTGATCCTCCTTTCAACTTTAGACTTTTGTCTATTTGTTCTTTAGCTTTAATAAGTTCTTTTCTCAAAGCCATTATTTTTACATATAACTTCATGCACTCATCAGATTTAGATTATTGTTCAAGTTTGACTACATCTTCTATTCTTTTAGCCTCTTCAACTTGTGTCTTTAGACTATCCACCATCTAATCCAATTTTTCAAGATTTTTGAACACTTTTTTAATCTCCTTTTATCCAAGCTTCTTCTATTTTGAGTTCTCTTTTCTCAAAATTTAAATTTCATCTAGAACACATATGAGTTCACACTCTAGATCCACTTTTCCTTCTTCTTCTTCTTCATCTGATTCTTTAAATTCTTCTTGATCCACATACATTGATAATAATGTCATGAATAACACTTCCTTTTCTTCAGCCACAAAATCACAATCATGGTCATCATCAGAACTATCACTATAATCCAATGAATCAACATCTTCTTTTATGTGAATGACTTTCATGTTTTTGGAGAAGTTCTTTTTCTTGGAATAGTGGGGTTTCACCTTTTTAATATCCTCTTCTTAATTAGAGTTATCATTTTTATTGTAAGGGCATTTAGAAGCAAAATGGCCTACTTTACCATAGTTAAAGTATTTAAAGGGTAACTTACCTTTGTACTTTCTAGACCCTCTTCTTAATATTCTGACAAATTTGGATTCTTCATCATCAATCTCCTCATATATAGAGGTAGGTGATTGTGCCTTTATTAGTTTAGATTCTTTCAGTACAAATTCTATCTTGAAGGTATTTATTTCTCCCATTTTCATCTCATAAGTAGTGAATGTTCCATGGAACTCATCAATAATGAGTTTATCCAAATCTTATGTTTCTTCTATTGTAGAGATTTTTGAGTCATACCTTGATAGATGACATAGTAGGTCCTTTTTTATAATGACTAGATATTTCATCTCTTCTCCAAGGCCTCTAATTGCATTGAATATTTCATCTACTCTAAGGAGGTATTCTACAATTTTCTCCTTTTTATTCATTTTAAGGCTTTCAAAATTGCCTCTGAATGATTGTATTTTGGCCTGCTTTACCTTATCATCACATTCATAGATGATCTTTAATTTTTTATAGATATATTATGGATTTTGATAATTCATCACTTTAATAAACTCTAAATTAGACAATCCACACATGATATCATTATTTACCTTAGTATTTATTTCATATGCCTGCTTTGAAGCCTAATGAGTAGGAGTTGTAGCAGGGGTTGTATATCCATTTACAATAAACATCCATACTTCAAACCCTAATGAAGATAAATATGCTTCCATTCTTATGCTTAAAAATACATAGTTTGATCCATCAAAGAGAGGTTTTTTGTTTAAGGAGGAGCCTTCTTGACTAGCCATTTGTGTTCACCATCCAAGATCTACCTGATCTGATTAAACTCCTTCTAAGGAACCTAGCTTTGATACCAATTATTAGAACACAACTATCTACTGAGAGGGGGGGTGAATTAGTATATTCACTAACTTAGTCCCTTTTAAAACTTTTAATGTAGACTAAAAATATATGTAGAGATCATATACACACAAATATGTGTAACACTAGATATACCATAGAAAACCTAATATGGAAAAAGCTACAATGAGAATAGGTGATAAAATATATTATTCTAATCCAACCTTAAAATAAATAACCTTAATGGTTATAATGTTTAAGAGCACCAACCCTAAGGAGATACCAATCCTCTAATTTAAGATCACCTACTCTAAAGAAGCACTAACTCCCTAACTAAACACCAACTCAGATTATCTAATGGCACCCACCAATCAAATATGTATTTAAAATATGGAGCTATAAATCTATATTATAATATTGATTCATAAATGAATCCAATTCAATTCTCTATTACAAGTCTATTCTATAACTACTCAAACTCTGCTCTTCATGTCTCTCCTCTCTTCCACTCTACCCTTAATCTCTGTCTCTATATTTCTCTATTTGAAACACTTCATCAATATATTTCTCTCTGCCTTTCTCTCTCAATTTGACTCTATTTAGAAATAATAACTCTAGCCTATATCCTAGATGACATATTTATATAAGCATTGGATCTAGGTTTTACATCTTCTCTATGTTCATACTTATTTATGAAAACATCACACCAATTCTGGACTTAGTTCATATTTCTTGAACAACAAGTTTATCACATCTTGAACTCATGCCACATTACCATGATATTTTGTATCATTACTATTTTTATCATATATTAGGCTCTAATTTTGATGTACATGCCATATTCCACAAATTTGATCAATCACCATAATCTATTTCATTATTTGTGTCATATTTTATAACTTACCTACATGTTCTTTCATGTTCTACCACTTGACCATTGAGATGAACATATATTTAAATATTGATCATAGACATTAAGTTTCATGTGAGGATCTAATGATCCTCATTTAATTTTATCAGCTTTAAATCCATCTATTAGATCATGTTTTGATAGTCTCACACACTTTGTTGGATCCTTGTACACTTTTAAGATTTAATGTTGCATCTTTGAAACACATCCATTGGATTTTTTGATCTAATATCCTACATGATGTTAGATATTCAAAGTTTCACTAACTTTACCTCTATCTAATGTTAAACCTAAAGAACTTGGTCTAATGTCATTACTTCCTAAGACTTTATAATGAATATAGTTTATTGATCTCATTAAAATATCTTAGTGTTTAACTCCCCTTTGTGTCATTAAACATCTATCACTTGATCCCATGGATTTCACTTTCTCTATTATATCTTCATTGCATAATCACATGCTCACCATTTGATCTTTTAACAAGCTTAAACTTTATCTCTAATAAGCTCCCTAAATGTGATACTTGGCACCCTTTCATGCCTTTTGTACCTTTGCTATCATTCCCCATTATTGAGACCCTCAATATCCTCATGTGTCTTTTATATGTTTGTTGTTAGTTCCTGCTATTGAGACACTTGGCATCCTCACATCAATCCTTGACTATTTAAATTTAAACTACTCCATAGATTTACTATATAATCTTTGTGATTGCGACACTTTTCACTAGTAAATTTACTCAAGGGTGCCTTTGACAAATTAATTTTGCTATGCTTCATTGGATTTTCAACATATGATTAATTTCTAATTATTGATTAAGTTGGGAAAAATACTAAGTTGAGGACTTAAGAAATATAAATTCTTAGAACATTGCTCAAGCTAGTAATTTCTAGGTCAAAGGGTCCACTTGAATAATGATGAGGAAGACTTGAGTTATAACTTAAGATCAATTCTTGTCTATAGCTAGTCAACATAAAAATAGAACATGCCTATGAATGCCATGGCTTAAACCCTTAGGGTTTAGCTAAGAAACCCTATAATGTTTGAGAGTAATGATAAATTAATTATGAGCTCATTTATTATCAACTAAACTTAAAGACATATTCAAAATTATATTGAAAAACCCATTACATATCTTCTATTAATTACTCTTAAAGTGGTCCATAAATGATCTCTATAAAAACATGACAACTTTGTACTATGCAACTTTGAAAAATGCTCTTCTCTCCATCAATCCTTCCTGATCTCGGACATCAATGATATCTATAATGCCCCTTTTGAAATTAATGACAATCATATGGCCAAAACTACTAATAATTTCCATATCTTATACATATGCACACCAAATCAATTTATTATATATTTACTCATTAAGCTAGTTACTAAATTAAACTAAACATACAAGTTTATTATCATATCATACCCTTAACTTCCCAAGGGGCTCCACATCTATCACATCCTCAGTGATAAGTTCATATCCTAGAAATAGTGGTGGCCATATATGTTGCTTCCACCATAATATGAAGGAATCACTCACCCCCACATCATCTACATTAGGTATATCCAATACAGGATCTCATTTTATTACCAGAATTGAAAGTAAATCATCTATTATGGATCTTGGCCTATTACTTAACCTCAATGGGTATCAATAACTCCTGAATAACAACCATAGTGTGGGTGAAACATAATAAGTGACACCAAACTTTTGTGTCATTGAATCATATATATATATATATATATATATCAATAACTCCTGAATAACAACCATAGTGTGGGTGAAACCTAATAAGTGACACCAAACTTTTGTGTCATTGAATCATATATATATATATATATATATATATATATATATAAACATTGATTGAATGATCATGCAAATAATTGCTCACATGAACCTATCTTAGCTAAATCTCATCCTTAGTCCATCCATGAAATGCCATATATGTTTTCAAAATGATATCTTTTTATGTCACTTTATCTAATACTTCATGACAATACAAAGTACTCTTAGATCACATGGGAGATGTGTTGATCATCTACCTACAAATACCAATGGGTGATCCCAATCTATATGTGAAAATCCCTCAAGTATAGGAACTAAAATGTGCTCAAAGGACCAATAGTGTAAAAAACTCTAATATCTAATACCTCCACTACATAACTCTTGATAAAAAAGACACAAATGCCAATACAAGTGAGATATCATGGTGTTACCCCATGAGTATATAGTCCCCTGCTCTTCTATATCCTATACAATACCATACATCCTATATGAAATAGATACCCCATTACCATTCACTGTAATGAATGAAGCCATTAAAATTTCAATAAACTTATGCAACCATGAAATGTTAATCATAAAAATCATTGATAATAAAACATCACTATAAATCCTTCAATGAGGGGTCCCCATATGTATACCCATAAAGTACCTAGAACCTAGATCTATAACTTTATCTCTAATAATATACATTAATATATCCCATTGATTTAGGAATAGGAACTCTCAATATCCTAAGAACATCCTATAAAGTCATAGTGATCTCCTTAGTGCATAGATAAAATGTATAGGTATCAACATTCCATCACTTTAACAATGCAGTCATCATATGAAAGTCCTAAGGCATTGGTGCAAGTGATGCCACATAACCCAGACTAGCCTTATCATTACTTTCCATATCATCATGTGTTATGGGTTTTATGTAAGAACTCCATCATTAAACCACTATATAAATCCTTCATGCATACATCTACATATAAAACATAATAAAATTTGACATTGGTATCTACAAGTGACATATAATTATGAAACAATGATAATTAAACATAAATCAGAATCAAAATTTATAATTTTTCCTCTATAAGACATTAGCATTGCCACTAGCACACTAGTTTAATATAGGATCATGACTACTAGATGGTAGCATGGCAGCCCAATACACTAACTAGGTGCTCAAGAAAATGTTGTGGCCCTCTTAAGAAGGCCCTAAAACTACCTAAATTTCACTCAAAATGATAAAAAGGAATTTTTTTAAAAAACATGGAAAATGATAGGTTCCTTACTAGAGTAATCTCCTCCCTAGCTTGGATGAGCATCTCCACCTCCTCGTAAAAGTTTGTGTTCACTCCCCATATCCTTAGAATATTTTATACACTCAAAGAAACAATTCAATCAAGTCAAAAGGTTCAAAACAGTTTCAAAATTAGTCAATCAACCTATTTAAACTATGTTTTAAAAATTCCACCTACCTAGGGTTGACCCTACATGTAAAATTTTAAAACTAATACAAAAATATTTGAATCACAATATCATAAAAAGTGTAGCTCTAATTTATAATCCTTTTGTGGTATGATAATATTGTTGATGATGTCCCCCGTATTGTACCATTTACATTTATATTTTAGCTGCTTTGGATCCACAAACAACAAAACACATATTTCCTTAACAATATCAATATAGATTATGGATCTATCCTAGACTTCACTCAAATATTTACTTACAAATTGACAAAAAAAATTAATCTTATGCTTATATTACCAACACTAACTATCACTAATGCACCTTCTAGTATTAATTTTGATTGACATCTTTACCATAGTTTTGGCTCTTTCACCAAAAGGGGGAAACATATACACTATTTACACTAATATAGTTCTAATTGGACACATAAATTGACATAGACTTATAGATTTAGATACACAGATTATCTTAGATACTAAGATTGGATGAGATACATAGATTGATTTAGATGCTCAGATACATAGATTAGATTAGATATAGAGTTACATTACATAGATATTGGGTTTAGGGGCATGATGTACTGCACATGTCCTTGACCCCACAAATTTCCACTAGGTTACATGGATGGAATGGTAAGTTGTACCATTATATATGTTTAGACTATCAAATCACATACATATTATCACCACAATGTCACCAAAATTTCACCAATTTGGGTCATATAGATAACTATAGTGGTTGATCCATAGTTATCAGTAGACCCATATTATGAAATATGAGTGATAGTTTCAACCTTCAATAAGATTACTTATTAGAATCATCTCACACATTAGAGTGGGGGAAAGTAGGGCTTGTTTCTCCACATTTACAATTACTTCTCAAAATTAGTTCCCACATTAAAGTGGGGGCTAGTAGGGATTTTTCCTTCACCTTTACAAACACTTATCAGACTTATCTATGTATTAGTGTGTTAAAAAAATAGGTATTTATCTCTCATTATCTAGTCATTTACTTAGATTTAATACAAAGGACATGAACATTATGGATTTCCTCTTCACAATTGTCATTCTAGGTCATGTCCACTTCTTAGGCCAATAAGTGGGCCAGGTCTAGAGAATGCCCACATAGGTAAGTACAAGTGTGGATATTTATTTTTATTTTACTCTATCAATTTCATTTTATTGCATTACTAGAATAAAAGGGGGTTAAAAGTACACACCCTAATTTGGTCAAGCAAACTGAAGTACTGTCTTTTAATTCTCTTTCACGAGAAGGTCTTGATAATGAATGTGAGTCTTGTTGACATGGTAATTTTGGTATTTTTATCTTTCTTATGACTTGTTTTTCCTATTTAATGCACCTCTAATGGTCCTATGTTAGTTATAAAAATCACATGGGCCCTCTATCCTATTTTCCACAATCACTACTTTTCTTTTTGGTCTCAAGATACTAGCACAATCCCTGACACTAGTACAATATGTTAGTGTCCACCTTAGTGCTAGTATCCAATAGTCAATTTTTTAACTTTTCATGGGTCCTTACCCTTTCTTGAGTATATTTTTATGATTTGTCCTTTTATGTAAATAGCCTCACAAGGCATTTTACATGTAGCATTTACTAATTTGGCACATAATTAATTAAAAATTAGTCAATAATATAACTCAACACTCTATATATTACTTAGAAGCACACATATACCTGCATATTTGATCAAATAAGGGCCTAAGAAAAATTATATCTATCATTCCATGTGTATTTATTATGCATATTCCCTAAGGGATAACTACATGTGATCTAAGGACCATATTATTGGGGTTAATATAGGTAAAGATCAAGGAAATAAGGGTTATATCCCATATGATTCTAACATACCATAGCATATCATTTCAATTCCTTTTGTATTTTATTTTATTGTTATCTCCTATGTACAAGTGTTCATTAAGTTTTTAGAGAAGATACATCCAAATAGCGACATAGAATAATGAGCAAAAGATCTTGAGCACACCTATAGAATCTTGAATCCTCCTCATAGTATCACCATAAATCTCAAGACCTTTTCCCTTGAAAATACACTAGTGAAGTTCCTTGGACACAAGTGAAGTGTGATACTATCCCTCTAATTGAGATACTATCTAAAGGTAGTCTCAATTCTAATTTTAGAATGAAAGGACTTTAGACTAATTTCCATACCTATTTTAGCCTTCCCATCATCTAAAGATGTCTATTTCACTCCAAATAAGTATATTTTATCATTTTAGTTAATATTTTGTTTAAATTGATTCCATAAATCTATTTACAACATTTATCTATATCTACCCTCTACACCTTATCCTTTAATAATTTAGGATTTACACTACTAAGTACAAAATAGTTAAAAACTAACAATCCCTTTATATAAGTAACATTAAATCTCATAGTCCAACTATTATGATACATTTAATTTACAAATAAGATGACTTTAGGGCACTATAAAATTTCATTGGGTTAGTATACTAACATCGATGCTAGTGTCTATCTTAGACATTAGTGTCTAAGGAAAAGGAAAGTAGGTACATGCTTAGAACTTGAAGGTGTGGAGGATAAGTGCATTTAAACATTTTGGGGAAGATAAAAGGTCTCGGTCATCCAAATGAAACTAGTTAAACTAAGATATATAGGATAAAGGGCACAATATAGAGCAAATGGGAGACTTATACAAGTGAGAAAACATCTAGAACTATGAGGAACAACTAAGGTCTGAGTTTTCCAAGTGTATTAGATTGATGTGTTATATAATCTATAAATATCATCTATAGAATGTGACACTTTTAATATTCATTTTAGTTAATAAAGTATCCTTCACCACATCATACATGATGAATCAATAGGATAAAAATAATGATCTAGGTACTAGTAAAATTAGATACTAAAATTATTGGTAAACCAATGAGTAAAAGGTAATGATCTCAAAATCTTATGAAATAATCACATTTTTTTCACTAACACATATACAGAAAATTAATCATGAAAATTAAGTTACTATTTCCCATTTTATGGGTTTATTTCATTACAAAATATTTCAATTTGTGGGAATCATTTCAAATTAGACTCTCAATTACAAATCCAATCCCATCCAATCATAATATTCCCTTCTACATGATCAATCACACTAAATATGCCACTTGATGAAAAGTGACATGGTAGTTGTGGTGAGTTCCTAAAAAAATTGTATGACTTAATGTAAATTCTATGAGCACATGTATTTTCCATCATGGAAGATATGAAAAATTAATTTTTTAGTTTTCGGATAAAATATTGTTGTGATTACCAACGGCATGATGAAATTGAGCTAGTAAAAAAGATGGAAATAATGAAAGAATGAGAATTAAATAAAATTACTAGCCATAAAATAACATAAAACCATATGAAAACACTATGTTATGTTATTAAAACCATGATTTCACTTATTTTCTATAAGGAGGCAACCTTAGAAAACTATGGGATAAGACATACTCAGGAGACAATCATCAAACCTCACACCACTGAGAAGAAGAAAAGATATTGCCAAGATCTTAATAAATATAGATTGGTTAGATTATATTGATAAAATGATAGGGTATGATAATGAAATTACCCAAGAATTTATATAAACTTTTCTAGATGACATATATTCCATAAGATGGCTATGAAATTAGGTCACTGAAGTTATTTTGGATGAAGTAATTAGGATACCATGAAAAAGTGAGTTGTGGTAAAGGAAAGCTAGTAATATTACAGTATTATATATATATATATTCATAGCAGAGAGAAAGTATTTATAATTATCTAAGGTAAAATTGATTATTCATTTCCTATGGTATGAGAAAAATATGACACTTAAATTATAAAGTATATAACATGTTAAAGAAGGAATTTCATACAATATGTAGTTCATTTTATTCTACTGAATCATCTAAAGCATGATATAAGGGTGAATCTTCCATATTTTATATCGAACACGCTTAGGATAATGGTATAATAAAATAGAAATGGAAAACCTAAAACCTTGTCCAATTATTATTTGACTTGGTTGATAATTTAAATATGTTTAAGGGACCAAGGATGCAATTTACATGGGAAGATTTCATGACACAAAAAGTTATGAGATAAGAAACAGTAAGGAAATGTGTTTGAATAACAACATGTAGCTACTAAAGAACAAGATTTAGTAGCTTAATAAAAATTAGTGGGTAAGTGCGTGGAATTATGGGGCCAAAAGGGGGTCTTAAGTGGAAATTATTTTTATAAAAAATAAGAAACCTAAACTTGTATGGATTATTTGAGACACCCGAACTCAAAATTTGAAGATGTCATAGGAAAATGAATTGTAGATTTTTTAGTCTAGTTTCTAAAATATTTTTTAAATAGTCAAGTATAATTAGGTAAAACATCATAAATTCAACTAGGTAGTGCTATTTTTTTATAAAAATCAAGGTAGATAGATTTTCGTGTAGCCCATTATTTTTTTAAGATAGTTTATTTTTTTATTAAACCCTTTGGTGGAAAGTTAGATAAGATAATATAGCTTGTAACCTATATTTTTTTAAATTAAGAAATGAATATTTAATTTTTTACTCACATAAAAATTTGACAGAACCTAAAATATTATCAATAATGTATAACCAACCATGAGGTCCCCACTAACTACATCAAAAAATATCAAGAATTGGATTTTTTTAATGTGTATATAACTAGGTATAGTTTTCAAGCATATTCTTTTAGTTTGAATAAATGAATTGAATTTATAAACAAATATGGACATGTATAATTATGGCATATAGTTCTAAAAAAAATCATACTTGTAAATAAATATAGATAATAACCTGAAAATAATAAAAACATAAAGAGGAGATGGCAATTGATGTTGCAGTAATATTTTCAAAAAAAAATGATCAATTTTATAGTGTTTAGCATGGCCAAAATTGTGTTTTTTAATTTTTAGTCAAAAATAAATATTTGATTATGTGTGTTTTATTCAATGCCTTAGAGTTGGGAATTCAAGATATTCTATAGCCTCCATGCATGTTTTTAAAATGTAAAATATATAAACCATGTACATGGAAACTGCATACATAGAACTATCACATATATGAAAATTCCCATATATAGAATTACCAAGTATATAGAATAATGTGAATTTCACATACATGTAAAAAATATAATGTGAACCTACTTTTATTAATCTAAAATTTGTTTTATTGGGGATAAAATGATTGGTTTAGATTTATAAGAGTTTACTATTTACAATTTAGGGTTCAGGCATTATAACACAAGATTTATATTTTAGGGTATACAAGGTCCAATCGCAAAGGATATTGGGGTAAAATGGATCTATTTGAACCTATTTCTGACTATATAATATGGTTTTGGGCTCAATTATCCCCTACATCATCAATAGATTGAGCTAATTAGTCAATTTTACCAATAAGTGATATGATTTGGGCCAAATTGAGCCTTGTGAACCTAATTCTTACTCTAAAGGATGTTAATTAGGTCTAAATCAATTTTTTAGGGTCTAAGGTTTAGGGTATAATATATAGGGTTTAGGGTTTATGTTTGAATCATGAAATAAATCAAGGACAATTTCAGCTATTTAAACTTATTTATAACAATAAAATGTGATTTTATACATAATTAGACCCATTGTCATCACATATTGAGTCAATAAATCAATTTGGATAATAATTACTTTGATTTATGTTGATTTGAGCCATAGATGAACATAATAATTACTCTAAAGGATGTTAAATGGGATTAATTCTATTGGTTAAAGGTCTATGGTTTATTATTTATGGTTTAGTGTTTAACATTTAAGGCTTAGGGCTTAGGGTACATAGCCCTGGTTTAAGTTTTAGGGTATAAGGTAAAATATTAAAGGAAATTAAGGATAAATTAGGTTAATTTAACCTATTTATGACTAAATTATGTGATTTTAGGCTCAATTTTCCCCACATCATCATAAATTGAACCAATAGATCAATTAGGGCAACTAGTGATTGTGATTTGGGCTAAATTGAGCCATGTGAACCTAATTCTTAATCTAAATGATGTTAATTGGGGATGAGTTGATTGGTTTAGGGTTTATAGTCTAATCACAAAATTAATTGAGGATAATTTTAGCTGATTAAACTTATTTATGATATAATGTATTTTTGAGATTGACTAGCCCCCATATCATCACATATTGAGATAATTATTCAATTGGGGTAGTTAATGGTGTGATTTGGAAAAAATTGATCCATGTGAACCTAATTATTAATCTAAATTAAATGGTAGTGTTGGCTTAAATTATTGGATTAAGGTTTTAAGACATTAAGATTTAAGGTTTAGGGTTTTTAATGACTTAGGGTTTAAGGTTTGGGGTTTAGGATTTAAGGTATAGGGTAAATTGTTAAGGTTATATGGTTTAGGGTTTAGATTTAGGGGCACAAATACAAAGCTAAATGAGGATAATTTGTGTTTTTTGAACATATTTATGAGAACAAAATATGTATCTAGGTTCCATTATCCCCCATGTCATCATAAGTTGAGTGAATTAGTCAATTGGGGAAGTTAGTCGTGTGATTTAGGAAAACTTTATTCTCATGATGTTTATTAGTAGTCTAAATCATGATAATTGAGGCTCAAATGATTATTTTAGTGTTGTAAGATTTTAAAATTTAATTTTTAGGGTATAGGGATTAGGGATTAGGGCTTAGGATTTAAAATTTAGGGTATAAGTTATACGTTTTATGATATAGGGCTTAGGGATTAAGGTTTAGGGTAGAGTTTTTTATAGGGTTTATGGTCCAATTTTAAAGTAAATTGAAGATAATTTGAATTTATCTAACCTATTTATGATCACATTATGTGTTTTCAAGTTTGATTAATCTTGGAGGTTATCAAAGATGGAGTAAATTAGTCAACTGCGGTGTTTAATGGTATGATTTGGGCCAAATTTATTCCTATAAACTAAATTATTACTATAAATGATGGTAATTAAACCTCAACTGATGTGTTTAGGGTTTTAATTAAGTTTACAATTTAAGATTTAGGTTTTATAAGGATTCAAGTTTAGGGATTATGGATTAACTTACTATATATAGGGTATATGTTTTAGGGTTTAGATCTTAGGGATTAATGTATACAATCTAGTGTATAGGGTTTAGAATTTATGGTTTAAGGTTCAAAGTATAGGTTGTGGGGTTTAGGGTCAAACCATGAAGGTAATTAATAATAATTTGAGTTGTTTAATCTTATTTGTTAGCACAAATTATGTTTTTGGGTTCTATTGTCTTGTATGTCATCATAGATCAAGTGAATTAATCAATTAGTGAAGTTAGTGGTGTGATTTGGGCCAAATTTATCCATGTGAACATAATTATTTGTCTAAATGATGGTAATTAGTGATCAAATGATTGGTTTAGGGTTTTAAGAGTTAAAACTTTATGGTTTACAGTTTCTATGAACTCATGTTTATGGATTAGTGTTTAACATTTAGGGTATAGGGTTTACGGCTTCAATTTTATAATTGAAGGTATAGGGACTAGGGTTTAGGGTTCAACCATCAAGGCAATTGAGGATAATTTCAGTTGTTTGAACCTATTTGTGAACATAAATTATGTTTTTGGGTTTCATTAGACCCCATGTCATCAAATATCAAGTGAATTAGTCAATTGGGTTAATTAGTGTTGTGATCTAGGACACATCTATCCTTGTGAACATAATTCTTAGTCTAAATGATGGTAATTATGGCTCAAATTATTGGTTTAGGGTTTTAAGAGTTTATGATTTTTGGCATAATGTTTCTAGGGCTTGAGGTTTAGGTCTTAGGGATTAGGGCTTAGGGTTTAGGGATTAACGTTTATAATTTAGGGTTTAGGGTTTAAGTTTTAGGTATTAGGGTTTAAGGCTTAGGGTGTAGGGTGTAGTGTTAAGGGCTTATGTTTATAGTCTTTTATGCATTCACCTAATACCCTGTATGTGGTAATACTATATACTTGGTTCTAATCTTACTAGAAAAAAAATCATGTATAGTCAACGTCATTTTTTACATCAAGGGCTTTATCCCCTATCTAATCTCTTCTATTTCATTCTATACATGTAATAGGTCTATTTTTTGATAATTTGACCACTGACCACCTTAGAAAGTAAAACACTTTGTGTACTCAGGGTTGACCAAATAGTTTAGGTTTATTTTTTAATGATGTGATCATTGTCCCTACTTGGTAATGCACATCAAACATGTCTATTTTTAATATTTGTATTTTTTTCCCCAACCTCAAAAGTTGAAAAAAGTTTCCAATCATGGGTGATAGCTTTCATAATAGTAAGAAGAAGTTAATACATAAAATACCAGAGTAATTAGAAGTGCACAAAAAAATCAAAGTTAACGAATACAAATGATTCATGAAAGTAATAATATTATCCTTAATGAATTAATTATCACAAATAATGATGAAATAAAGAAGGATAGTATACCAAATTATGAAAGTATAATTACCGATTCTAATAGTATACCAAATTAGCATGCGAGTGCAAATTCAAATTTTAATGTTTTTAAATTTGTTATTGATGAATTGTGTATGATGATTTAAATTGCATGGAAATACCAATTGGGGGAAAGAAAATCAAGAAAATAGTATGGGAACATTGTCGAATGAAAAAACCTGTAATGAAGAAAATAATATGGAAACTCCAAATCAATAAAATTTATCATTAAGAACACCTCCTAGGATTTTGAAAAGAAGAACCATGTATTTAATTGAAATTTATTAAAACATTTTGAAACCAATGCCTAAAAAAATGTTTGAGTGACATATGAGAAGAAAAGTTAAAAACATTTGGGACTTGAACTTTTAAAATTTAAATGAAGCTCAAATATGCCATTTATTTGTTACATTAATGAAATTACATAGGATGAGGCCTACAATGCACACCTTAGGATTAAAAACATTCTAATATTGATGGTTTAAACAAGACAATTGTTGAAAATTTTCATAATGAATACCAGCAACTAGGTTTGGAGGAATGCACCAAAGATGGTAATGCTGCTTGACACATTATTACAAATTATTTGGTAAGTTGTCAAACAAATAATAAATTATTGATTAGAATAATAATCTAAGCATTGAATATTAATACAAAAACTCTAATTAAATCATTTGGGAGACATATAAAAATTTATGTTTCCAATAACAATTAATTGTGGGTGTTTTCTTGTAGACTCCCATAAAAAGACAAGGTTATAACTGATGCCATAAATATTTACCTCTAGAATTTTGGTAGGATAACACAAGGGTATAACCTCATATTATATATGTAGTGAAAATAATTGTTGGTTATTTTAACCATTAATCACATCCTAAATGCTTTTTTGATATGACTCAAATACAATTATACTCCAAATTTGTCAAAAAAATCCATAAATTTCTATTAGTCAAATATATTTTAAATCAACCAAGACATTTTATGTGAAAATCAATCACACACACACTACTTGTTGTTTTATACAACATGTTGAATTTTTTATGCATTATGATATTTTTCATCATGTTCATTTTACTTTGCCAACTGACAACATTTTTAAAGAGTGTGAAATGGAATCCCCACCAAAATCAATAAGGGAATTTATTCCATCTATTTTTTTGTGAAAGATGAGATGGACAATTTTTATATAATAGGTTTGGATGGAACATGAAACATTTGTGGTTGATTGCCAAAATTGGAAAATTGTATCCATGAGGAGAGTACACATGAAATTATATAACAATTGGTTGGTTTTAGTAAATATAAATCTATGACATATCAATTAAAATATGGAAAGGAATCTAAAAGGTGTGACATTGTTATAGAATAAATAAATGTTTCTAAATCTATGGACAAATTCAATGAAGGAATTGTATATGTGTTTGCAAGGCACCCATAAAAAGTTTGATGACTAGATGAAAAAATAAAGTTAATTAAAGACACATTCCCACTTAGTACTATTGAGTCCATTGTTGAATTTGAAAATAATTACACATTGAAACCAAAAATAGAGGTTTAGTCATAATATGACAATTTAGTATAGGTTCCCATTTTTGAGTACATAGCATTCATACATTCAGCTAACAATAAGGGAGTACCACTTTTATGTCACTAATGATCGAACACATTAGTCATAGTATGTGAAAGGTTATTTTAGATGTTTTATGGTAGGTTGAGTGAAAGGAGCACTAATTTCCATCAACATTATATTTTTTCAAATAACTTCATGTCACAATTTAAGAATGTATAGATGTTCTAGTGGCTAAGAAGATGTATGTTACCACTAGTTTACAACATATTTGGATTTTCACTAAAGTAGGCCATGGAAAATGAGAACATGATGGTGCAAGAAAATTTTCAAGAAGAGTACTTAGAATAAAGGAGTTTATGTTTTAAGAGGTCATTGTTTTGAAAAATGCAAAAAACATAGTTAAATGGTGAATGAAAATATGGGACATGGTACTCCTAAAAAGTCCCTTATTTGTATATGTTCTCAGTTGATGTAGGATGAACAGTTTGTAAGTTATGGATATTGTATGATAGTAACATGATTGAGTGACTTACACTCATTTCATTTCTCAAACATAGGTTCTTGGATGGTTCATATGAAGGATAAGGCATGTTTTTATTTCACATGCATTAAATTTGTTTATAACAGGTGCAAGTCTTAAGAATGGGTGGATGAATGGAGTTGTAGGCATCTATTTAGAATTGACACTTATTAGGTTCTACCATCATTACAACCTATAGAGTTGACATCATCACATGACTTTGATAATGTATCTCATCTAGTGAAACCAAGTGTCTATATATTTAACATGTGTTTCATACATTTACTAAATTTAATAAATATATCAAGATATCTTTTTATTAAATCATATTTTGTTTTGTGATGTAGGTAATGTTTATGCATTTATTGAATATGAGGATAGCAAGGGGATATATTACTACTTGTGTTAGTGTGTAGAGATAAAATAGAAATTGATTTCTACATTCATATATGGGGAAATAATTCACTATCCCATTGGGTTTTTAGTAGTTACTAGAACATGTCTTCGACACTATCCTATAAATAATTCAAATGTATGGTTGTTTAAAAACTATGAAGTATATATGAAGATACTCCACTATTTAAAATTGGTTATTACAACTAATGTTCAATTGCATAAATATTGGGGTAGGAAATTAAAAAAGACTCTATGGAAGGTTCATGAATATGATCATGAAATAATAGAGCTGATCTAAATGGTTATTTAGATTGAAATCACAGGGTATGATGACTTATTAAATGAAAATGTGTTTACTTTTAACAAATTTGATTTGTTTCTTAGGTATTACATATAAATTTCAATTTAATTACATATTAACATATTTTTTGTAGGTTAGTGGTGCCAAATTAGCTTCCACCTTCATGTGGTTGGAACCATTAGTAGAAAATTCCATATTCTCAAAGCTAAGATAAACTTTTGGTTCATGTAAATGATGGATTATTTTACCTTATCTAGGTAAATGTCATATTGATATTTGTGGGGTCAATAAATAACTAAACCTAAGTTTATACATCATTGTTTATGGATACATTTTGAACCAAATCTACAGAAGGCTTAGAAGAGCATAAAATGAAAAAGAGACTCAATTCATAGGACTAACAAATAGTATAATGAGGTTACAAGGTTGTTTGTGTTATTTTCAAGAAATAAATGAATAAAAATAGGTTTCCATAATCTTAATAATGCTCTTATAGGTGTGATTAAACCATATTTTTTATGTTCTTAACTTTTTATTTCATACATATCATTTTTTTTAGAGTGAATGTTTTGAACATCATGATTATTAATGGTTTCAAAGGTGTATCAGACTTGTAACCCACATTTCAAACATATTTGAATAAATACCTATGTTTTTTTATAACTATCACGTGTATTTGGACTCATATATCTGTTTTTAATCTTTATTTTCATCTCATTCCTTATTGTTATCTTATCCAACTCTATAAATGTTGAAAATAGAGCTCTAAGAACCCAGATTTAAGTAAATCTTAAAGTCTAAGAAAATTCATACAAGATAAGCCACTTGTCATAAAAGATAAAAGTTTGATAACATCAAAACATAATTTTTTAATTTTTAATTGAGTCTTGAATATTGTTTTTCTCAATTTATGCATTTTTATGCTTGTTTCCCTATGATAGGACAATGTAGAGTTTCTTTAACAACACTTGAATATATTTTGATTTATTTAGTAAAATTCATTCAAAATTTATTGAAAAGTATAGGAGTTTGATATAAATGTGATGTTTATTTCATTTTATAGATACAACTTATGGTTTATACTTTACGCCTATCCAAAATTTACATAAAAACAACAATTTTACCTTATGGGAAAATGTGACCTTGAGGTCATAATGGGTGCTCTATCTCCTAATCAAGGGTATTAGAATGACAATAATGCAGTTCTATAGGTTAATCACCACCCCTAATATGATGTAAATTCTAGTTATAATTCATGATTCCTTGGGGATAAAGATCTCCAACTACATCTAGCATCTTGCATGTAGGTAAATGCCATCTTAAGTCTGGAACAAGTGCTCCATTTCCTAACTGTGCATACTCAAATGCCACAAATATGGTCTTAGAGGTTAATATACATCCTGGATGTGGTGATGATACTATTTTTTTGACACAAAGTACATGAGATACAGATATCCAACTATGTCTTGCATCTTTACAACATTTCTTGTCAATGATGCTCGAGGCTAGAATTATTGCATAAAAGGGTATTTACCTAGATTCTAAGGATTTATAAATGGTAAAAAGTGTAAATTTCACATATCTAAGTTTTCAAAGTGATATATTTCAAAGCAGAGGTGCGAAAATAGAAATTTCTATTGGAGGCAATGAACTTGCCTCTTAAGGACATAAAAGTTTCATTTTAGAATTGACCATTGAATCATATGACATAGGTTCATCAATGATTTGAAATTTGAGGGATTTAAGGTCCTATTATAATACTTTAGTAGTCACTTTATTTTTTTTTTGGTTTGTGGATATGACTTTTTGTTTCTGTTTTATGCATGTCTAAAGTTTGCCTATAAAACAATAATTTTGCCTTATAGGGAAATGTCATCCGGAATCAAGAATGGGTGCTCTATCTCCTAACTGAGAATAATTATATGTTAATAATGTGATAATTGAGTTTAATAATCTATGATATTAACCATCATCTGCCAACTCTCGATGTGTGCTAGCCATTGGTGAAAAGTCATCGTCAGTGAAAAGTCATCGACATTAAACCCACATCGTAAAGAGTTGAACCTGTGGGTTAGCTAACCATGACCATTACCCTCATGACATTGATGTTTAATATTAAACATGACCATCATAGTCACTATGGTTTCAGAGAATAGAGAGAAAAATTAGGAATGGTGGGTTTGAATTTCTCCCCTTTTTCTACATTTAACTATCTTATCTCCTTTTCCTACAAATTTTAATGTGAAATTTTGGTTGTAGAGTGACATGCTATACTGAGCTTGGTAGATAGGAAGGGAGAGAGATGTGAAGGTATTATATTACTAGTGTAAACATTTACAGGGATCCTATTAGTGGAAAAACTAGTGCAAAGTACTCTAGGTTTGTGAACTATCTGGTAGATTTGACCAAATTAACATGATTCAAATTATCCTTGTTTTGATAAATTTTATATATCCTTATTTTATAAAACTATTTTTTGATAGATTTGATATATGTTTACTATAAATTTGGTATTAACATTTCATTACTAGACATTATATCCTAAGCTCTACCCTTGGTTGCCTAGACATTGGAGCTTGTAATAATGTTGGAATTATCAAAGGGATTTCCTCTTGCTTGCATTTATTCTACCATTTTCACTTAAAATATAAACCTAAAAGAATACTGGCTTCTAAGGATCCTATTTTGTAACTTCAATTACCTACTCTTCATCTCCCAATGGGGCATTGAATAATGCAACTATCATATTCACATATTGACTCTATTGTATGTCTATAAATACATAATTCATAAATTGTAACCTTATGAATATATATTTATAAAATTAATAGTCAAGAATGATGACCTATGAGTAGCCCACTATGGTCACTCCAACTACCTACTCTTCATCTCACAATGGGGAATTGAATAGAGTATATATCATATTCACACATTGAGTTTGTTGCATTTTAACAAATACAGAATTGGAAAATTGTAGCCTTATACATATATAGTTTTAAAATAGTAGTATTTAGATCATGATTTTTTATATAATCTCATGGGCATCAAGTTTAAGTATTATAGTCTCATGCACACCTAGTTATAGTCTCATGCACATTTAGTTTCATTAAATACATTTAGATTAATATTGATAGTAGCCAGGATAGAAGAGGTAAAAGTATAACCAAAACTAATATTGACACTAAAAATTTTAATGTTTCATGATTCTTACAAAATAAATCGAAACTTATTGATCATGTAGCAATTATAAGGATCAAAACTTAATATTGAATAAGTTTTAGTGAGCTTATATATCTCATAAGAAAGTTTATTATTATGATTGTAGGGATTTAGGGCTAGGTTACACAGTGTGAACCCCAAAACCCTATTCATGAATTGATTTTATGGTTGATGAGTTCATTGATTATGTCAATTTTTAGCATCTTATAATTCATTATTATGGTTGAGACCTACTAAATCATTCATTTATTTTTAGATTCAAAATTTCATGAATTTTTATCAATATTTTTAAAGAAAAATAATGGTTACCTATCAATAAACAATTGAATTTACATAAAAGGAATGATATATCACCAAATATTGAAAAAAATTTGGTTGCTAATGGATATAAGTTGATCCCATACCAAAAAAATTAGAGGCCTATTCTCTTCTAGGTATAAATTAACAATATAATTATATTAATGTGATGGTGGCATTCTATATGAGATATTTATCACTAAATTTTTACTATTTTCTTATTACATTAATGTTATATCACATATTATTTTAGGCCTAAAAAAGACATATTGACATTCAAATCTTATTTTTTTATACTTATAATTTAAAAGTGAACTACAAAAATCGTGCTTTTCAACACAACTAAGAAAAAATTATAGGAAACTAATCTTATTATGTTTGGTTTAAGTGGTTTTTTACTCTACATAACTTGGCATGTCTTTCAAATGACCTCCTTTTAATATGATTAATATTGGAGAAGAGATATTATGTAAGGGTTATACTACACTTAGTACACTTGAGAGATGATATATCTCACACAAATTTTAGGATGCTAAGGAAAAATTGCTTATCTTCTAAACTTTAGTGTCACTAACAATGTTGCATGGCTTTTAGATTTAGGGAACTATACTTCTTGGTCACAATTGGGATCATGTTAATAAAATTATTACTTCTATGTTATCCAAAAAAATTGTGAGTAAAATTGAGCTCCACATGTAGTAATTTTTGGTTGATTTTGGCATCCATTTCTGTCATATTTCAACTATTTTCCATGTAGTGATCTATTGGTTAACATATTAAGATATATGGAAGATACAAGAATTGAACATAATAGATATTCTTTCAAGGCTCTTCATTCATATATAAAATTATGTCATCAAGGGATCAATAAAAACTAGTATTCCCAATGTACTTTTTTTTTTGTAGTGAATTAGTATTTATATCAATCATGTGCCTCATAATACATTTTCCATGAAGGAAACATACATGTTGATATTCATAAATACATAAGAGATGATATATAAAAATATTATGTAGATCAACTTGGAAAAATACATTAAAAATATTATAAAAAAATGCATCACTACTTTTTTCATTATCTTTAAATAGAAGATGGACTTATTACAAATCCCAAATACACCATTCTTCCTTTTGGATTGAGATTTATTTTAGGGAAATCACTAGTATGTTGTCATCAACATTTCATGAAGTCAAATAACTTTATTACACACATCAATGTATTTGTAAAATTTATAATAAATAACCAAAGTCAAATGAACATTATGTATATATGTTTCCAATTTATTATAGCATTCATGGAAGGGATTAATCCCTCTTTAGAGTAAATCATTGCTCTATATGAGAACTTATTCGTTATGAAGGTCAAAGATGTGTATATCTATTCATTAGAGATATAACCCAACATAGAGTTGGCCTCCTTAAGATTCTTCAACACAACTCTTTATTTCATTATTAAAATTTAGACTCTTTTCTCCAATCTCAATTTTAGAGGTAGAAACATACCCATTATTCTACTTAACAATCATAAGTTGTTAGGAGAAAGATCTTAAAAACTTAAGTCTTGTGTTTTATGTTAAATATCCCTTTTTTCTATTAAAATATCTTATTTTAAATTTAATTTTGAATGAATTCATTTTAACCTACATTATGGTTGCTAATATATAATATTATATATTCATATTCTTAACACATAACAATAACAATATGGTGACGATAAAATAAAATCAAAATTTATGATCATATAAATTATATTTGGTAGTTTATATAATTTATAAATAATATGATTTAGAATTGATTAGCCATCTCTCATTTTATATTTTAGTGTTATTTTAGACACCTAATTCTAGTACAGGACCCTTTTACATTAGATATGTTTCATGTTTTATCACATATGGGCTATGTGCATACATTTAGATATTTGTAGTAGACTTGCCTTTTTTGGCCCTTATGTCATCATCCCCTAACTTAGTTATTCCTCATAACATGAAATTTTGTCAACATTTTTTTCATATAAAAACATATCCATCAGATGAAATTTATATGTAAACTTACATATCAACTATTCATTTTCCTTTGTACAACTTTGACTTCTCTCAAAATGTTGAAAGTATTCTTTGTGTCTTTTCCTTAGTTAGCCCATATGACTATCCCCTTAATTTATGGGTCCTTTGTACCTTGATTTTCACCTTTTATTATCTTTTAAGGTCAACCCATGTGTATATATTCCCTTAAGGAGGGTGGGTACACACACACACACACACACAAACACACACACACACACACACACACACACACACACACACACACACACACACACACACACACACACACACACACACACACACACACACACACACACACACACACACACACACACACACACACACACACACACACACATACACACACACACACACACACAATTATTGGTCATTTCATCAATTATTTTCTCATCCAACCCTATTATAAGTAGAGTCTCTGATGCTTATTTTATCAAGTATTATCAAGAGGTCTTGGCATTTAATCAAAGGAGTTATATTTTTCCCAAGTGCTTGTATCAAATTAAGTTTATATTAAGAGCATGTAGTTTCATTGAATTATCTAGGATATGAGGTTAAGCCCTTTATCTCATGGTTGAGATTTCACTCACATGCACGTTATGGCTCCATCTTAGTATAGAGGCCCATAAAATAATTGTAAATTACTAGTATTGAATGTTAATCCCATATATTTTATGACATCACTTTAGAGTATGATGTTTATGTCAGAGGTGTTTCTACATTGAAGAAGATCCTCCTACCTATGCAATTTTTATGGTAGTCTTACTCTTATTTTATAAAAATAATTGATACATATTTCACAACTACATTTTTACAAGTACATTTCTAAAGTTAATTTTTTAGAATGAAAATGATTAAATCTTTTGAAAATCTATGTTTTAAATTGACTAGACAATTAATAATCACTATGTTGAAGAATATGTTGTGTGATATGTAGTGGATCATGTATATAATTTATTTTCTTTAGTTTGTGTGTTTGTTTGCAATATGTCTCTATTTTTAGAACCCCTCTCCAGTTAGCATTCCAAAGAGTTATGTAATTCCATAATCCAACTTAGAGATGTAACAAGAAGAGAATTAGATCAAATTTTAGTTGAATTGAATTAAATTTCATTTGGACACCACCTTCTTGGGCTACTCATGCAAATCACATTATTAGGATTTGGTAGAATACTAATAATGCTTTTAATTTGGAGATGTTAAAAGGGAATTGGTCATGTCAACAAATGAAAATGTTAGATATAATTTTTTATTCTAATCTCTTATCACAATTAATTATTCCATAGAATGGAATATATTTGAATCCCATGATGAAAAGTTGTTTTGACATATAGTTTGATATAACTAGTTATGCAAAATTCTTGATAGAAAGATTCTTTTTTACATATCACCTTGTGATTAGATTTCAACTTTCTACATGGGATGGTCTTCATGATAATTGTGTACAATTATGGAATTTTCTAGATTAAAATCCTAAATTAAATCATGAACATGTTTTGGATGAGATTACATACCAAGAAATAATGTGGTGAATAAATCATTTTCAAACACCATTAAAATAATATGAGGATGATAGAAATTCCCATGATTATGATGAACACTACTTGGATTAATTGTAAAGAGCTAACATTGAATATTGGTATAAGGTTAATTTAATATAGTTGTCATCCATCTAGTCTATTTCATCCATAAAATCTAAGATAATGGACTTTACTGTAGTTAGTGGAAATCAAATTTTGTAAGTGGATTATTGACTCATTGTCTGGAGCCCTAGTTATTGTTTGTATATTATACGGGATGGAGATGACAATTTTTTGTATAATTTTTTACATGTAATGAAGAATGAGATTTCATTTACTTTCATATTTGTGTTCTATCATCTCATGGTCCTCCCTAAATTTAGGAGCCAAAAATTATGGTCTGATAGGTGAGAAGTATAGTATTGGTGGTTTATGAGGAAATAATTTAAAAAAAATCAATGGCCTATTTTACTACACTAAAGCTCTAATAACTCAATATGGGTTATGCCCCGACCTTACTATGGGTGATAAGGTAACCTAACATTAAAATTGAATGGGATAAACTACATCCCATATGGGATCATATAATTTTTAATGCACACATGCCATAAAAGTTTTTATTGTGTCGCCTACTACCATTCCCTTTCACATGCTCTCCATAAATACTAGTATGTCCATGCCTCTAATTTAATGCATTGAATTAGTAGTTGATTGATAATGGGAATATCATGTGGGATTCTTAAAAATTTCACTTTTTTTTACCCTCTCCTAATTCTATGAGCTTCGTATAAAATTTGCTATTTTTAAAACCTTGTCTTCATTTTATGGACTTCTTAGAAATTTATCTTTTTTAAACCATTACCTGAATCTATAGGATTCATAGCAAAATCAAATTCGTTCACCCACACATGCACATAATTAGTGCATGTCAGTTAAGATCATCTATAAATGTAGCTACCTTGTTCATGTACTATTCTGTCCATTTATATGTTTTGATGAATTCATTTTATTATGTTTTATGAAGGGTTTTATATTGATTTCAATAAGGTTTTGTACATTCTTATAACTTTTTGTTCATAGTTTCTATCATATTTTTCTTAAGTGGTTTTAATTCTCATATTTTAATTTCTAAGTATATTATTCAATCATTTTCCTTTGTACATTATAGTATATGATAGATAGCATTCAATAAAAAAGGGTCCTCTACAATAAATGGAAACTTGTGTTCACTCAATATGAAAAGTCCATTTCTAATTCATTCAATGAAATTTTCTTCTTGTAGGCTGCAATAGATGGAAAAAAGGTGGGAAGAAATAATGCACCTTGAACTGCAGAAGCCAAGTGAGGGTACATTTTATTGTATTTATATCAAGTGGGTAAATTTTCCTTACGTCAATGAGGAAGACTTATAGGTTTCTTGGGTTAAGTAGGATAGGTTGATGACTTCATCAAAGGAGAATAAAGAAGGGTGTTTTTCCCAACAATTTTTTGTGTTTCACATCATAAGAGAAATTTAGATTTTATTGGAAAGGATAGCATGATCACAAAACCTCTAAATATGTCATGTGAGTCACCACACACTATAGATTGTAAGATGGTGTTTGTTCAGATGTTATTATGTTATATTTATGTGCATTTTTTTTTCATTTTACATGATTATTTATTTGTTCACCATAATAATGCACCTACTGGTGTTCATATGGCCCTGATGACTTTCAATAAATTGATGCCATGCCAAAGTATTAGTATTTAATTCCCAAATATTGAAAGGGTAGCCAACTAGGTATAAGGCATATAAGGTATGGTTATCATTGTCATTTTATCACATGATAAATGGTCTATAGACCAGATCATGTGATGCTCATATAGAATCAATTAGAACACATAGACAATGAACACAACTATTGCCACAACCAACAATTTGAATAGTTCAAGGGCAAGAAATGTTTTTTTCTCCTCACATCATCCACCATCTTAATGAATGGGTTTATAGGCTATTATTGTTGGGAATGTTTGTAGATGTTTTCCACTTTAAATACTGAGAGATGTTGCATGACAAACTTGTATTGTTTAATGGTGAAACAGAGCAAAATGATTTCTTATGCAAGGATGATATATAAAATAGAGAGTGATTGATCAAGGAGGCAAAATATATATACAATGTTAATGATGCAACAATTGTTAAAGAGTGGGAATTAGGGAGTCCTAACAAGTAGTTTTTCTATTAGGGATATAATGGGGGAGAGTTTTATGGGGATGGGGAAATCCCCTTCATCTTGGGGATCTAACTCCCATAACAGCTAGAATGGTTTTTGAGATTTGGAAATCATAGATTATTGGTGATGGGTGTAATTTTTAGGATGAATGAAATAAAGTTATTTTTCCAATTTTTTTAAGAGTATTTGATAATATTTGTTTTTCTACTATTTATAATAATAGTAGTTATTCAAATGTTTTTATTTTTTTGTACAGTTCTAATTATACACATTATTAGCATTTGATTCCGAACATGAAGGTGTGCTTATTGCATGGGTCATTATGTATTAGTAATGTACTATTGACATAAGAAAATGGATGAAAATTATTCTTCAGAGAGTACATTTGAAAGATATATAATGGACAACCAGTGCCTTAATGGTTGATGATGCCAATGTGGAGATGAAAGCTATTGGGTGCATCATTGTTACTCCTACATGCATCATGAAATTCATATTTGTATTTTCATAGATGCCATTCCCACATTATTTCATTAACTTATGAAGAAATATTGTGTTATTCAAGGAGACATTAAATTGTGAGGACTACTCATTCATTTGGCATGTTCATCATGTGTGGTTGAAGATTTTAATAGAAAAGGTGAAAGATGATGATGTAAGATGTGTGATATTTGAGTACTTGGGGTTAATAGTAAATATTTTTTGATGATGAGGAAATTGATATAAGGGAGTCTATAAATTTTTTATAATGATATCACTCCACTCAGCCCACTTTATCAAATACTAGGAATAACACTAGGCATACAGGGTTAGAATGTGGTCATGATGTTGTTAAACACTTCCACATGCTAGGAAAGACATAAATTAATATATAAAATCCTACCATTCCCATTTTAAATGTAGTTTCCTAAGAAAAATAAGGACTTCTACACATTGTAGGGTTGATTGGTTGTTTCACAGACTAATAACATTAGTTTACATACATTATTGGTGATTACAGCTATGCAAGAACACCAAATTCCATAGGAACTTAAAAGTAGAAAGACATGAAAATATTTCATGGGTATGGTATTTGAACATCTCATATTATCATGTTACCTTTGACAATAGTGACACTTATATAACTTAAGTGCAAAGTACAAAATATGAGATGTTACATTATCTCATCTTCAATGTAATACTTTCTATGTCAATGTACAATTGCTCATTTTCAATACAAGGATATAATTTCAATAATGTGATTAAGGAGGACCTAATTGGAAATATGAAAAATCAGGTAGTTATAGAGGATGCATTTGTAACTAATGTTGTTAATGAGAGAATCAACAATATTGATGTTGAGTACCATGTAAGTTTTGTTTCTCCCCATATTATATGCATTGAGAGTTTCAAGGTGACTGTAGTTTGTGTAATATGTTTTTATTGCCTAGGTAAAATACAATGGATTTTTAATTGAAAATGAGGAAGAAATCATGAATGCTAGAGATTTACACACCAAAATTCATGGTGTATCAAATATATATATATATATATATATATATATATATATATATATATATATATGCAAGGATTAGGACATGCACTAGAAGGTGTTGTAGCAAATCTAGTTGTTAACACTAAAAACTAGTTGAGGGGGGATGATATTTTATGTATAGTAACTATTTGTAGTCATATGCTTTTCATATTTTTTAACATTTCTAATAGGATGATTTTCACTTTATTAATAGATCCCATATACTTGTAGATTTTATGATGTTGAAGCTCTGATATGCAGAGTATGAAAGATATTTGATAGATGTGTAGAGGATGGAAGTGTAGAAATTATGGAATTATTCAAAAAATATATGTCAAAAGTTTAAAACAAGGTGCAAAAAAGGGTGATATCAAATTCAAAACACCCAATACCTCATCCATTACAAAAAGTGTAAGATGGGCATGGAACTTCCACCCCTACGCAAAGAGACTTCATAGAAAATATGAATAGATGTAGATATCAGAGCATGTCATAGGAGACCACACTTTTTCCAAACCCACCTTGTAACAATCCAAAATTACAAGTATGGGATGATGAGCTTAATAAGGCAATGAAGTGAAATATGGGTGGACATAATAGAGATAATGCATCCTAGTTGTAGCCCTTTTTAAGTTTTAGTGACAACACAACAACAATAAATGCATGTAACAAAAAATAAATACTTTTTTTTAAGGTGAATAGTTCTCTTAGACTTAACACATGTTGTAACATGTTTCATAAATAGACTATCTCTTAAATGATTTTTTGAATGATATTTAAACCCTACCTTGAGGAATGCGGTAAAGCTAGACATTATTTTAAAGAGAAATCAAATTTATAAATATTATATAATAAAATAATGTTAATGATATTATATAAAAAAAAATTAAATAGTTCTAAGGTTTTTTTATTGGTTAGTAGCTTTATTACCTTGTTCATGCTTATAAGAGTCTCTTTCCTCCTCATTTAACAACTACTTTTTACATCAACTACCTTTTGACAACTACTTTTACGATGGTGGTCATCTTCAATTATATTAATTTTGTGAAGGTGGTCATCATTTTTTCCCTTAGTTGGAATATTATTTTTACCCAAGCTCTCTATGATTCCCTCATGTCACCATGTATATTCAAAGAGATTACCCATTAAGGGACTATAATGAACTAAGATAATTAAATTCAAGAAAATATTACCCATTGGAGGATCAATAAAGAATTTAATCAATGCCGAAAATCAATAATATAATGTAAATCATCACCAAATACTCTTGTGGTAACATAACCATTACTATTATGAGAGTGTCCATACAAATGGAACAAAATATGTGTCTCATACTAGTATCTAAAAATCATAAATCACCTACAATAATCAAACAAAAATCTATTTCAAGATCACCAGTTTAACCTCATTCCCATATAGTAGAGTCGATGATTGAGTTAAGTAAAGTCCTCTAGGGAATGTAAACTATGTTACTAGATACTCTTTTACTCTCGTGATCACATTTCCCATGTTGGATATAACCCTAAATACACCTCAAATATATAATAATATTTGGATATGGCGTAGGTAAGGTGGGAAAATTTATTGGATATGGATATTACAAAATTGGAATTGTATCTTACAAAGATTTAAGAAAAAATTGAAAAATATATTAAAAAATAAATAAGCCACTCATTGATTATAAAGAGGTGAATCACCTTTCCTCTTAACACACACTACTCTTCATTGAAAACTTTTGGCATTATTTTGGTCAATTTGAATGGATTTGGAAGGATTTTATAGCCAATCCTTCACTGTGAAAAATCTCTTTTATTATGGATTGTTCCACTAGGATAGCTACTCAGGATGACAAAATACAAGACAATAATTTTGTGTTCACTTGTACTTGCATATAAAGCACATAACATGATAATAAAAACCCAATAGGTGTAGGGAAAAGGAAGACAAACACCAAAATACTAGATTTTAGTGTTGTAAAGAGTTATCAATTTGAGTATAGCCTATATAATATAGCATATATCTAATCCCTATCACACATTGTTCCTTATAAAGTTTACAATCCATACATTTTCCATCAAGTTACCTAGAATGAGATCCAATCAATCATTTCTCTTGTGAAGTACCTTCACCAAGATCAAATCAATCATGTTCTTATAGGTCACCTAAATTGAAATTTAACCAATTATGTAATGAGTTACCTTGAAAAGGAACCAACCAATCATGTTCCCACTAGTGATGTAGAGATAAAGTGGAAAATTTTCCAAATATTCCCTTAATCGGCCCTACTTTTATTTGAGAACTCATTCAATGATATGTTTATCCTTGAAGGTTCCATTTTCTTATAATATTTCCTTAGTTTTTGGACTAGTGGCCTTATTATTGATATACCTATCCCTTAGACATTTTAGATACAATTCTTGGGCTCATTAGGCATCTATCATGTCACTATCATCCACTCATGACTCACTTCTTAACACTGGTCTCTCCTTACCATTCAATTCTCTCTACTAGCTCTCCATTAGGCATATTCCATAGGCTTCAAACATCAATATTTGAGATAACTCTTAGTAATGTGTCCTATTATCATAAATGATCTCATATTACCCTATTTAACCTATCTTGGATCTTTTCAAATGTTCCATCCTAACTCATCATTCCATTTTATACCCCAAGTTCACAAAGATTACACAAGACTTATAGCCTTTTTTGGATAAAATTCCTTACTTGGGACACTCCACTTCTCACTTTGGAAAAATAAGTTCATATTTTATCATTATTTATCATTATTAAACTCTATGCTTTATCTCTAAACCTAGCAACCCATGATAATGTGCTTTCTAGTTCAAACATTCCCTAATTAGGTCTTGCATTAGATCTTCAACACTAGAACCCTGAGTTTCCCTTATCCTAGTCTCCACACATGCCAAAAGTTACAAGAACTATGTGATTCACCTATATAATGGTGATTCCAACTTCCTTCAAAATTTTAGGTTTCAACTTTTTTGTTAAGTACCTAAACCTATATTTTGCCAAGAAACCATATGTAGGGTTTGTACTAAAGCCAATGAGTATAAAAATATAATCTATTTTGTCAAAAATTATTTTAATCCATTATGGGACCTTATCAATGTATTTACCAATGATAATAAACTCTCAAAATATCTATTTTTTCTCATCCAACCCACATAAGGTTATATCCTGCTATACACTAAATTTTGAGTTTTTGAACCATGTTGTAATAGTCCTAGTAATCCTTGTTTATCTTTCATTCATTTCAAGTTATTATAAAATTTTAATGTTAAACTAAGATCATTAAATACACCCTTTTAACTTATTAATAGTCCATTCTCATTGTTCAATGCTTAAAAATCTTCTAATCTGAGTGCTTACACAGTAGTGGGTTCTTTAATAGGGCTAAAATAGGGTTCTAGCCATCTAGTGCCATTAAAAGGTGGTATATCTCCTTTTATAACCTTGATAATTTAAACTTCATTAAACATCTATGTTTCTTTTTAGACATAATTCATAAAGTAACTTCATCTTCTCCGTTATCTAATCACTCACAATGACAATGAAAATAAGATCTTAAATTACACAAGATTGTGACATCTTTTAAAGGTTATATTTATTTTATACAAGGTTATAACTCCAAAAAACACTATCCAAACTATCCTCATTATCTTATAAATTTTATAATACTCCTCCCTAATTATTTGTCCCCAAACACACATTCTCCTCTTCTTATTTGATTGTGAACAATTTCTTATGAATGTAAAATAGGGCTCATGTTATCCCAAAATTGTGTACTATATAATTTAACCAATATTTACCTTCTAATAAATAATTCAATTGTTTAATATAAATTTCTTTCATACACAAAATATCAACTTACCACAAGGATTTTATCTCCACCAAGCTCTCAAGCAATGTTATAGGATCATACTTTGGTTTGTCAAAAACTATGAACAAGGTATTCAAAAGGGAATTGCATCCTCAAGGATTTTATCAGTTTACAATGTTTTCTCAACTATCCATGAGTCTATATGATCCTAAAAATATTTCACAATGAGTTTTTCTTATTTCTTGAATCTTAAAATTTGTTGAAGAACCCTATGGTTTGAATAATGTAATGGTGAATGAATGAGTTTTGAAAGATAAAAGAGGGAAGGTTATTAATATTATGTTTTTATATTATTTCATTGACTGGTGAGTTCATATTATATTTGATAATTATGTGGGTGCATTCCATTTGTGTTGATTCACACTAGTTTGCACAACAATATCTATAATCCTATTGAGTCTTTATGAGCACATACAATTGGTATAGGGTATTCAAAATTGGCATGATAGAGTTATCAAGTAGATTGTAAAGGGTCCTACCCAAGTTATATTAAATACAAAACTTAACAATTCCTTTACTTAGTTTGGAAATCATTGTTAAAGTTTTAAGATTTCAACTTACTCCCTAGACAACTACAATCCTATAATTAGTTAGAAGAACCATGTATTGATCAAGCATAATCTGGTGAAAATTATATTGTGAGCATCCTCATGGTTAATTATTGTTTATTTAGATTAATAGATTTTTGATAATCCTTTTTCAATAATCTATATGGTTTATAAATGTTAAGGCCAAAACAAGACATCAAAGAAACACTTGCAAACCTATACATTACCATTGTGTACACAAAACACATGAAAAGATGCTACATATATGTTGGTAGGTGTATTTTTTGACTTGATAAGATTTAAGAGGATTTTATATGTATATCAACTATGCATAGTCATTTGAAACCATTTTTTGGAGGGTTTAGTGTCAATAATTGGGTAACATAACCTTGAATGTAAGACTGGGTGTTCATTTTGAACCTAGAACATGGTAATAGATTAAGTGGAAGGATTTTATGCATAAATATCAATGTGATAAGGTGAATACAATTTTTATTTACCTTTATGTATCTTTTTAATAATTTTGAAAACAACATGGATAGTTTGAACCATTAAGACAGGCTCCACAAACCTTAAACCTATCATTGTTTACATTTAGTGAGATAAAAAACCTATGAGAAGACTAGAACAAGGGTTTGATAAGGGAAGTTTAATTATTTGGGATGATGAATAATGATGAGATAGACCTTAATAAACCTTAAATTTCTTTTGAAACTATCCTTTGAACAAGTAAGAGCAAATAGAATGCTCTTATTATTGATTGTGTGTATATAACCCTATAACAAGGGTTTGGGTGATAGAAATAGTTCTAACCATCAAAAGTATTTGAAATTTGGTATATAGATTGGATAAGAACTATTATAAGTAATTTTAATGTTTCCAATTCACTCTTGTATTTATTTTTAGTTTTATAGAGTATTGTGTGTAAACAAGGTTGTGGTAGACCTAGAGAGGCCTAATAGGTCTTAATAGAGAGGAAAAAGTGTCTTAAACAATGATCTAATGAGAGAATCAAAGCTTGAAACTTGGTAAAGATTAAAATTACCATAAAATTTATCTTAAAATTAAATTATTTTGGTGTTTTGAGTCTACACCATACCATACATAAAGAATTTGTGTATAAAAAGGCTACTAGGAGGAGATTGGGTGAAGCGAGAAGTATAGAAAGGATGGGGAATAAGCTAAGAATGGTATTAATAATAGGAAGTAAGCTATGAATATAATAGAAGGAGAAAAATAATAATAATAAGAACTAAAATACAAACATATATTTAATGAACCTAAGAAGGACCATATAAACCATGTGTAGAGAGAGAACATTGGTTAGAGAAGGAGTTTAGTGAAATGTTGATCATCCTCTGCATCACTTTCCTTATTTTTTATACTTACAACCTTATCCAAACCTATATATATACAAATATAGAGTCTATTTATATATGGACTTCAATGCTCACTTGAAATAATATGAGTACATACAAAGAGCAATCCATAAAGCTTGTAAAATACACAACATGATGCTCAACTTATTTGTATTCATTGATTGAAATTTTCATTACAACATAGTCCATCAATGGACTTCATCACATTATTTGAGGGATAATGATAATTTTCTCATTCTCACCTTTCCTCTCTCTCCTTGGAGATCTCTTCTTGTCTCTCCTCTCTCTCCTCTACCCCAAAACTAATGTACAACTACCTATGCAAACATTTTCAATGTTGGTTGTTTGGTAGTTATAAAGTAAAATCCTCTTTTATTGATACCCCAATATATGGGTGAGGAATAAATAGATAATACAATATCCATACCAATAGTGATTTTTTGATCAAACTAGGATAGTAGTATTTATTGGAATTTAACATTTAACATAATGACTAACATTATTCTAGCCAACCTTACTACAACAACTTATACATAAATCAAAGTAACATTAATCCTTGGTTAAAAAAAATATAGTTGTAAAAAATATTAATTTCTAGGTGAAATCAAGTGCAAAAGTCAAACAGATTCAGTTTTTAACTTACCTCTTGAAAAAAATTTAGCAATTAAATATGTGCCTTGTAGTAATCAACAATGAATAGAAGCAGTTCCAATCAAGTAGTAGTGGCCTAATAATGGAAGATTAGGCAAACCAATATTGGTATTTAACAATTTCCATGTTAATAAAAAATGGATGTTTGGGTAAAAAATAAGAAGGTCCCTCACACATATTGACACTCAACTTTGACTGACTTTTTACCTGCTATTGCCAAAACTCAAAAATATTGTTTTCTAGTTTGATGCTCTTGTATCACTTGACATAGTAGATTCTTATTTTATATTTACTTGTTGGTTACATGTATGTAGGTAGTGAAAAACTACTTGATGCATGAAATTACATTTAATTTACATTCTCTTATGCATTTGACTACCACATTTCATTTACATTATCTTATACATTTGAAATTACATTAGTTTTTACCAAACTCAACAAAACATCTTACTATGTTGATTAACTACATGTAGAATGATTAACTAAAGTTTGTGAAATATTTTTGGAAATTATAACTAATTAATTTTTGTAATTATGTGGTAGGTGGCATTAATAATACATAGGGAGTGTTGCTAAAACATGAGACAAATTTCATAAATTAATATGGAAAAAATCAAATATACTGAAGGAGCTAAATGTGAAATGGTAAACATTACACAAAATATCATGTGTGGTGGTCAGTTCCATCAATTGGATGGGCCTTATAAGCAAAACAAATTTCATGTATCCTAATGGATTGTGATGGGTGAATGTTCTACATTACAACATGGAATATCTATCGTACCACATTCCAATGATGAGATATGAGTAACTGACATTCATAGATAGGCTCGATCATGAGTTCTACATATAGTGGTCATATGAATGTCCACATGATGATGCCATTCCATCTTATTTGAGGCCCTTCTTGGAAAATTTCTTGCTAATGAAGGCATATAATGATTTGGATGTCTATGTGCATTTGGATCAAGTAAAAAATATATTCATTGGTAGAAAAATGCCATTCCAAGTGAATTTTGAACTTTATAATGTTCAAAATAACCTCTTTTAGGCCTCTAGTCTTTATCCATCATAACCATATTAAAAATTGTGGAAGAGATACATAATCTCCCACAACATAGATTTTCCTCCCATCCAACCAGGCCAAATTATTTCAAGAATATAACCACTCTTTTTTGACAACCATGTTGTGGAAGATTAAATTTATGGTGACTAAAATCCATCAAATGAAAGTGATGGTTATTAAATTGAATAGAATAATTTTATAAAACTATGTTTCAATATTAATAAATAATGTTTATTCTTGTAATCGGTTCTATTTCAACATGTTCAATTTATTGCTATAGAAAGTACATATTTATTTGTGTATTACATGTTTATTAGTAAAGAAAGTACATATGTGTTTGTTTATAATAGTTTTTGATGTTTTGATCATGTAATTTTTTGATGATCAAATGAATGAAGAAAGAAATTATTATGTGTTTTCATGTCCTTGACTAATATTGTATTCTTCATTAGAATGCTCCTCTGACACTAGAAATGGATTCAACCCCCTTGAACAACTTCATTCTTAGTATGATTTAGATCCAAATAATAAACACCTTGAATGAAATTTAAGATTGAAACCAATTTTATAGAATAGTTTTTCATTTTGGATGAGTCTTTCTAAGTAAAGTGGGTAGTTTTATAACTTTCATCTATTCATTATTGAATATAAAATTCAGCTAAATCAATGTGTAAGCTATATTAATCCAAATGGCATACCTTAGTTTCACTATCTAAGAATTTTGAGATCAAAGACTCCTCACAAAAAATGTCTCACTTTGTTATCGTAGGTTGATGTGCCAGATCATCTAAATGATCTTATGGTTGATAATACCTAAATAGACTATTAGTTGAGTAAATATTTATGACATCAATGTCATGGATTTCATGGTCAATAATGGATCCTCCACTAGAATATTTGGTATCTACTTCTCTAGAGTCATAAAAATCCCCTTCATCATCAGAATAATTTTCATTACTTTCAAACTATTTAATTTTTCCTAAACTCAAATATCTAGTAAGAGTTCTCTATGTGGGATCAGAAGGCCCAGGATTTTAATCTTTGAATTGAGAGACACAGAGACCTATTCAAGACACACTTGGGACTTTGAAGATTAAATAAAATTTTCAAAGAAGATAAGGGATGCAACAAGCAATATATATAAGTACCAAACAATGTAAATATACATCTATAGTTTATTTCACTATAGCTTCAAAAAGCCCTAAAATGTTACCCTCTATTTTAATAAAGCACTCAATTACTTCAAAAACTATTCCAAATAACCAACATTTTATAGAACTATATATTTAGGTATTAGGAGAACCAAGCCTACATGCATTCATAACATACACACCATCTTTATACATTTCAGACATACATGCCATCTTTTATGAACTTTGATAAATAATCCATCCTATATGTTATAGGATCAAGCAAGTTTGAAATTAATAGAAAAATATCAAGGCTCAAAAAATGCCTATAAATTATGTAATTACCACTCATTTTTAATCACTTTATATTTAAAAATAAAAAGTAAGCCACATGGTTAGAAGAAGCTACAAAAATAGGTCAGGAAGCCACTTGAGGGAATTTAAAAGCCATGATGACATAGCCCATATTCTTATCAATAATAATTCTAATATTTAGATGACATGTACAAAGCTTGTACATTATCAATGGTAAAATTTAGATCGAGCCTAAAAAAATAGATGAGTGTTACATGAGCTGTGGAAATGCTCATCAATAAGATTTCAAATATTTACATCTTACTTGGTCTATTTATATGTTCAAGACACACTTTAATTTCATTATGTACCATAACCCCTAGCATTTGAGATAGGATTATTGACCATTAACATATTGAATTTTATATTCCTAAAATAGCCCTTAAAATGAAAAATTTAAAACATGTATAGAAAAAATTTGGATGATTTTAGTTTCCAATACTATACAAGCCTACAATATTTGATCTTCACTCCCCATCCTAGAATTGGTACAAGTTTTTAGTTCTACAATCAACTAGGCTAACATCACCTCTATATCATGTGGAGATAAATATCCTATCCATTTGAGTTACCTAGGCACCCTGTCAATATTTAATTTGGTTTCTATTACTTGGACCCCAACAAAGATATAATCTTACTCACCTAGATAACCACACATAATAAGCCACCAAATTCATATACATGGAAGCCATTATGTCCTTTAAAATTGTAATTCTTAACTTTCTAATCTATAGTTGTTCGATCTTAGAGTAATGCTTATTGTTAAAGTGTGTTCTGCATAATGTTTTCTATACTTAGGGAGAGGTTACTATTTTAGGGATATGTTTGTTATTTTTATTATGTCTATTTATAGCACATTTTCTTAAGAAATCAATTTGTATTTTTTTGGTTAAACAACTTCTGAACACAATATTTTGTTCTCTCATAAATAACATAAATACACAATATGAAGTAAGCAAATAGTGGCAAATAAACATCAATTTTATAGATTAAAATGTGAATAATCATGTGTTTCAATTGATTTCCATATAAAGTCATCATCATATCATGTAACATCGAACACATAAGTCATTACACCCAATTAATTATCATTATTCATGTATGGAATACCATGTCTATTGGGAGACATCTCATTTTCTTGTGAAAACAAGATATCAAACTCTGCCTTCAAAATATATAGTTGTTGATAATATATGGCTCATTGATTGACAAATTCTATTTCAACATCCATCTTCTCATCCTTCAATGTGATAAGTGCATGGTGTAACTTATCGACCTATCTAGTCTTGTCAACCAATGTAGTTTCCAACTTGATAAATTTTTCCCTTGTACTATCAAGAGGCTTAGTCAAAAAATGGGTTTCCCTCTCAAGTGATTTTTTTTCTAACTACTAATAATAGTTGCAAACTAAGATGTTCTTATGTGCCCATTATGTTTTAGAATCTCATCCTTGAGAGAAGTTATTCCATGTCCTCAAGAAAATGGGAAGCCACATTTTATTCTAGATTTGAGACTTCATCTACAAAAAATACAATACACATAAAATTCAATGATAATATTCAATAATTTTAGCATTTAAAATATAAAAAAAAGATAGACATAAATGAGGGTCCATGAGAATATTCAAAAGCTAAGAACATCTAATTTTTTGATATTATGAATAATTTCCTTACACATAAAGAGTTTTCTAACTTAAATGAAAACAATGAAATAATTATATTAGAGTATGAAATCTTTACCTATGGTGTGGTCATTCTAATGTATTAGAGCATTGCCCCTTTCCTTCTTTCCCCTTCTCCCATACCTCAAACCATTGGGCATAGACGTTGATAGTTTTTATATCGATTACCTCAATAAAAAAACACATGATATGAAACAAAGGAATGTTAGAGAGACAAACCATGCATAAAAATATTATATTGCACTCTTTCCCACCATGGTTGTTTTTATATAAATATAGAGACATGCAAACATGTGCAATTTGTCACCAACATGTGAAAGAAGTCATGAAAGGAGAATAAGGTATATATATGTGAAGATGATAGATTGCCAATAAAAAAATTACATACCATACACATAAAAAATATATAATGAGTATATGGGAGAAAATTTCATCATTGAACCATGCATGATTATGCAATACATCGATAAATGCAAATGAAAAACCAAAACATCACTTAAATCGTACATAAATAAAAAACCATGTATCTAGCATAAACTAGAAATAAAACACTTATATTTGAATCTCCTATCCAAATAATATGTTTTACCACACATCAAACATGTTATATATATTATGCCAAAATATATGTATATAAATAATAGTGTCCAAGTTAGTAGCCACAAGTCAATATCAATGTTCATGCCATAGCCATTAAGCTTCTAGAAATGGACAAACAAGTGGAAGAAGTCAACCACATCAATGCATGCATATGCATGTCACCCTAGATAGTTGCATTTAAAAATGTGCCTTTTAGAAATCTCAATAAAATTCAAGAATAAGACACCGACATGAAGAATAAACTTGTCAATTTTTGTAAATAAGAAGTAACTATCATACCTCCTAAACATGGTCCATCTATGACTATGAATGTGCCAACTCGTCTCCACCAAAAGGCTATATGAAATAATAATATACAACACTATAAAAATATGTAATGGTAGGGTTGAAAGAAAGGTATAGGGATTAAAGAAGAGTACATATAATACATAGTAATAATAATAAGTACAATATCAATTTTCAAATCAACCTATCATGCACACTTTCATTGTTTACGCCCACCAATGAACATATCTACCATTCTACAAATGCATTTCTCACAAAGGAATGTGATCATCATTACTAGAATGGGATTGAGAGTCATCCCTTTGTAATTAAAATGGTGATTGTTGTAGAAATATCAATATTAATATTGAGTAATCTGAGTTAAAACTTAACATTAATTTCATGAAAACCAATGAATAGAATGCATTTAACATGAAGTTCATTGTTACATGCACCTTACTATTGCTCCACTTTTTCTCTTTCTCTCTCTATTTCTCAATGATAATCTCTTTACTAAATTTAGGCCTCCCTTCTTCGTGCCAAGTTTTCACTCAAATCATATGCACCCATCTTGTCATTTATAGACTTCAAGGCTATCTCACTAAGATAACATAACTTGGATACATCCTTCATAGCCATCCATGATATTTCTAGCCAATCTCTCTTGTTGATGATCTAATTTTTTAAGAGTCAGTCTATTGGCCTCTTTAGAATGGGTTTCCAATCATGAATATTAAACTGGTGAGTGTTAAGTCTATCTCATGACCAAAAAGGATGGCCACCATTAGCTCTAAATGTATCACATGGCCTCAACACTCAAAAGTGTACATTCTACTTCACAATACCCCAATACTTGATTTTGTACTTGCTTATATACTATCATTCAACAAAGAAGAGATGTGAGGTTAAAAGCATAAATCAATAAAGAAAATATAACATCATCAACCATAATAAAATGTTAAAATCATAAAATAATAAACATAAGATAACATCATCAAAGATAATCAAATATTCTTAAAACATTCAGTTCCTCTTCCATTTTAGATTAGGAAGTGTCTGAAAGCCAATCACCATCATCATCAACATCCTCATAATCATTGTCATCAAGGTCATATGAATCCACCTCCTCTTGACACATAAATGGACATATATATGTGAGTCTAAATCCAAACATATATGCGACAACAAACACAGGGCTATGAGCATGTGAAATGAAAGAAAGAGTACAACAAATATGTACATTTGTAGGGGCAATGTCATTGTGTAGGTGGTTATCAACCACATCCACATCGATCCACTTCAACCCTTCCAAATAAAATATGAAACAAAAATAACATAAAAAATTCATGGTGTATCAAGATTATTCTAATCTTTATTATTTAAAGAGGGAAGAAATAAAAACTACTTAACATGAGGATTAATCAAACATTAAGGAAAACCAAAGCTTCCTATACATCTCTTGAGAAATAGTCATTAGATGCTTCACAAACACCCTCTTCACCTTTGATTTTATCCACCCCTTCCTCGTATAGTATTAAGAATATATAACATATAAAAATAGGGATGCATGGTTCATAACTATTGAGCATGGAAAATGAAAGAGAGAGTACAAAAAATATACACATTTGTAGGGATTAAGTCATTATATACGCCACTATTAGCCAAATAAAAGTGGCTCTACTCCACCCCTTCCAACTAAAACACAAAACAAAAATAACATAGAAAAATTCATGGTGTGTTAGTCAAAATTATTCTAATTTTGATCGTTGTAAGAGGAAAGAAAGAAACATTATTTAACATGAGGAGCAATCAAACATTAAGGGCAGCCATCCCATATATCTCTTTAGAAATAGTCATTGGGTTTTTTGAAGACACCCTCTTCACCTTTAGTCTACTCCACCCACTTCTCCTGTAGTATTAAAAAAGGGTATTGTAACAAATCAAAATAAGTATGCATAGTTTGCAAATATTGATCATTTTACATATGCAACAAGAATATTAAAGTAGGAATTGAAAATACATATACCATCAATAAAATTTCTTGTGTTATCCCCTTATTTTCATCTTTATTTGGTAAATATTCTATCTCACACTAGGATTTCACCCTTGGTTGTTCATAGGCAGGGGATGGATGTCCCATAATAGTGGGAATACCATCCCTAATTTTTTATGCTCCATAGAGCTTCCTTGTTTGATCTCCAAGAGGGCAATGGGAACATCTAAACTAAGCACTTTCACACAATGAGGACTTCCAACTGAATTATTTCTCCTAACACAATGCATGTCACAATAGCTTAGCATAAAAAAAATATAACTCAAATTCATGCTTGAGTACAATAGCTGAAAATGCATACCATTTTTGGGATCTTAGCATAAAGTTATTTGAGGCAATCATCTAATTCCCACTCATCCATCTTAAATTTAAAATAATTAACATTCATAGTATTAGTTACCAAAAAATAAAAACTTGCATTGAAATAAGTTAAGAATATGATTTATAACACTAATGCTTACCAACGAAATGCTTATACAAATCATCGTAAAGGTCACCACAAGAGTATAATGGTGTGCCGAGGGCCAAGGTAATATGACTAGTTGGAAATGTAACGTAGCAATCATGGAATAACTAGGGCAATAACTATTCATGAAATTGACACCCTCTATTGAAAGTATATATTACGAGCCCCCAACAAGGAAATTTACATATGAGAAGGCATTACATTTTATGTAGATAGTGTAATGTTCCAAATTAGATATTGTATTTTCACATTATAGAAATTTAACATACCAATTCATTTGGAAATATTCTATATAATATGGAAATTCCTCATGTGGCAACTGAAGGACAAGCTAAACTAACCTTTGTATGTAGTAGATGAGATAGAGAAAATGTAATGGATACATTACATTTTGAAAACTTTAAAATAACAAAAACACGCCTATTTTAAATTTCAAATGTTAGAAATAATATTTTTAAAGCCTGAAATATCAAGTCCATGGAGATTGTATTCAAAAAATTTAATTTTAGATGTATCTTCTATGAAAGATGATGATGGAAATATTTAATAAGCTCACTAAACATTTTGAATAAACATTTTGAATGAAGAAGTCAATAATAATAAGTATACATTACATAGTATAATTGGAGTATAGAAAACATGGATTCACACACTCTTACTTTGTAGAAGTATGCATAAAAACATGAAATGTGATTAGAATAACACTTTTAATGTACTTAAAAGTGCACATACATGATGACCCCATCACAATGAATAAATTACATTTAGGCACTTACAATCATATATACATAAGAAATGGTGAATAAAAACACATGAATTAAAAATGGAGCTCAAGATATTAAAGCTTAGAAAATAATATAAAGGCTCTTATACACCCTAAAATGGGAGTACAACAAACATGGATTCACACACTCTTACTTTGTGTAAGTCTACACAAGCACATGATATATGACAAGAGTAACACTTTCAATGTACTTAAAAGCACACATACATGATGACCCCATCACATATAATAGAGTACATTTAGGCACTTGAAATCATAAATACACATGAAATGTTGAATACAAACACATGAATTAAAAACAAAGGTGAAGATATTAAATCTCAAAAAATACTAGAGAGGCTCTTATACATTGTGATCTACCTTGTTGAATATCTCTCTTCCTCTAAATTCATAGTGAATATGACCTTGCATATAAGAGCTTGTCCTTATATATAAAAATTACTTATTAACAAAGGAAAAATCTAGGGAAAGCCTAACCTTATGTATAGTGGGTCTCTGGCAAGGAGACACAAGGCCTGAGAAATAACATGTATAGGTAAATTGAACATAGATGTCCTTTTAAATGATTTATTACAATCTTCACTTCTTTTCTTTGAATTTTCATCTAAACAATTTATGTAAAAGAGGATTATAAACACACTGTGAATGTGCTTATCTGAAGTTTTTTACTTTTTTCCCCATACCCATTCTTGCTTCATATGTTTTAGATTTTGTCTGTGTTAATAAGTTATGAATTCATTTTTTTCACATTTCTAAAAAACTCTAGGATTTCTTTCCTTGTTCATCTTATTCAATGTCCACTTACCCTTCTATGATCACAAATATGAATGAATCTATCATAAATAAATTAGGGATTTGGTTTTATGTAGGGTCATATACATGTTTTAATAAGGTAACATTGAGATTTACTCTCTTTTATCTTTTAAAATAACCATATATTAAAGGATATTATATGTTTTAATAATACAACTATATTTCCTATGAAAATGAGGATGAATTATGTGTTTCTTATGAGAAGAACAACTTGTAAACTAAGTGGAGACTCAAGAATATTGGTTATAAACATATTTCCCATTCGTTAAGGTGTTTGTAGAGATTTAAGTGTTTGAAGTTGTGTAGAGTTCATAAACACAATTCAAAATCATGCAAACCACTGTGTGTTAAGACAAGATCTATAGAGAAGCAAGGGTAACCTTCAACAGGGGCATAAAAAACCATCAAATGGAATGAAATGGAAATATAAGCTTGTGAAAACCTTTGATAATTATTGAAGTGGTTTACATGTCATTTGAATGACTTACAACATAATCATTCTTTATAGTTTCGCATAGTTCTGATGGCAGGAGCTATGGTCATTTTATTCGATGTAGTTATCTTCATACTTGTTTTATGTGTATATGTTATTTTATGTAGGGTCATACACATCCCTAAATATAAAAAACCTAAAAATATGTGATGAACAACTCTATCAAAATGGTAAAACCTTTGCCCCAAAATTTATATAAGTGTTTGATTAGTGCAAAACTTAGGATTAAACACTGAATCCTCCACAATTATTTTGACCACCTTCAACTGAGATATCTCCCTCTACCTTGGATCTAACAATGATAAAATGGTGAAGGACATCTATTTGGCTTTTAGGCTTGGAATTACCTGATTAATATTAGGGTCATAGGAGATTAAGGTAATTTGTAAGAGGACATGATTATTAGGGCATTAGGGCATGATAATCTAGAATTACCATGGAATGATTCTCATGCCATGCTAAGTTTGTGCCACATGAAAAGTTGAGTGACACATATATAATCATGTTTCATGATTGGTGTGATGGTTATTATTGATTATCAGTGAAGGTGGTGGTGACCACAACAATTTTTTGGTACTTAGAACAAAGGCAAATGTTAGCATCAAAATTAACTATAGTTTAACTTTGGTTAATCATAATTCCCTAATGACTGGTAGAGAGTAGCCTCCTAATGACTGGAAATGACTAGTATGAACTAGGAGATAGCACATGTTGGTCAATATATATATTAAATCACCACCCCCAACATGGTAGAGATGTTATTTTTTAGTCATGAGGCCCTAGAGATAGATATCTTCAACTACAACTTAGATATTGCATCTAGGGAGATGTCATATTGAGGCTAGAATAGGTGATCCATATCCTAGCTGGGAATAAATAAATGTTAATAACATGGTCCTATAGGTTCATAACCACTCCAAACATAGTGGTGATTCCAATTTTCATTCATGAGGTTTCAAAAATAGAGATCTCCAAGTGTATATTACATCTTACATCTAGGGAAATATCATCTTGAGGATGGAATGGGTGATTCATATCCTAATCAGGTATATTCATATGATAATAATGTGTTTATATAGGCTAATATCCACCCATTATGTTGTGTAAATTCCAAGTTTCAACCATGAGGCCATAGAGATAGAGATCTTCAACTATAGATTGCATCTAGGCAATGTTTCTTGTTAATGTTGCTCTTGGCTAGAGTTATTGCATAAAAGGGCATTTGTATAGGTTACAAGGACATTGTAGTGATAACACATATAAATGTTTTTTTAGTAATGGATTTGGAATTGGAGGTCCTAAAATTTTAAATGTATATTAGAGGCAAATAACACATCTCTTGTGAAAGAATGAGCAGGAGATACACAGGATCCACAGGATCAATCCAGGAGAAAGAACCCACAACAAATAACCTGCAAATAATCCCAGAGAATAAAATAATTTTGTCACACCTAAAAAATAGGTGATAATCCACAAAATTCTCTGTATCCTCTCATCAATCTCACATCAATTTATTATAGATTGTAAAGTATATATAATACAAATAGTTTGTTTCATGACAACAAACTATTTGTAGTGATTACAAAATAGAAAAAACAAACTATTTGTTTTCTCATACTACGAATAAATATATTGTTGAGAGATTCTCAACAATAAAATAAATTAACCTAGGTAAATAAAATTAACCCTAGGTAATAAATAACTTACCCTATTAACCCTAGATAAGCTTAAATATGCATTATTCCAACACCCTCCCTTAAGTGAAACATAGGGAGAATGATAAATAAAGATGGGTCCCAGCTACTAGGCCTGATAAGGTACCCATGTACAAACCAATCAAAATATATGAAAAATAAAGGAAGGAAGGACTTCATGGGAAATCCCCCCAAGGACAACTTCCTTCACCCCAAGCATCACTCACAACTGAAGATAATGAGGAGAATCCAAAGGTTTAGTGAAGATGTCTACAATCTGCTCAACTGTAGGCACAAACTCCAAAGAAAGAACTCCAACTCGAATAATATGTCGAATGAAGTGTATGTGAATCTCAATGTGTTTTGTCTATTGATGCTCAATAGGATTGCATGAAATAGCAATCACACTTTGGTTGTCACACCAAGGAGTAGTAGGACCCTATTATGTGAAGCCAAACTCTCCAAGAAACTATTGAAGCCAAAGTGTCTCTTGACTAGCTTTGATAGCACCTCGATACTCAGCCTGAATAGAGGATAATGCAATAGCAGTCTAATTTTTACATGCCCAAGCAACTAGACCTAAACCAAGTGTGAAAGCAAATCCACAAGTGGACTCGCGAGTGTTAACATCACCAGCCCAATCAGAGTCAGTGTATCCAACAAGCTATGTAGAACTCTGTGGTGTGTAATGTATACCAAAGTGAGTGGTGCCTCGAATGTAGCACAAAATATGCTTGGTTTCTTGCCAATGACTCTCATGAGGCTCATGTGAGAACCGAGAGACAAGGTTCACAAAAAATGTGATGTTAGGATAGGTATGAGTCAGGTGTAAAAGACTACCTACAAGTTGCCTATACAAAGTGGAATCAACAAGAGGAGTCATACAAGTGGTAGACAACACAATACCTGACTGATATGGGGTGGGGGTAGGCTTACAATCAGCCAAGCCAAATCGATGAAGAAGATCTATTACATACTTCTATTGTCCAATAGAGATGCCCTCAAAAGACTAAAAAACTTGAAGACCAAGAAATTAATGTAAAAGTCCCAGATCTGTCATATCAAACCTATCTACCAACTTGTCCTAGATGTCATGTATCAAGGGATTTGAAATGCCAGTGAGGATGAGATCATCAACAAACAAAACCAAAATTACAAGCTCCTCACCTTGCTTTAGGATGTATACATTGTGATCTGACTCACAATAAATAAAATTAGAACTCAAAAGAAAACTATCCATCTTCTCATACCAAGCTCTAGGAGCTTGTTTGAGGCCATAAAGAGAATGATAGAGTCTACAAACGAATGATGAGTCCTGCACAAATCCTGGAGGTTACTCCATATAGATCTCCTCATGGAGATCACCATGCAAGAAAGCACTCTTCACATCCATCTAAAAAATTGACCAAGAATGTGAAGTAGTAAGAGAGAGTACAAGCTAAATAGAATCCATCTTAGCTATTAGGGGAAAATGTCTCAGAGTAATCAACCCCTTCAACCTGTGAAAAACCCTTAGCTACTAATCTAGCTTTGTACTTATCTACTGATCCATCTATAGCATATTTGGTCTTATAGACCCATTTATATTTTACAAGTTTCCTTCACTTAGGAAGAGGGACAAGATCCCAAGTATCATTCTTCATCAAAGAAGAATACTCATCATACATAGCAACATCCCACTTGAGTATACCAATAGCCTCAGAAAAAAACACTAGATCATCTATACCAGCTTGTCCCAAAAGAGCAACACCAGATGTCTATGAGCAAGTTTGATGAGAATCAGATGGATCACCAACAAAAGAACCAGTTGCCTGTAGAGTGCTCTTTGCCCACTTGGTTAAAGGTGGTGAAGAAGATGGTTGTGGTGACTGAACAAGTGTAACATCATCATCATCAACAATAGAAAGCAAATCCTCACTATCCTCAGTAGGAGGGGGAGAAGAAGAACTAGATGTACACTCTTGTGGAGTGGGTAGCTCATCAACCTGAACATCCCATTGAAACAACAAATCATGTGTGACAAGATCAAAAAGATGGTATACTTTTCTTCTCCAAAGCTTTACGTTTGTCATCAGGAACAAATGCCCATGCTTGACTCCCAAAGATGCAAAAATCTAAAAGATCAGGATTAATCCCAGACTAAGCTTCTTCTGATGTCATATTTTGCAAAGCTTTGTGAGGCATACGATTTTGAATGTAGTTTGTATAATTTAAAACTTCAGCCCAATATTGTGGACCCAAATTTTTAGAGTGAATCATACAATTAGCCATCAATGTTTGATTCTTCCTCTCTGCTACACCATTTTGTTGAGGAGTGTGTGGTACAGTGAACTGGTGTTGTATCCCATGCTCAATATAAAAATCATAGAAATCAATACTATCATATTTTCCCCCATTGTCAGTGCATATCTTCTTAAGAGGAAGAGATGATTTTTTTTCAACAAAGGCTTTGAAGGCCTTAAAAGACTCAAAAACTTCACTTTTCAACTTGAGAAAATATACCCAAGTTTTATGAGTGAAATCATCAATGAATGTGAGTTCATATTTAGCCCCTAAAAAATAATGAGTTGGAAAAGTCATCAAATCACTATGAACCAACCCTAAGGGTGCATTTTCACGTGTGGCTTTACCAACTAGAAATGGATCCTGGTGCTGTTAACCAACTAGACAACTAGGACACACCCCATCAATACATGAGACATTAGAAAGGCCTTTTACAAGATGTTTTATACTCATTTGTTGCATATATCCATAACTCAAATGTCCTAATCTCTCATGCCACAATTTTTTGAGATTATTACCATGTGCTATAAGTGAAGAACTAGAAGACCTAAAAGACTCAAACTCATCAAAAGTATAGAGTCTTGTAGTATGGTTTGCTGTACCTGTAGCAACTATCTCACTAGGATCATTACATTGTCTTATTACAACATCATGTGAAGTAAACTCCATAGTTTTACTAGTACCAAAATTACATATTTGATATATAGAGAGAAGATGAGAAGAGATTTGGGGTACAAGAAATACATTGTTAAAACATCCATCCAATTTATCAACAGTACCAGATCCCAAAACTTCAATCTGTGAGGAGTTACCCATAACAATATGTGATGTGTTGCAATCTGTAAGAGAAGATAATATATCCTTATAATGTGTGAGATGGTGAGAAGCACCTGAGTCAAAAATCCACGGATCATGACATGAAGATATAGCCCCAGCTAAAAGTGCTTTCCCTTTTCCTACAAGAGAAGTAGAAGGAGATGGAGATGGAATGGAAATTTTGTGTTGTCTGACCACTACCTCTAATGCTTCCATCTTCTTGAAACATCTACTTTCATCATGATTAGGACCACCACAAAAATTACATGGACCAAATGTTTTCTTCTTTTGCTTAAAGGACTTTTTGGTCTTAGTAGATTTAGAATGATGAGGTGTTTGGGTGGTGGACTCTAGAGGGTTATTTGAAGGTGCTTGATTTTGTTTAGACTTAGGTGAAGGTTTTACTTTAGAAGAATTAGCAACTAGAGCATGACTAGGACCAGGTAGAGCATCTAAGGCCATTAATTTTGTTTGCTCCCTAGTCAATCTTTCACAAAAAACTTTAAAGGAAGGCCATTTGAATTCATCACCTAATGTATCCATCATAGTATAAAAGGCAGAGGAAAAAATGCTATATGGTCCTTTCAACTTTGAAAAAATCATGAAAATGCACTCATGATCACTTTTATCCTTGTCACTAGCTTTTAACTGTGACCTTATAAATTTGAATTTTGCCAAGAATTCATCTATTGAAGGGAAATTTGATGGAGAGAGAGTACTCAATTCTGCATCTAATTACAAAATTTTAAACTTATTAACTTTGACAAATAGGTTTTTAAATTTTTCCCATACCTCTTTTGGCATAGTAGCATCTACAATGTGAAATTTAAGATTATCTGAGATGTTGAGGCAAATCAATCCAAGAGCCTCATCCTACTTACAACAATATGCATATTTGTCTTTTTCAGTGGTGAATGCTGCAGGTGTTGTTTCAGAAAAAAATCTCCATAATCCCTTTGATTGAAGGAGTTGTTATATTTTTGGCTTCCAAACATGGTAATTTGTAGAATTTAGGGGTTCAAAAAATCAGGATTCCATTCTCGAGAAAGATGATGATGTTGACAAGAACAACTTAGACATTCATTTTTCCTCAAAAAACACCCCTCCCGTTACAATTTAACGTCTCCCAATGAAAAAATTTTTAGCCTTAACTTATAGAAAAGTAAAAAAATGGCTTTATGCAAAAATAATGTATGGGGATTTGACCCCAAGACTTCCTCCCTACAAGTTTTTAACAAAATACCTCTAGCCGCTTTAACAAAGTCAAATTTGTACTTTTAAAGCTAGAGACTTGCATTTAAACCACTTAAATTTTTTTAAAAAAATTAATAAAAAAGCCAAAAATGACTCAAACATGTGATATAAATGCTGAATAATCTTTGGATTTATCATAAATTAACTCTTTTTCCAGCAAGGAGTGGTGATTAGGGAAATTTCTAAGAAATTTTGTAAACACTAGCCAAGGAAAACACCTCTCAGCAAATGCAGAATGGTTCCACTGGATATGCCCAATTGACTATATGGCCTGGTCCAAATCCATCCTTCTCAGTTGGAAATGAAAGCCTGAGAAGTCTTCTAACATATAAAATTATCATATGTTGATTTTATGCATCATAAGGTGTTCAAAAATGAGAAATCTGTACGGATATGCTGCAGACCAAAAAATAGATTTTAAATTCCTGTTGTAACCTTCCAAAACACTATACAGCCTGGTCCAAATTCATCCTAATTTATATGGAATGAAAGATATAATAGTTATCTTTCACGAATAGGTCTTAGATTCAAAAATTCAACTGTACGATCTGCCACATCAGAAAAACGTATAGGTACTGCAGTCTACCAACAAGAACCAGTCAGCAGGTTTTTGAAGGAAAGAGCTGTACAGCCTAGTCCAAATGAAAAAATTCAAATGGAAATGGATTCCTGACTTGATTTTCTATGCCCTTGTGAAAAAAAAATCTGATTTTGGAAATCTTTACAGTCATTTAATGAGCATAAAGTACAAAATTTTCAAAAAAAAATTTGTAAACAAGAACCAAAATTTGAGAGAATAACAAATATCTATAACACATCAATAAAATAATGTTTTTGAATGTGTTAATAGATGAAAAAAATTTAGGGAAGAGGATCTTCAACTGGAACTCCAAACTCTGATACCATGAAAGAAGGAGCAGGAGATACACAGGATCCACAGAATCAATCCAGGAGAAACAACCCACAACAAATAACCTGCAAACAATCCTAGAGAATAAAATAAATTTGTCACACCTAAAAAATAGGTGATAATCCACAAAATTCTCTATATCCTCTCATTAATCTCATGTCAATTTCTTATAGATTGTAAAGTATATATAAAAAAAATAGTTTGTTTCATGACAACAAACTATTTGTAGTGATTACAAAATAGAGAAAACAAACTATTTGTTTTCTCATACTACGAACAAATATATTGTTGAGAGATTCTCAACAATAAAATAAATTAACCTAGGTAAATAAAATTAACCCTAGGTAATAAATAACTTACCCTATTAACCCTAGGTAAGCTTAAATATGCATTATTCCAACATCTTGACTACATAAAAGTTACATTTTAGAACTGATCACTCAATCCAATGCCATGAGTTCATCGATGATTAAAAATATATGGGATTTAAAATGTAATTATAATAATTTGACATGCATGTTATGTTTATTTTGTTTCATAGATATGACTTAGGTTTTTATTTTATACCTATCCAAACTTTCCATAAAAATAACAATTTTTCCTTATAGGGAAATACCATCTTGAGGCTAAAACGGGTGCTTCATCTCCTAATCAGGCATACTCAAATTCCCTGATTATGGTCTTAAAAGTTAATAACCACCCCTAATGTGGTTTATATTATATTTTCCAATCACGAGGCCCCATATATACACATTTTCAATAATGAATTGCATCTTGTATCTAGGGAAATGTCATCTTAAAGCCATAATAGGTGCTCTCTCTCTCTCCTAATCAGGTGTACTCAGATGCCAAAAATATAGTATTATAAGTTAATCACCACCAAAAACATGGTGGTGATGATATTTCTCAATCATGAGGTCCCAAAGATAGAGGCCCTAGAGGTAGAGATCTCTAATTATAGTTTACATCTTGACAACATTTCTTATCAATGTTGCTTGAAGAAGGTATTATTGTAAAAAAGTGTATTCATGTGGATTATAAGGTCATGATATTTATAATGTGTGTAAATTTCATGTCATGAGGTCTTAGAAGTCATATATTTTGAAGCAGAGGTCCAGAAGTGTAAATCTCTATTGGAGGTAAAGAACATATCTCCTAACTACATAAAAGTTACATTCTAGGACTAATCACTAAATCATATACCATGAGTTAGTTAATTATTTAAAATTTGAGAGATTTGAAGTAAAAATATAATACTTAGATATTCATTTTATGGTTCTTTCATCTTATTGATATGACTTATGGTTTCTATTTTATGCCTATTCAAAGTTTGCCCTCAAAAATGACAATTTTGCCTTATAGGGAAATGTCACCTTGAGGCTAGAACGAGTACTCTATCTCTTAAAAAATCATAATAAGAAGAAAATAATGTAGTAATATATTTTTGTCACCACACCCAACATTTTTAATATGTGATTTTTTAGTCACGAGGACCTGGAGATAGAGATTTCTAATTGTGGTTTGCATCTTGCATCTAGGGAAATGTCATCTTGAGGCTGAGATAGGTGATCCATATCCTAATCAAGAATAATCAGATGCCAAGAATATGGTCTTAAATTTTAATCACCACAACCTAATTTTTTTATATTTCATTATTTATCCATGAGGTATTAAAGATAGAGATATTTGATTGACTTGCATGTTGACAACATTTTTTGTCAATGTTACTCGAGGCCAAAACTATTGTAAAAAAGGGTATTCACATGGATTTTGAGGTTGTGAAGGTGGGAATGTTTTTAAATTACACTTATTTTATAAAATTTACCAAAAGTGTGAATATATTCCATAGGTTGAAAATTTAGATATAGGATTTTTTGTGTGTAAAACCTTATTCTAGTGTTTCTCAAAAAACACAAAAGCCTGATAGCTTCTTAAAGTGATTGTTTATAGAGTCTAATAACTATATAAAATTTATAACACCTATTATAGGATATAAATTACCTTATATCACTTCTCCAATTATTCATCCAAACTAATGAAACATTTTACATGTGGTATAAGTGACTACAACCAACTGTAGGTCTCTTGAAATAGGGTTTTTGAAGGTTTCTAACTCAAGGACTTTGAGTAAAGGATAAAATTGATTAAATTTGAATTTAATATAATTCATACATGCAATAATAAAATGAACACAATATTTATTGAAACTATATTCTTATATTTTACATGCAAACTATGCTTTTACTTACATAGGCCATTATTTTACATTTTAAGACTTGAAGATTAGCCTGCAACCATCAAAATTTCTATTTTTTATGAACTTGTTTGCCTCATTTTTAGCTAGTTTGATGATTTTAAATTATTTTAATTCTTACCCAATCTTATAATGCTCCAATTTTACTCAATATTCTTCTTATCTACCAAGACTTTGTAAATTGATATCATATGATTAATCTTATAGTTATATTTACTTTTTCTATAACCTCTAAGATGGTTATGACTTAAAAAAGGTCTATAAGACTCCTTAATATGTTATATAATCCTAAGATAAATATGAAAAATAATAATGAATCATAGACCATTAAAATTATCTATATATTTGGAAAGCCCCGATACCAACCTAACCATGTACAATCTTGCATATTGGTAGTGAAGCACCTACATCACAATCCTAAACAAAATCCTCTATAAATGAGGTTTAAAGGTTCCTTAAATTATTTTTTGAGATATTATAGACCATTTACAATAGTGAAAAAATAATTCCTTTTATTTTTTTCTCAAGGATTAAACTCAATGGCAATGTTACTCTTTTAGGTCTCTACAATCCTAATCTATCTCATTCAAAGGGCATTGATTAAATCCAATAACAAAATTACTTAGATAAATTTACTAAAATGTTATAAAGTTATCACACAACACTAAAATACCTTCATATGGATATTTAATTCAAATAACATAGTGAAACAATCATTTTTTCATGTTTTTGAGCCTTTTCGATAGTCACCTATAGGCATATGAAAACATAATCAGTTATAACTAACATTTTAATTATCCTTTCAACCTAAAAATTCTTGGATTAAATCCTAAAAACCTTATAACAAGGCATTTACTAATTAATTTGACTACCTAAAACTGTAATATCTCTTGACACCACCATTTCACCATACTTTCAATGATAATCCTACGTCACATACATTTCAACAACATTAGATAGACTGGAAGGTATATTTTTAATGCTCAAAAAAAGTTTAAGGAATATAATAATGTGAACATTTAATAGAATATTTAATAAATTACAATAAAATCCAAAAGTTGAAATCAATGAGAATATTTAAAAAGTTAAATTTTGAATAATATATGTATAAAATAGAATCATAAAAGCCATATAAAGGCATACAAAATGTGAACACTTGATACAATATCCTGGATCAATGCCATATAGGCATATAATTTTTGAAACATATATACATCAATCCATATATGCATACAACAAAATAGCATAAGACATGATCCTAATGATCAAAATACATTATTTTATTTACTTTACTTGTAGTAGAAACCTCTCTCTCAGATGCCTTGTTCACAATTGGAAGTGTCAGATATGGATGAATACGAGTACTATTCCACTCAAAACTTGTTTTTATATCCAACTATTATATGAAAATATTTTATGAAAATTTACATGTCTTTGAATAAGATACTTAAGAAATTAAGAATTTGAGTTTTTGAAATGATACAAAATATTCATAGGGGCACTTACTACAAGCTGGCTATCATGGTCAATTTGGGATTGAAACTCAATAGGATCAATGACAGGTTTGTGCTAGTGAATGGGAGTGTGAAATAAATCACCAATAGGAGTTGGTGACATGATCATGATAACAAAAGGGCTAGGTACATGCAAATATATATATATATATATACATATATATGTATATATACATATATATATATATATATATATATACATATATATATACATATATATATATATATGTATATATATATATATATATATATATATATATATATGTATATATATATATGTATATATATATATGTATATATATATATATATGTATATATATGTATATGTATATATATGTATATATATGTATATATATATATATATGTATATATATGTATATATATATACATATATATGTATACATATATATACATATATATATATATATACACATATATATACATATATACACATATATATACATATATATATATACATATATATACATATATGTATACATATATATACATATATATATATATATATATAATCAAATTTATCTCATAAACATTTAAGTCAACTAATTAATCATCAAAATATAATATAAAATTTACAAATTAAACTGTCAACTATAATATGTCACACCTGCTAATCATTTCAACAATACCAGAAGACATCACCAAAATACACTAAGTAGACAAGTGTTTCATGTGTTAGCTATTTAAACACATACAGAGGAAAATTACAAAACACATCCATATTTACACTTGAACATTACAATAAGTCTCATGTACCATGGTGAATTGATGTGTAGATAAAATTGGAATAAAAATACCCACATTTACTCCATACCAAATATATGTGAAGTACCTAGCATGGTCATCAACTGAACAAATAGAAAATCATTGTTAGTTACTTCATCATACACATATACAAGTGTGTGAATACAACTAGAGTTGTGGACACTAAAGAAGCCTAATTAAATCAAAATTGATCATAGTTAGTAAATTAAAGTAGGATATTTACATCAATAACATTAATTAATCCTTAAAAATCACCTACATATAGGTATATACATGTATAGTAGTACAAATGTACATGTTCTTGTGGCATCTAACATCCTATCACAACATTAAAAATTCATATAAATTACTGATATTTATGTATGAAAAATAAATAAATACATTTTAATAAATATAGATATTTACAATTTAACGAGTCTCAATATTCCTTATAAAAAGTAAAATATTAATGCTACTAGACAAAGATGTATCCAAGGTATGTAGATCAAATCTAGATGACTAAAAACATAATGAGGTTAATACCATCTAGCCACACAAACATATCCTCATGAGTGGGATGCATGATATCCTCCTCCTCATTGGGTCTACTGCATATAATACCACATGATCTATAACAATGAACTTGTTTAGTAGCAACACCAAATGAAGCCTCACCATGTACAACCTCACCAATAGGATTATGATAAATATGGAATTTATATTTAATGAGGGTGTCCATAAATGCCTTAAGTGCATATAAAGTATCAATTTCTATGGTGTCATTTAATTTATAGGTTAGGGTCTCAAGAGGATGTGGTTTTCCAATATGTACTCTTATAGGCTTATTAGAAACCCAATGTGTACCTAGTCTATCCTACATAGAGCCCTTTCCTTTACCAAGAACTTTGAGAAATCAAAATAGTTTGTAACTTCACTCATAACAAACTCATAATACAATTCTATCAAAAAATACAATGGGAACTTGTTATTTTAGAAAGGTGGGTGATCAAATACCAACAACCATCAGTCCAAGAAATTATGTTTGATGAAATCATAAGTACACTAGTGGGTTGTAATACATTTAGGCATCACATCTAGTGACACATTAGTTTTCCCATCATGAATAAGGATTTTTTTTGGCTTTGGTTATATTTATATCTTGCATAGTGGTTGTAGATAATTTTTTGGAATAGTATACCCTATATATATTATATTCAACCCACCTATCAATTTGACCCATTAACAAGTCAATTTTTCCCAATAATGTATATAATGTATTTGACGAAGCAAGTCATTGGGGGTTTTTTTCATGAGGATACATCAATGTCCTAATTATATTATCAATTTTTAACTTATTTTCAATTATATGGGATGTTAAATTCTATTGACTAACATGGGGGCCTTTCATAACAGTAATAGAGCTAGGAGGGTTTTCTGGGGATGAGGGATAATAGGGTTTTATTGTTGAGAATTGATATGAGGGTTTTAAGGGTTATGAGGGATAGGAGCTTCATTTTTTTATTTAGTGCCACTTTCCTCTACATGTGTTGAAATTTTTTAAAAAAAACAATCTCAAGAAAAATGTGATAAAATTAACTAACTTTGTTTCAAAATACACTAAAATGTATTTACCTACCTCTCTTTTACATGTGGCATTATCAAATTTGGGTTACCATGGCATCACTCAAGAACACATTTTATTTTTCTATCTTTTATTGTAATTTGTGTCCATGCCAAATGAATGGAGTCAATAATTTGTATTTGGTTTTAAAATAATAGAACTATGTACATGGTTCTATTTTTTTTTAAACTACGTATGTAATTCTAGCTCAATAATACCAAGAATATGCCATAGAAACATTTACTTTATTTTTAATAATTGCATACATAGTTTTTAATAGCCACATATACAATTCTTAAGAACCATGTACATGGAATTTATTTTGTGAAATTCTATCCACTTTTTGCCCCCTATCTCCATGCACTTACCCTATTTGAGGAACAAGATGAATGTGTATTAAGAGAGAATGTGAGAAGGATAGAGAGAATAATAAGTGGAAACATAATATTAACCTCTTCTTCTTGAGAGTCCCAATATAAATGTGACAAATTGGTTTAAAAGGATAACCTGACAAAAGGTATGCCTTCAACATCAAGACATAAGAAGAGATAAAGGGTTCCACATCCTAGTCTTCGAAGACAATCACAAATAATTAGATGTAGGATTAAAAAAATGCATTCCCTATGGTCCCTACTATTATCCACATCCTAGTCTTCGAAGACAATCACAAATACTATTATCCATATATAAGTTTAAGGATCATCTTAATAAGAAGAGAAACCTAATGAGGAAGGGAATCAAACTACCAATAGTTTTAGAGAAGAAACTCTACTTATTTAGGTCTAGGTGTATAGCCTTTGGAGAAATGGAACATTTTGGACATTCAATAGATTTAAGAGAAGGAAAGGTATTAATATAAGAATAATTAGATAATATATTACATAAGGAATAAATGTAATAACAATCCATTAGTAAGAAATATAAAAAGGAACAACAGGGAACCCATGTTCTACCAAGATAAGAAGAGGCACATAAATCTACAAAGGCCCTAAGATAAAGTGAAAACCTTCAATCATAGATGGAGGAACTATACAAAAATTATAATGGGTTATAAATATTGACTAGAGTGGAAAAAACATACATTTTACACCTTTAAGTCCTTTTAGCACATGAATATCTTATAGTTGAGAATTTGTTTTGATTCATTGCTATTCAGAAAAATGGGATTTATCATGGAGAATTATTTATAAAAGTTAATGTTAATATATAAACCATTAAAATTATGTGGTTTTTAATGTTAAATTAGATGAGGGATGATAATAAGTAATTGAAAAAACATATCAATGAGGATGAATCACAAATCACAATACTTAGGTCTAAAATAGAATATACAAGTCAACTAATTGTGAGAATCATGGATTATAAACCACATGAAAGGTTATATTTCATATGTCATGAGGAAAAGTGTCCAAAATTATAGTTTACATATATGTAGTGTGACCTACCTAGATTGGTGAGTGAACCTCATTCATTATTTGAGATGTATAGTAATATCACTCTTCAAGAGTAAAATCAACTTTGTGAATTTTTTATGAATAATTATGTTGCTTCTTGTTACTTATAATTAAACCCAAATTTATATGTGGTGGTGTCTTATTTTGGTATTTCTCCTCATATCTTTCTAACAAAATAAAAAGTGATAAATAACTTGTAGAATATTAGAAAAAATAAAAATAAATTATGTTAATGTTCATAGGGGAAGCCACTAGACCTCAAATAATAGAATTACATCAGATTAAATTTATATACAAAATAAAGATGGCTACAAGATCTATAAGAGATTAAATAGAATCACATAACCAATATCTAATATTGTTAGCACAAAATAGCTAAAAATCCTTCAATGCTAGCATAATTAGATGGAATGAACTTACTCTATAAATGTGAAAAAGGTATCATTATCAAGGTGCAACTTCAAGGAAACTATTAAGAGGGTTATTAGATTCATTTATGTTGAAATAAAGAAGAAATTAAGCCATGTATACATAACTATTTTATCAAATTTGGGATTTATGTGAAAACCCTAGATGACAATGTTACTTTTAAAAATTGAGGTAATAATATAACAATGATAATATTCAACGATTTGAAAATACTATTTATAGAAACTTTATAAAAATAGTGAAGTGTAAGGAGAAAACCAAGACTTAACTAGAAACTATGCCTCTGGGAGGACTCAAGGTCTAAAAATATTGCACAATGAGGTTTGGTGATTGGAATTAGGTATTTGTAACTAGATATCAGCCTAAAAAAAACTTTGGCAAGAATAAATTTGAGGGTAGGTGCTCCTATCCAACCTAGGGCACTCATTGCCACTTGCAAGGAGGAAAACATGGATTCTAGGTTCTTTGTGTCTTTGTGTATAGAGCTTGTATTTGGTACCAAAGATTATGATCAATTATAGAGACCATTAATTGACTATTTTTACTTCAAAAACTTATCTCCTTGACATGTGAATACCAATGCAAATAAATGGGGTAAAGGGTTCATTGGTCAAATTTTGGTGAGAGCTCAACATCCCATGTTTTGAGCATTGCCTACATACTAATTCCCTAGAGAGGAATTAAACTTCATGTAATTTTCCTATGCTATGGTGGTGTGTGAATAATTAGTGAGAATGCTAGATTTTGGTTTAATAATGACTATATTAGGTACGTTAATCATGAATTCTGACATATGAAATTTATTGAGACTTGAGCTCTAAGCTATTAAGGTTGTATGCAATTATAATTTTAGGAAATAGTTATACTACTCTAAATGTGCAAGTGTGATTCTAGTGATTTTTGTTATAAAACACTCTTATGTGAAAATGGTTTGAAAAGTATTTATATATAGTTATATCATTCAAAATAATTTGAAAGGGGCTCAATATGGACATAGGATGACCTTATTATACCTTTGAATTTGTAAAATTAGTTTTTATTTAGAAGGAAGATACAAGAGGGGGGAAAGACACTTGGCCAATGCATTATAACCCTATAGGTTGATAATGTCCAATGAGTAATTTTACCATGCCAAGGTTTAGGTAGGGCCTAAATGGTGTCTAAGGTAGATAGGGATAGGTCTCAAACTATTCAATTTATTATATTAGATTAGAAGGGCATGCAAGGTGGTTCAAAGATATCAAAAAGGGCCCTATGTTAGGATGAGAGATAATTGTGTAAAAGAGTTGTCAAAAGTTTACAATTTTATTTAATTGATAATTTTAAGTGTCTACATTTTTCCCCATTTTATTCTAGTAATGAAACAAATCAAACATATTGGAGTAAAAGGAAAAATAGTACATACTTGAAATAACCTTTAGTAAGGAGCCTTTGATGTACGACACAATGTTGAATAGTGATCCACCCAAACCTATAATGAAATATGTAATATTATTATTCAATTTATATGAATAATAAAAAATTTAAAGATAATAAAAAAGAGAGTTATAAAGAAATACTACACCTAATAGAGTATGCAAAATGTTATGCTTTATTAGAATAAAAATTAGTGATTATGGGGTATTATTTGTTTGTATTAACGTTAAAAATCTTGGATTGGATTGTGCATGCCACAAATCCCATCAATAAGTGGGTGTGCTCAATAATAAAGGTGTTATTGAATCCATAATATTCATCTTAGAGTATTGAATTAATTTAGAATCCATGTATGAATCCCAAAAGATATTTTTAGTCCAAAAAAATGTTTAGATATTGGTACAAATAGTGAACCAACCAATGTAGATATAATAAGGTTCATTTTTTGTGCAAATATTGCACAAAACTGGTGTAAAAACTAATGTAAATACTATGTAAATCTAGGTTTGGTGTATACAACATGGATAATGACAATAGGGTAAAAATTGAGCAATGAGGAAGCAATGTTCTAGACACATCCCCAACTAATATCTAGTGCATATATAATATGAGACCAAGTAAAATAATTGTGATTCTAGGAAGAAACATGTGTGCCAAACTAGAACAACATATTTCACATGATTGCCCCAAACTAGGCAAATCTAATATAAACTATGTAATTTTGAGTAATTCTATGAGCTAAGATAGTGAAACTAATGAGTACTATTTTGAGTAAACTGAGGTTCTAAATTTGTTTAGAAATGTATTTTTTTTTTAAAATTAGGATAAATATGTTGGGAAGGAAACTAGGATAATGCTCTCCTATCCAATTTGATGATTATTTCTAAAGTGGATTTCTATGTATTTCTTAAGCCTAGAGTTGTGATCACTATTAAATCATGTATATGTATTGATCTAGGAAGGTAAAGTATCTAAGATAAACCTATATGAAGGCTACCTCCTTTGAAGTGAGTTGTTGATATTGTGAAAGAAATTAACTCAAAAGAAAAGGTAATCCAAATGGTTTTTATGATGTAAACAATGTAAATTTGAGTAATAATTACAGCATGGAAAAGTATGGCATCATTGTGTATGTAAAATAATCATAGTAATAATGTAATATGCATATTACAACAAGCATTCATAGTAAGTGTGTCTATATGGATATGAAAATGAAGAACATAGATACTCTGATCAACTGAGTATATAATGATGTCCATGATACATTATAATGGGTTGGGTACATGATGTCCATCATGGCATCTAAATCTTAGAAAATAAGGAAGCCAAGTGTCATCACCATGATTCACACAATCAAATAGTACACACAAAACACATAATAAAAGGCCAAGCAGACACAAAATAAGGGATCTATTCAAATGTAACTTAATCAAATAGAATACAAATATAAAGGCAAATTAAAATACCCTCACAATCATAAATGAAATAATGGAGGCTTAGATCGACATGGATGGACATGTTAAAATTTCTAGAGGCATAGATTAAATACACACATAATAAAATGTTCAAATGTTTTCATACACATACAATCATAGATATAAAGGCTTAGATCCACTTGGAAATGACATATTCAAATGTCCTCAAATAAAATAGATAAGGGCACACAAGGTATGATGGTAGGAAAAAAATATAAAAATCATGCATGATTATGGATTTTGACCAATAAGAGATAACTTACAATTTGATAAATTTTTAGTAACTGAGATAGGAAATAGTCTATTATAATGCTAGTGAGTGATAAATATCATAAGATGTAATAAAATATAATTTAATAAGCATGTGAGTAACATAATATGGGGAAAGATGGATCAAATATGTGTTTAGCATGCCCTCAATGAGTTATTTATTAAATGTACATGTTCTATGAATCCTTTATGAAGTTTGGAACTAAGTAATGATATTTTAATCTCTATGTGATAAGAATAAGTTGAGGAACATTATAGAATTGTAATCTTTTCCTCCACAATCATCCTATCCAAAAATCTAATCTTTGTATTGAGAAACTAAATTTTCTTTTGTAACTCGGATATTGACCTGCACATACAAATTATTTGATGTTTTATATCCTTTCAGACAAAAACCCTACATGCTTAATATTGAATAAACATACATACACCATGAATAAGAGATGTGATAGGTGGAGGGGTTTGAGTAATAATGGGTTGATCATCTTCATTTATAATTATAGGATGTATTACCTTTCATATTAGGATAATGACAGTGTGCACCTAGTCAAATGGAAAATAATTATCACAACCTTGAGGGTTAGGAAGAATATGTATAAATTAATTTATATACATATAATATGAATGTAAAACTTACAAGATTATTGTTATAATAGAATATATTAACTCTAAATATCCAAAAATAACAAGTTAAAATAGTTAAAATAAAGATGCAAACCCTAGAAACATTTGTGGTTAGGGTTTGGCAACATTCAAACAATAAACATGTTCACTAATATGTTTTATCAAAATTAGGATTTATGTGAAACATAGATGAGAAAAATATTGTAAAAAAATAAGGATAATAATAGAATATTGATAATATTTACTAATTTAGAACTAGTGTATTTTAGAAACATACTAAAAATAACAAAGTGTAAGGATAAAATAAAGACTTGGTTATAAATTATGCATCCAAGAAGAAACAAGGTCTAAAATAATTTATGTAGAGAGGTTTAGTGACTATAATAGGGTATTTAGAATGAGATCTAAGGCAAGACACTAGAATTGGAAAGAAGACACTAGAGGGGTGGTTCTCCTATTCAATATCGGGTGCTCTTATCCATTTACAATGAGAAAATTAGGGTTTTTGGGTTCTTTATGCCTTCATATACATAACCTATATCTAGAGGGAGAGATTACAATCATTTGCAAAGACCATTATGTGAATAATTTTCCTTCAAAACCCTATTTCTTTGGCCTATGAAGACCATGGAGAATAATGGATCATTAGTTAAATTTGGGTGAGACCTCAACACCCTATATGTTGAGTGTTACTTACATACCAATACCCTAAAGAGGGATCAAGCATCATGTAGTTCTCCCATGCTATAGTGGTGTGTGAATAATTGTTGTAATATACTAGATGCTGGTGAAATAATGACATGATTAAATTCATTAAACATGAGTTATGACATGTGAAATGTATCGAAACTTGATATTTAGGCTATTAGGACTGTATGTAATCATAACTAGGAGAAATAGGCATTACGCTCCCAATGTGCAAGTGTGATTCTTGTAATTTTTAGTGGGGAATCCTCTTGTGTGTAAAATGGATTTAAAACCTTTTTGTATAATCATATCAGTTAAAGTAATTTTGATGGGACTCATTAGGGACATAGGATGATCTTATTATAGCATTGAATTTGTAAAATTATCCATTATTTAGAGGGAAGATAGAAAAAGGGTGAAGGATACTAGAGTGGTGCATTGTAATCCCATAATATGGTCATGTCCATTTGGTAATTTTACCATGCTGAGGGTTACATAGGGCCTAAATGGATAGATATATTTATATTCAAGGTTTGTCTATCATCTCATAAGAGTGTGCAAGGTGGTTGAAAGTAAACAAAAGGGGTTGTAAGATAGGTTTAAAGCCAAGTGTATAAAATAGTGGTCAGAAGTGCAGAATTTTAGCTAAATGTTAATTTTATGTGTTTACATTTGCCCTTCTTTATTCTAGTAATGCATAAAATCAAAAATACTAGAGTAAAAGTAAAAAGAGTGTGTACTTAAATTTACCTAAGGGAAGGAGTCTTGGATGAAGGCCACAACACATGCTTGTTCTCGATGCAAACCTACAATGAAACATTTTTAATAAATCCTCACATAATATGACTAATCAAAAACTAAAATACAAGAAAGTATAAAGTGACAAGGAATTAATGCACTTGATTGAGTACATAAACCATTACATCTTTTTGGTACAAAAACTGGTGACTGTGGCATGTTATGTGTTTGTATTAACATTAAAGATCTTTGATTTGAATATGCATGTCCCAACCCTCATAAATAAGTGGGTATGCTCAATAAATCAAGGTGTGATTGACTATATCATCATCATACCATATCAATAAAGTAGTTTGGAAACCCTATATGAATCCCAATAGATAGTTTTTGTGCAAAATTTGGTATAGATACTATGCAAATAGTGAACAAACCACTATAGATAGAATAAGGTTAAATCCTAGTGCAAAATTACCATAAAACTAGAGCAAAATATTGTGCAAATACTAGGTATATATTAGGTATAGTGTATATAGTGTGGATAATGATATGAATAATCATTTCATCTATGAAACTATGGAAAAACTTGAGCAATGAGGAATTAATGTGCCACACACATTCCCCCAATTGATATTTGGTGTACATAGACTATGAAACTAGGTAAAACAATCATCATTATGATAAGAAATTTATGTGACAAATTAAAACAACATATTGTGCATGATTTCCACCAAACAAAGTAAACACGAGATAATATGTGTAATTCTGAGTAATTTTTGGAAGTAAAACTATGAAACTACTAAGTATTGATCTGAGTAAACTAAGGTTTTGTGAAATTCTAGAAATGATTTTTTAGGCATTTGGACAAAAATTATAGGAAGGATACTAGATAAGTGTTCTCCTATTTATTGTGATGTTCCTATACAAAGTGAATTTATGTGTATTTTCTTAGCCTAAAGTTGTCTCAAATGTGTGATTACTATTAAATCATGTCTTTGTATTGATATGGAAAGGTTAAGTCTTTAATACAAACCTATGTGAATGCCCCCTCTTTTGAGGTGATTTGTTGATCTTGTATAAGAACTTGACTCCAAAGAAAGGGTTATGCAATAGGTTGTTATGATGTGAAAAATGTAAATTTGAGTAATAGTGGCATCATGGAAAAACATGAAATCATTATGCATGTAAACTAATTATAGTAATAATGTAAGATTCATATGACAATAAGCATTCACATTAAGTTTGTCTAGATAGATGTGACAATGAAACATATAGATAATTTGTTCAACTGAGTATATAATGTTGAAAATAAATACTTAGGGAGGAAAACATGATATCCATCATAGCATTGGATGGGGTTGGGTGCATGATATCTATCATGACATCCAAATATGATAAAATAAGAAAATAAAGTGCCATGTCCATGATGCACACAATAAAAGAGTACATACACAAAAAACATAACACATAATGGAAGGCCAAGGGTCCCAAAATAAGGGACATGCTAAAATGTCACTTAATTAAATAGAAGACACATACAAAGGAATATTCAAATGACCTCACTTGCATACAATGAAACAATGGAGGCTTAGAGCCACATATAAGGAAATGTTCAAATCTCCACATGCACCGATAGAAGACACACATAAATAATTGTTCAAATGTTATCATGCACATACAAGAAGAGATATAAAATCTTGTAGTCACATGGTGATGACATATTCAAATCTACTTAAATAAAAAAAAGTGCATACATGATATGAAGTTAAGAAAAACAATATAAAAGTCATGCATGATTATGTTTTCTGATTTAATTTGGTAATATTCAATATATAAGATATGAAATATCATATCACAATGTTAATGAGTGAGTAATATTGTAAACTTAACACAATGTATATTAATGAGCATGTGAGTAAGAATATGTGGGAAAATAAGGATAAAACTTGTGTTTATCATGCCCCAGTGAGCTAACTAATGAATGTACATGTTTTATGAACCCCATGTGAAGTTTGTAATTGAGTAGTGATAGTGTGATCTCTCTAGGATATGAAAGGGGTGAGGGACACTAGAATTCCAAGATCCTATCCTCCACAATTATCTTGTCTAATATAATATGATGGTTGTACTAAAAAGCTGATTTTCCTTTTGTAACTCTAATATTAACTTTCCCATGTTGATTACTTGATATTTTAGATCCTCTCAAACATAAAACCTATGTGATTCAGATTGAATATGCATATATACACCTTGAAAAGTAGGTGTTGGAGGAGGAGAGGTTTGAGGAAGGATAAGTTCATTATCTTCATTAGGAAACATAGGATGGGCTACTTTTCCTCTTGAAATATTTATACCATGGCCCTAGTTATAGGGAAAGTATCTACCACAACCTCAAGGGTTAGGATGAGGAAGATATTATTTTTTATCCATAAAATATGAAACTAAAACCTAGAACATTATGTTAATAACATAATATATCAGCTCTAAAAATACAAAAACTATAACTGAAAGTAAGAAAAATAAGGATATAAACCCTATAAGTATGTGTGGTTAGGGTTTGGCAACATTCAAACAATAAATGGGTTCACCAATATGTTTTTATCAAATTTAAGATTTATGTGAAAACCCTAAATGATAATATTAATGTGAAAAATCATGATAATAATATAACAATGATAATATTCACTTATTTGGAACTATTATATTCTAGAAACTTACTAAAATAACAAAATGTAAGGAGAAAATAAAGACATAGCTAGAAATTATGCCTCCAAGATGAATTAGGGTCTAAAACATACTATACAAAGAGGTCTGGGTGATTTTAATTAGGAATATTGAACTAGATCTTGGATTGGACAACAATGCTAGGAAGATAAAACTAGAGGAGGTGGTGGTCCCATCCAACCTAGGCCACTCTTATCCACTTCTAGTGAGGAAATCTAATTTTTTGGGTTCCCTATGACTTCGTCTATAAAGCTTATATCTAGAGTAAAAAATTATGATCATTTATGGATACTAATGTGTGTTTGTTTTAAATAATTAATCCATTTTTATATCTTTTGAAATAACCAACTTGGATATTTTCCAAGTATGCATTCGACCTATGTTGTCCCAGCTATAAATTTATAAATTAGGTATACAACATATCAACTAAATACCTTTGTTATTTAGGTATTGTATGGGGATTGTAAGCCAAAAATAATATACTTCAGTCAATAAAAATAAAAATCACAACATATAAATCAAATGTCATATGCTATCAAGTCACAACCAACAATTATAATAACCAGTTAAGCCATTAAACTCAATCATACAACATCCCAACAATGTTTAATAATTCTGGTAGATTTCATAATACTTGATTATTTAAACAATATTCAATATAAAAATACCATTTTTAATACAACAAAATACTTACAAATTCAAAATAAAACTGTCATATTTAAATATTTATAAAATAAATTCTAACAAACTTCACTTAAAATCCTCAAGGTTTCTAGTAGAATTTAAACACTTAATATTCATGCTCAAACCTAATATATGTCAGTTACTATGTTATATGGTTTATTCAAGCTTTTATATTTTTAAAATGGGACTCGGCCCTTGTTTAGATTGACTATGTATTTTGTTGGTGCCTATTGTTTATATGAAAGGATTAGGTTTTATATCTTGCCGATGGTTCTTGGCATGAATCATTAACTAGTTATTGTTAAATGGGTCATGATACTTCTATTATCAAATGCATTCATATATATATATATATATATATATATAATTAGTTGCATCATTTTTGTTAAGCCTTCACTTAAATTATATATATATATATATATATAAAATTTAAGTGAAGGCTTAACAAAAATGATGCAACTAATAATATATTTAATTTGAGAAATCAAACAAACATATCAACCATATTCTTAAGCCAATAGTGCAAGTTTTAAGAAACTAAACCATTCCATGGATACCTGGAATACATGCAGTCAACCTAATATAACAATCAAACTGGGTAATCAAAATTAAAACCCATAGAGCTTTTCTTTTTAAAAATACACATAGTCAACCCATTTGAATGGAGAATGAAAACATGCAACCATATCAATAAATGCTTAAAATCCAAGATCCAAATGAGCATGCAACTGATACAAAACCAAATAACATATATAAAAACATTTTTCAAATTTACATGTAAAATGATAAAATCAATTCATATAGAGTCATATCAAGCCATGTCAAGCACTAAATATGCATTCAAAAGTCCTAAGACTTTTGGTTGTGTATGCAACCTTCATTTTATTCCACTTTTTTCCTTAAAAATATAAGAATAACCAAACACAATCCAAAAGTGCTTAAATAAAAATGTTGAAGAAGAAAACTCACACAAAAAGCCATCGAGATAAGACAAATCAAATAAACCTTTATGTTCTACAAACTATGATGCAAAATCCCAAAACCAACTTGCATTAAAAACCAATCCTTCACCTCCCACTATTTTCCCCCATTTCCCCCCATCTTCCTAACCCCATTTAATCTCTCCATCCATTTCCTAACACTTCATGCCTTCCATTCAACTCCCCATGTCCTTTAAATGCCTGCATTCAATGTGAGGAGACAAAAATCCTACTACATTGATTCCAACACTTCTAAAAGCAATCCTAAAAAAATCTTCAATTAATTTAATGGTCATTAAATGACCCTCTATAATGGTCAAACCACTTAAACAAAAAATTGATAAAATAATAAGATAATAAAATTAATTAAACATAATTTAAATACTCATTCCTTCAAACCATTTAACCATATCACCACCCTTTAATAAATAGTCTAGGTAACAATCCATGGGGTGGGGTGTCATGGGTAGGTCTAGGTAGTTCTTTAAGAAGTCCGTGTCCAAACAAGAAAGCAAAGTTTAAGCAAGCAAAGTTTCCATAGGATTGGTGAGTTACTCACAGAGGTAGAAGGAATTTTCTACATGCCCCAAAATAATAATAATGAAAATCATAATGACTCTAAGACAACACACAACAATCAATGTAGTAATAAAAAAATCACACAAACAAAATGTGACAAGGTATATTATTGAGATAAAAACATACCAACTGAATAATCAAAATCATCCAATGATGGAGAATAAAATTAAAAAAATCAATACCTATCAGAACTTGTTGGACTACTCAGAATTTAGTCTAATACCCCAATATACCACCGCATTAACCTAACTCATAAAATGGTACTTGTAATGACAAAAGTACATCAATAGTACCTGATCAAATAATCAATAATAATTATATAATTGTAATAAAATATTAACTATAGTAATAATCCATAAAAATCATCAAGTACAGAATTGAAACATGCCATGTAATCAACATGCAGTCCAATATCACTACATCGAATCCAACCACATAATCCAACTTAAGTTAAAGAAACAACAACTAGTCATGTAACAATAGCAACAATAATAATGTTTTAAATAGTATAACAAATCATAATAAGGTGAGGTTTTAGCATCCCCCCTTGAAAGGTATCCATCCTAGTGACTAGTCACATAGCTATGGATAATGCTACTTGAAAAGATGTGCATCTTCCTAGATAATGCTTCTTTTATTGAGAAAGTCCCATTGAACCAAAACTTACTATGTGTCTCTTTTTACTACTTAAAGATGTGATGGTCTATGATTCTCATTAGTTCTAAGTGAATCTTTTCCTCTTCAGTGACCTATAAATGAGTCCAATCTAAAACATGAGATGGATCAAGTATGCATTTTCTTAGCAAAATAACATGAAATACATCATGAATCCTTGATAGAGAAGGATGAAGAGCTAGCCCATAAAAAATAGGACTAATCTTCTCCACAATGTCAAATTATTAACAAAATCTGGAGCTAGCTTGGAAGTTTCAACAAATTTTATTAAAATTTTTGAAGTCTAACACGTAGAAAAACTTTGGCCCCCATGATGAATTCACATGGAGTTATTTTTTTATTAACATAAGACTTTGGCCAATTTGATGACACTTTCATATTATACCTTATTAACTCCATCTACTTATCATATTCTAATAGCAAATTAGGCCCAACAACAACTCTATTTTCTAGGTTGTCTTATCCAAGAGGAGTTCTATACTTACAACCATATAGAGCCTCAAAAGATGTCATCTTCATCATAGAATGGCGAGAGTTATTATATACAAATTTAACCAAATAGAGGTAATCTTCCCATTTATTTTTTTGATCCATAACATACATATGAAACAAGTCCTTAACCACCTAGTTGAGCTTTTATATTTAACCATTCATTTCTAGATGATATGAACAACTAAAATTCAGTCATGTTCCAAAGGTTGTAATCAAAGTATGCTAAAATATTGAGGTAATAATAGTTTCTCACGGTAAAAAATAATCACTTCAGGTATGCCATAAAGTCTAACCACTTCTTTCACAAAATATTCTACAAACATAAAAGCATCATTCATTAAATTTTCAACAATAAAGTCAAGTGATATTATAACCCACTTTTCCCTTAGAATATCATGAGAGTATAGCAGCCCTCCTGGATGGTAATGCTTAGCTTTAACCCAATAGCATTCTAAGCATTTCATCAAAAAAAATAGTGACATCATGCTTCATTTCAATCCAAAATTAGAGGTTTATTAGCTCATGTATCATTGTTTTGAAACCTTGATGAGCATAATAAGGTGTTGTATGCACTTTTTTTAACACAAAATTTATTAAGTCACCCAACCTGAGTACATAAATTATGTTTTTATGCCTTACAAGGCCATTCATTTTGATAAAAAAATCAGCAAATTTCTTTGCTATAGGCTCATTATCCAGACCTGCTCTTGTATCATTATAGAATTCATTAGCAATTTACTATTCCAAAATAGCACTTCTAAAATTTACTTGTAGTATCGATAAGGTAGAAAGGTATGTGCATTTACTAAGTGAATAAACCACATGATTATTATTACCTTTGACATATGTTATGTCCATGTCAAAATTTCTCAAAACTTCCAACCATTTAGATTGGATCACATTTAAATCATCTTAAGACAATAAATACTCAAGATATTAGTGATCAGACTTCACCTTAAAAGGTTTTTCTAAAAGAAAATATTTCTATTGTTTAAGTGCATGAACAATGGTAGGAATATCCATGTCATGCATAAGATTATTTTTTTCATGTTCTTTAAGTTTTCAAGACTCATAAGCCATAATGTTGCCATCTTGATGCAAGATGCATCCATATCCTTCTTTAGAAGCATCCACCCATACTCCAAAGTTACCATTTGGGTCTGGAGTGATAAGAATAGGTGTTGTTATTAGTAGTAATTTCAACTTTGGAAAATCCTTCTCACATTGAGGTGTCTATAAATTTTTTTTGCCTTTGTATTTCAAATAAGTAATAGGATGGGATACACTAGAAAATTTTCAATAAACCATTGGGAATAACCAACCAAGCCCATGATGTTGCACACTTCATGCACATGTGTAGGATCAAACCAAACTTGTTTGGATTTTATTTTCATTAGATCTACAATAATGCCATCCTTACAAATAATATGCCCAAAATAATGAATTTTATATTCATAGAATGCACATTTTGAGAGTTTCTTATACAATTTATGTTTTCTTAGTCTTGTCAAGACTAAACAAAGACGTTGAACATATTTAGCCTCATTATTTGAGTAAATGGGAATATAATCAAGAAATAGCACCAAAAACTTATCTAAATAGTCTTTAAACATGTTGTTCATAATATTAATGAAGGATGTTGGAGCATTAGTCAATCCAAATGGTAGAAGCATGAATTCATAATGTCCATATCGCGTTCTAAAAGTTATTTTATGAATATCCTCTTCTTTAATTCTCAATTAATGGTAGCTTGATCTCAACTCAATTTTTGAGAGGACTACAACACCTTTCATTTGGTTAAAAAAATAATTTATCCTTGGAAAAGGATATTAGTTTTTAATTATTACCTTATTAATCAAGTGGTAATCAATGTAAAACCTTAATGTATCATATTTATTCTTAACAAATACCATCAGAGCACCCTAAGGAAACACACTTGGTTAGATGCTTATAATGTCTAAAAGTTCTTATAGTTGTATATATAATTCTTTTAGGTCAACCACATTCATGTGTTAAGAAAATTTAGATGTAGGGAGAGTTCCAATGATTAAATCAAATTATCACTTAGGTAGTAACCCAGGGAGATTCTAAAGAAAGACATCCATGAATTCATTGAAAATATGAAAATTTGTGTAAACCAATTCTTTTTATTTGGGTAATTATTGTAGATGGACTATGTAAATCTTGCATCCCTTCCTAGTAGACCATTTTAGCTACAAATATTAATGTATTTTTATGTGTTTCTGGCCCTTGAATGCCTTAAAATTCTATACATTGTCCAAGGTCATTAATGCACTACACTCTTTTGCCAACACAATAAAGTGTGGATTGATGCTCATGCAGCTAGTCCATTCTGAGAATGAGATCATAAGACCCAAAAGGCATGAGGAATAGATTCACCTTGGTATTGAAGACACCAAGATCAAGTTCTACTTATTATAAGCACACAATAATGTGATCCTTTTTGCTAGTACCAAACTCAACCTCCCAACCTTCTCTTATCAAAATATGTTTGATTTTACATTTCTTAATACAAAAATGAGACAAGATAATTAGTTTCACCTAAATACATTAAATTAATTAAAGGAAACCCATTTACAATACCTCTAGTTTTTATTGGATTCTCAACATTTTGATTATCAACAACATATCCCTATCAGTTAGTTGCTTGGCCTAATTTTGGTTTGGGATAATAGTTTTTATATTGGTTGTCAGCACATTCAAAGAAAACAATAGTTCTAGATGATGTTATCAAAATAGTATTAACACCCATGGCAGGTCCACATTAGTTATTTTGATGTTGTTACTTTTTCAAAAAACCATATTTAGATGATCCTTAGGACTTGAAATTTATGTTCTCATTAGAAAAATTATTAAAATTATTATTACCACTAGAAAATATATGGTTTTAAATTTATTTATGGATGTTCTTATTCATGGGAGAAAGACTTTTAGCTTTTAGATTTCTTCTTGTTTGACTTAAATTCCTATCTTGCCTTTTGGTGAGACTTTTCTTTTTCCTTAGCCTTGTAGGTTTATTTAATCATTGCTACCAACATCCTCATGTTCATTATTTTGATGTCATGCATTACTAATTCCTTGAGCCCAAGTTATAACTTATTAATCTTGGTTTCCTCATCATGCATATAGTTTACATGAAGTAATAGACTTAGAAACTTGTTCTCATATTTAGAAATAGATATGTTTTCCTTCTTTAGAAGCTAAAAATCAATGATTTTATGCTCTTTATAATTTCCATTCAAGTATCTTTTATGAAATTGAGTCTCAAAAAATGATAAGTATAAGTTTAATGTCTAATATCCTTTAATGGCACAAAGGTGATTCCACCACAATGCCATAATACCAACTAGCTGATAAGATACCACCATTTGTTTTACATTTGAAGGCATGTTAGGTAAGTATAAATATTTTAGAAAGTGTACTAGTCATGCATTAGCTACATCACCTAATTCCTCACTCAAAAGGTAGGTGTTGGTGTTGGGCCCCTTTTCATGCTAATTAATGGATCCATAGAAACTCAATAAACACTTCGGTGTGAGGTAATCATATAAGGTGATTTTTGTTTTGTCTTATAGTGGTGCCAGCTAGATGGTGGCTAACAACTCCAATCAACATCAAGAAACAAGTTCATGGGATAATGACCAACCATTAAACATAAATGACTCCTTTTGAATCAAGTAGCATTAGGAAGTAGGCACGTGAGATAATGACTACACTATATAGACAAAACATAAGGGAGGTGGTGAGATGTGTACCTTTATCGCTAGCTCAATGATCAAGGTGCTCTATTTCCCATGATCTTAGGATGTTTTGAAGCCTATAAAATAATGTCAGGTTTAATGGAAGAAGGAGATGAATTAGAGTAGTGAAGTGCTATTGAATTATTGTTGGATAGTTGCCATTAGTACTAGGACTTAAGTTGGGATGTTTTTTGACACTCCCCTTTATAACTACGAAGCTTTCTTGTGAGCTTGGGCCTTAGAAGTTTATGTTGAGCACTTGTTTAGTTTATATGGAATATGCATGAATTATTGTTTAATTCCATTAATGAAGAAAACTATTTAAATGCTTATTGATTCCATGTTTTATTTTATCAAATGTATTGTTGAGTTCTCATAGGTTTCTAACTTGACTCATTCATGGAAGACCTATAGTTGGCAATGAACCCTACACCTGTTATAGGAAATGTGTTAAGTATGGTTAGTACCTTGCACCCTAAATTGATACCCATGCCTAAGCACAAGACTATGCCTAAGTTCCCTAACCAAATAACTAGTTTCCCTTCACATGCCTGAGTGCCATTGAGCCCATAAAAACTAAGACTTACACCCATGAATGCTTAACTATCATTCTGCTAACTCAATCCCTTGAAGAATATAGTTTTACCAATTCACAACTAGCCCAACAAAGACCCCATTCCCATCTATAATATACATTGTGTGAGAATATAAGGCTTGCACCTTATGTATATTGATTCTAGTGCATTCAAGTGCTAAATGTTGAGCACCATAGGCATAGTTAGGGCATGTGCCCCTTTAGAAATCCTTAATCTAACCTAGATAGATAAGTACATGAATAGGCTCATGACTAGAAAGGCTACTTTTATACAACATTTTAGTTATATTATTAGGACCCTATTGAATTTTGTTGATATAATGGTGCACCAGGGCAATTCTCTAACTCTCCATTGAGGACATTAAGCATTGGCTAGAATGAACGGAAGACAAATTTACACTGAGGCATCTGACTTGTTGAGGGTAAAACATAAGGAAGTGGGTCTATAACCACTTGTATGATGCGTTGCATGTAGTTTTTTTTTAGAATTACTGGAGTAAGTGTACCTCTCATTAGTTTCTTATGCAACCCATAGAAGCTAAAGCTATCAACAATGCCTTGAGTGGATGAAAGAGTGCTTAGAGAGGCTTGAAAAATTAGATGCCACCTAGACTAGAGTCATAGACAAATGGTAGCAAGGGTCACTAAACAACTATATCTTTGAGTTCATAGTCTTGACATACTCATACCTTGAAGAAGAAAAGTACCAATTCTTGCGTGAACATAGAAGAACATTTGTGAAATAACTCAAGATGAAATCCAATAATCTTATGGTAGATTATGGCTTTAAAATAGTAAGGGTAGAAGGCTAATGTCCTCTCATGTATGATCAACATAATAGGGAAGAAGGGAATTTATAGGTGAGGTGTAATAGAAGGGGATGAGTAGATTGATAATCAAGAACTTAGAAGATAGGCTTATAATAAGAGGATGCATGGAATGATATAAAATCTAAAAACTATAAGTGTCGAGAGAACCCATAGTGAGGAGGAATGACATGGGGAAGGATATATTGAATGATGGCCACACTTAGAGGAAAGAGCCCTTGAATACTTGGAATAAGTTCCATGTTGATGTGTGAATGCTCTGGGTCCCTTTAGAACTTGACCATTGGAGATGTGTTAGATGCACCAACCCCTTTGAACTTGTAACATGAGCTCGTACACTAGATTTCCCAAAGGAAAATAGAATATTGAGAACTAAACTCATTGTCAACATAGGCTTTAATCATTTTTCAAATTTAGACTAAAAATTTGTGATTGAACAAGTTAACCCATATGAGGAGGTAAGTGAAGATACGTTTAGACCTTCAGGCACTATCTTGATTAAATAGAATGTGAGTGCAAGCAGTCTAATTTAGCCAATGTTAGCTATGTAGCCTGGGTAATAGCTCATAAGAATTATCCCTACACCACTTATTGGTAATATGACACCATCATCTTCGAAAACACCAACAATAACCACTGAACCACCACCTGGCTTAGTGGTTGGAGGCCTTAGAGGACCAATGTCAGGACAAGCACTAGGAGGACAAGTGCCTCAAGAATTAGATACTCCCTAGCCCTAGATCTATTATAAGATGGCCACATACCTACTATATTATCTTGGCATGGAAAATGTCATAGTACATGTGCTCAAGTGTGAGTTATAATGGAACACTCAAGGAATAACTCAATCCAAGTGCAAGGCAACTCAGTTTTCAACAAATTTCCTTGATCATGACAATACTTGGTATATGAATTTTGATCCTAATTAGGTTATGGTGGATTACAACACCCTGAAGGGAGACTTCTTGAAGGAGTTTGATATACCTAAGTTTGAGTAGTAGAGCATTACTGTACTCAAGGAAATAAACCATAGATCAATAAAGACCATGTGATTGTATGATGCTAGATTCAAGATGCTCCTTTGTAAGCTCCTTTTTGACATTCACCCCTCCTAGTATGCACAATAGTTCATTAGAGGAATACTAGTGCATTTTAGGAGGGCATTATCCATGAAAACATTTACTAACCCTCTAAAAGTGCTTAAAACCATGATCAGAGATGAGGTGGCTGGGAGTGTTGATATAGGCATTAACCTATTTATGGAGGTACAAATCACATCTATGGCATCCCAACTATAGAATTTGATTACTAGTTCATCGCAAGACACTTGAAATGAATTGTAGTACACTAACTATGAAATATAAGGTCATAATAGAAAAAACTACCATTAAAGTAATGTGTGCACACTACTTCTTAGCTATGAAGTTTTTCATGAGGTACATGATGTTCATAACTACCCCCTGTTACAACACACTAGCTAGGTTAACACAACCATATACTACAAGTTATGTGATGCCTACATTAAAAACATAATTGACTATTGAGTAAGTTATGAAATGTGTTAGAATATGGAGAAAGGCCCATGGTAGGCAACTATGACCATTTAAGGGTAGGCAATCTAAGAAAATGAGGGTTATGGCCAACAAAATGCTGGTTATAGGAACCAAAGATTTGTTATAGGGTGAGGTGGAGGATGTGGTGGAGGAAAATTCCCACTGTGATTATGTTATAAGTGTAGGTCGATCAAGCACTATCAACATGACTTCTCAATGCATCCAATGTGAAAGTATTGTTGAGGATGACGTGTATTTGAAGAATGCCCTAACGTGTAGAAAAAGATTAATAAAGGCAAAATGGGTGTTAAAAGGGGTACAAGCATGATTATGTGTGAGCCTAAAGATACAAAATGGGATCTAAAGGTATAGCCAACATACAAAGACCCAATCAAGGTTTAGGAAACCACATAGAGTAAGTTCACCACTCATCGACCAACTACACCAACACAAGAGATATGCCTATAATATGGTGAACCAAGCCACACTTACCACATAGTGCAGCCTAAGCCAAAATTTATGCCTTACCTTGACCCTACACATCAAAAGGACATCCTAAAATAAGCCATGAACATAATAAAAAAATTTCAAGGAGAAATCCAACTAGCTAGAGATTTATAAGCATAGGCTAGCACCTCATGTACAAAGCAAGACAACTAAGAAGCTAAACTACAAGAGTTGATAGAGATATTGTGACTCCTACAAATGGATGGGGAACATTTAGGGAGAAATCCAAGTGAGTTTATTAAGCCCCACGTAGTTGGAGTTGCTACAATACATATAGATCAGGAATGTAAAGTAATGCATACTCAAAAAATAGAGTATGACTAAGAGTTACTGGTTAATGTCACTATCAATGGATGGTCCATTTACAAGGTGTTGATCAACAATAATGCAAAAGTCAATATATTGACCAAGAATGTATGGGAGAAGATGGGAAGCCCTACCTTGAGACCTTCTCCCCATGTACTTTTCATGACCATTAAGACATAACCATAGTTGATCAGAATTATGTAGGGCACCATTATAGATATTTGTTGGGGCCAACATACCCACATTTTAAAAAATTGAGACCCTTGAAAATCCTTGAGGTTTAAACATGGAGTTTAGTATGTTAAGGTCATTTATAGAATTTGAAGATTATTCACTTTGTTAAAAAAAAGATTACTTGGTTTGTTTTTCTTTAATTTGGACTAACATTGCTAATAAATGTTCTTTGTGTCTTTTAGTCACAAGTTCCATGGTGTTGTTCCTAGCAAATTCATGTCCCTAAACCTTGGGAAAACCCTCAATTTAAATTTGAATGTTGGTATGAATAAAACTGGTGGGAACCATTTTCAAATCCATTTTGGACCTAAAGATAAAACTCATATTTTAAGCTTATTTAGTTTTTTTAACATAGCTAAAACTTAACTTAAAACTCTTAGTCCCCTTTGATATATATTCCCCCTTTAAAGGTTTTTTTGTATGCCTAACTAACTATTCATTATCAAGGGTCCTTTTAATATTTCCTAAATTAGCCTAAGACTTTAACCCTAAGGCCCCATAATATTTGTTAATACTAACAAGACCTTAGTCTTAACACCTTAGCCTAAATTCGGTTCCTTGTGTCTCATTTTTATGTTAGATTGGTCCCATACTTATACGTTAGCCTAAGATTTTAATCTTAAGGCCTCAACATATTTATTAATATGAGTGAGACCTTAGTCTTAACACTTTGATCCTAAGTCTTTTACATCTCTATGGTCTTACCTTAACTTCCTTACACCTTGTAGGATCCAATGGCCCATCCTTTACCGTGGCATTTGATCCAATGGAGTGAGGAAAACTTGAGCTTCGATTTAAACAACTTGTGTCTTTGGTGATCTAATAGTTCATGCTTCATCATGACCTTTGATCAAATGGTTTGAGGAAAATAAATAGAATCTTACATATATCCCATCAGACTAATCACATCAAGCCCTTGGATGATGATCAACATTTCTCACTTACTCATAAAGACTTGATCCAATAGTGTGAGACACAGTTAAATATTCAAAATACTATGAAAAGCACAAATTATTGCCATGTAACACCCTTGAATTTGAGGATTAAAATCAAAAGGACCCACTTGATAAAAACAACCAATCCCAAGTACAATCCTAGATCATGATCCTATGACTGATGCTTTGTTTCCAAATTTCATTTGATGGAGTGAACATAGTCCAAGATCCTAGGAGAATTCTATGGACATGCCAAGTGGAATTCTCACACTAGGTCAAAATAGTTTTATGAGCTTAAAATTAACATTCACATGACAATAATTTGACATCTGTGAGGATGTATTTGATGTTTGTGCAATCATCAACTTTAATCCCATAGAATTAAAAAAAAATACCAACTTAAAATTGGCATTCACACGACCATCATTTGATGCCTATAAGGACACATTTGACATTTGCACAACTATGAAATTTAAGCTAATTATCATGCTCAGGGTTAAAATGCACTCCAAAACATTGATGAAATCTCAAAAATGGATTTACATTCTAAGGGAAGTGTTAGAAAGATGCTCAAACACGAGAAGTCTTCAAATTGTAAAATGTGGAAATGGTCTCATAATCTAAAAATATACCTAGTATAAGTCTATACGTTAAGGTTTCCATGATATTTATTCAAATGTCATGAACCTTAAATTATAGACTTTTACTAAGTCTTATTTTTAACAAAGAGTCCTTATAGAATAAAATTTAGACCAAATACATCTAGCTAAAGGTTTCAATGTGTTTTGTCAATGTAATAAAGTCCTATGTGTTATGGGACCTTGGTGTCATGTTGATCCTTATGAGAATATTTTATAATCCTAGTCTTAAATATTATAGACCAATGTTTACATTGTGTTTATTAAACATGGCATAAACACTAGCCTAGAATATTTAAGCCATGGTCCCCTTGCATATAAATCAAAAAACTTTGGCATAAACCCCTTAGCCTAAGGGACTTAAGCCTAAGTTGGGGTCTTAATAATACACTAGCTTAACATTAAAGCATCTATATAGATCAATGGTACATGATTTATCACTAGATTATGATCCAATGATGTGAAGGCACCCAAATAATTTTAAACAAGGTTTTGAGACCCCATGAACTTGATGCATGGCAAAAGAGCATTTGAGGCAAAGTTGATAGGATGATTTGATTATTCACACTTTGTCACTAGATTTTGATCCAATGTCATGAAGGCACACGTGAATTTTCAAAAGACCATGACCCTACCACATGGCCAATACTCATTTAGGAAGCAACTGACCCAAGATTTAAACCATGGAGAAGCACATAAAGATGTCAAGTATCACTACCATGGGGGTTTACAACAAAAACAACCAATCACAAGCAAGGGACTAGATTATTATCAAAGTCTCATGCTAATATTGGATTTTAATCTAATGGAGTGAAATAAAATGGGCATTTTAAAATGCCAATAGCTAGTGTTCAAAAGGCATTTATGAAAAATGTCATGAAAGATCTTGACCAGTTTCACATGGGCACCATGCAAGAACAAAAGGACAAAATATAATATCTCATGGGCTCAAAAATGCAAAGTTTTAAAATCAAAGGTCTAAATCAAATCCAAGACATGTATAAGTGAGGATCTAGATATTTCCTTCCATTAAAGATTGAAAAACCCTAAACCCTACATAAAAGTGACTCAATTGTATTCATTTGGTCACCATTCAATCAAAAGGGAGCCAAATTGTGTTTTTTGGCACAAGAGTGCTTTCATACAGACCATTTTATATTAGTGTAAATAAATTCATATAAATATAGAAAATGGAAACTCATAGACAAAAAGTAAAGGAGGAGACTGATTTGTACTTATAAATGAATTATATAGCCTAAATCTTCTAGGATACCAAATTAGATACTATAGCCTTGAATTCTCCAAACATGAGGAATTGGTTTGAGCTATTTTTCATGATCAAATAATTAAATATAATTAAAAAATAATAATAAAGGATTGTTATAGTGATCCATAGATATTATGACTTAGTTGTTATTCAGATGGTAGGCCTCCACCATGCTATAATAAAACTCAAGGTATTACATTGCATCGATGTCCTTAACCCTATTTTTGTTGATTTCAAAATTGATAACGAGTGAATAATTAGGGAATTAAAATAAAAAAGGGTAGTAGATGTTTCTATATATCATTTTAGGGGTATTTAAATTTTCCCACTCCATAATAATATTTATCTAAAATCAAGGAGTGGACCTCCAAGCATGACCTGGACTCTATCCTAAGACCTTGGTTACATCAAGGACCCCATGTATTTAGAGACTTTGAGGGAAAGATCCCTATCATCCAATTTAGTGAGGGTATTAGGGTGATAATCACCCTATTGAACTGAGATTTTAATGCCCCCTCAACCACTTATGTGAATATACTTTGGGTCCCATATGTGCACTTCATGTTGGAAGAGAACCTCACCCCTCCAATCAAAGATTTAATCAATGTCTTCCTCATCAAGAAATTCAATGCCATAAAAAGGAAGACACCTACAAAATTTTACATGATATCATACCTACTAGATGCTCTCCTAGCCTCTATTACTTTCTTAGTGATTAGGAATTGGTCCCTAGATATCAAAGCCACTATTTCACACCATTACTTCAAGTTGCATATTTTTAAATATAGGAACCACATGCAGTTCATTTGTGACTAAATTTATCTAGCCATAGTTGATTCCATCATAGGTGTTTTTATTCATAGTGTCCACCCCATAATCAAGAAGTATATTAAATTGATGGGTGACATCTGGTACTACCTTGAATACATAGTTATTAAGATCAAGGGAATCATGTCCTAGCCTTATAAGTTGCCATTTTATGTTCCTAGCAAGCTGGTCAAGTAAGAAATTGCTTTTCAATTCCTACATAGTATTGATGACACTTACAAAGAAAATAAGAAAGGTATTATCCACCCCTTTCCCTTGATCATTAGAAAGACAATACAATAAGAATGGAAACAAGTTGAGACCATGGCTGAACACTGGGATTCATTTGGTTTTCAACTATATGAACTTAAGATGTGGGATCCTAAAGGTATAGTGGCCAACCACTTGAAGGATAATAAGCTCCTAAAGCCTAAGTATGTACATCAACTTGTTATTTATGACACCCTGTACATCAATTCTAAGAATTGTGAAGAAGTGTTGACTACGATTCAAGGTCATAACATTAAGATAGAACATAGGTTAATGAGAGATGAAAATCCATGTAGGGAAAGATGAAAAACACATCCTTTACAATAACATTTGTTGCCAGGTCCATCCAAGACACCCAGGCCAAAACAACCACAACCACAAAAGTATCCTAAGAAAAGTCATGATGTGCAAGGCCAAGATGAATAAGATAAGGGCAAGGAGAAAGAGGGAGAGGTGAAATTGGAAGAGAGGCCTATGGAAGGACCCTCATCATTAAAATTCCCACAAAGACAACCTTTTCTACTGCAATATTTGGACATGATTCTTTGGAACCAAAAGAGATAATTGAGGGTGCCCTCAAGAAGCTTTTGGAGGCTTATGACTTAGATAGGGAGGTGAAACCCAAGGAAGATAAAGGAAAAGAGCTTGTCCTTGTGGCATCCATAGAAAAGTGGAAATTAGAGTTAGCATTGGTTCTTATGGGATTAAGAAAAATACCAAATTTGATCATACCTCACCCTAAAATTGAGGTAATCTTGTTCAATGATGAATTCCATATTCATGGACCAATCATTTATAACTAGTTCATTTATGGGAAAATAAAAAAGATCCTCTCTCTTTCCCATTCATGGCCTATGACAAGAGTTACTGACATTGAGATTCAAGATGACATGAAGCCATGGATAAGGGTTATGGTGAAAGATCTAGAAAAAAGGAAAATTTCAGCCATTCAAGGACCAAAAATAAAGAAGATGGATGCTCCAAGAGAATCTAGTAGCTCAGGTGTGGAGGTCCTAGAACCTTCCAAGTTCAATGATCTAGTTACTACCATCCCTTCAACCCTAAAACAACTAGGTTGGAGAGAATAACAATGAGGACAATAGTGATTGGAATAGAGGAATTCAACTTTTTGAAGGTGGAAACCTAAGTAAGTTTAACCCCTATCGGATGCCATTAGCTTGGTTAAGTATCCATTCATGAAGAGGATATGTAAAGTGTAATTGAAGCCTAGTCTACATAGGCTAAAGCTAGAGTCTAGGGCTTGAAGTAGAGGATCCTAAATTTGCAAAAGGAAAAGGAAAACTTGTTGACATAGGTAATTTTATTAGTTCATGAGGTGATGACCAAGATGTTTTATGAGTCATTATATGACATGTTTAAAGCCCTCAAGTCATTGAAACTAAGTTAAAGTACATTAGAAGGGTAGTGTGTACTAGCCAGGAGTTTAGTCACTCAGTTGTAGTCCTTAGAGGATAAAATAGCCCAACTCCTCAACATCCAAGAAAGGAAATAAATCCCAAACCTCAAGGCCATTATTTTGGGACACTTAAGTGTAATCCTAGGAATTATGGTGCCTAAATTATAAAATCTAAGTGCTTAGTATAATAGTGTGAAAAGACATCTAAATGATGATAAAGAGGTAATTTCAAGTATTAAACAACTTCTTGGAACTATGCTCATAGATATTGTATATCCCACTACCTTTGGGATCATAAATGATATGGAATTCAAACATAGGGATATTTTGGCACCCAAATAAATCAAAGGGAAGAGCCAAGGTAAATCTAAGGATAAAAGTAGTAAAATCCTAGACATGATATTCAATGCTAAAAAAGAATAAATGAAGCTAGGAGTAATAAAGAGGCCATTGATAGAAATGATAGGGAGATTGATGACTTTGTAGATCAATAAGGGGAATGTCTCTGAAATCTTGTAGTGGACTTAGAGATAGTTGATGGACATCATGCTAAAGCTATGAGCATCCCCTAATAGTAACAAGGAGAGGGCCCACTAAAAAATTGAGCAGTATTCTATTTTAAAGAGTTTTGTAACTTTTGAAATAGAATATCCTATTATAAATGCATATGATAGTTTGTTAGTGTATTTTCCTCTAGGTCAATATAATTTTGAAAATCATGCATATTTTAGAACTTGTAAGGACAACTATCCTTATCTTTGTACACCTATATTTTGTAAATGACTGATATACGGCTTGCTCTTTTTATAAAGGCATATATTACTAATTGTAAAAGGGAAATATTTTTGATCAACTTTGTATAATTTGAAGAAATTAATATAATGAAATAAATTTTGTAAGGATTATCGATGTTTGATGTGTTAATTATCATTTTAACTTTTCTCACAATTGCTAGTTAAGGTCTTGAATTTCAATGGTGTCTTGGAATTTTGAGTGGTATCCTTGTAATCATAGGGCTTCTAATTTGTGAAAAATTCTAGATTAACTTAAATATCTTTGGCTCTCCTTCATTTTTATTTTACACTGTTTTCATATGTGCATGTGTTATTTGATAATAGTAGTAAATATTTAAATAAAAACTAGTTGTTACTTGTGATTCTTCACACTATCCTTTCAAATTGGCTCAATATATATTAGAATTTTACATTAGGCTATTTTACATTATATATTGAATTGAATGCATAATCATTTGAAATTGATGCTTTATGTTAATTTTTAAGGTTAAAATTGGTAATCACTCTATTCTTTTCTACCTTACCCTTCTCTTTTCTCTTTTTTACTCCAAGATGACTTTAGTTTTAGCTTCATTATAAATATCCACTTAGATTAGTATGAAAAATAAATATGGAGTTTAATTCACTATGTATTAACATATATTATTAACAGTTCATGAAAAATGGGCCAAGGTGGCTCCCAACCACCAAATTATATAAATATTGTGGAACAGTTTAACTCGCTTTGCTGCTATTTCACCACAAGTAACCATATTGATAAAACCTAAAACTCGTGCCTTGAATTTTCTAAATTATAAAATGAGAAGTGTTATTTAATCACTAAGATCACTTGTGGTTCATTTAGAATCATCAACAGGAGAATCTCTATTGGCACTAGGAGGGCTAGAGATTGAACTTTTCAAATCTTTGTTATTCTTAGTATGTTTTATCTAAAGATCAATATATATTTATGTTTTTGAGTGAATTATTTTCTTATAAGAATAAATATAATTGATCTTGATTGTTTATAATGCATCTTTGTGCTTCCTTTAGGGTTCTTTGAGCAATGATGCTTGTTTCTAGTAAATTTAGCTTTAGCTTTGAAAATACATAGTATCTAAGGTTAGTAAAACTCATTTTGATCAAAGGTGGGCATATATTTCATATATATATATGAGTTCTTTTAGGCTTATACTTATATATATATACCATGTTTACATAGTTGAATGTAGCTTTGAGCTAGTTCAATCAAAGATCAACATCTTTTGTATCTTTTCATACCACCTTTGCAAAATAAGCTCAATGTGTAGGTCTAACTCTTGTTATTTATAAAAGTTAACTTGATACATCATATTTCAAGTAGGATATTCAAATATCAAGCTATAATTTCCTAAGATTAGAACAAGATTACACTCAAAAATCATGGAACCTTTGCTCGATCTCAATGTTCAAAAAAAGGAAAGACACAATAAAGTTAGGCGTAGGAGATCCAAGTCCCTTCAAAATTCACCCCTTCAATGTAATTTTTCCTTCAATCCTCATCCAAGTATGGCCTAGATAGGAGAGTCTTCAATAAATGTACCAAGTGTGGTACATGAGCTCCCACATAACCCTAAGAAGTATTTGCCTGCATATAGTCTAATAGGTAAAATAATTTCTAAAAAGCATATAAAGTCATTTAAATATACCTTAAGATTTCTTAATGTTGTGTATGAGGATGTAGCTTAAAGGTTATTCTCCTTTACATTTCAATATGTTCATTATGAATGGTTTTTAAACTTACCTAATAATTACATCAAAAGCTGGGATGATCTCAATAATGCTTTCATAGATCAATTTGCCAAGATTGTTAGTCCTTGTGTTATCAACCATCAGTTCACCACCATTAGAAGAGATACAAGTGAGCCTATTAGGTCCTTCAATGGTAGATTTTAGAAAATATTTAGCAGGATCATATAACCCTATAAGCTTGATGATGTCTTAGCTTTAGAGATTTACAAAGATGTAGTAGATCCCATGACCTATATGTTTTTGCAGATATCCATGCTAGCCATAAATTCATTAGTTAAAGCCTATGATAAATTAGTAATCATCAATGATAAAATGTATCCCCAAGGTTAAATGGCATATTCTATGCCAAACATCAACCCCCACATGCCTGTCATGAACTTATTCCCAAATAACAACCAAAATATCATAGCATTAAACCATCTCGAAAACTTAACTCAGTTGTTATTAAGTCATGCACCTCCCAATAAAAAATTAAGATTCTTAAATCATCCTACTAATAGATTTAATACAAGTGATCAAATGGATTTTGTGCTAATTGTTGGTGATAAAAACAACTAGGTACATAATTCTAAAAATCATAAAAATGAGAATGAATTTATTTTAAAAATGGCCCAAAAGTTGAGTACTAATTTCCTTTAGTTGTAAAAACAAGTTGGAAATACTGCTAAAAGTTTAGGTAGGATCTTCTCATTTAAAAGGTATAATAGTCCAACTAATAGATTTCAAAATTATAGTTTTCATAATAATAAGAACAATGAGCCATCTTCTAAAAAGAATACTATGGAAATTAACCTCATTGATATTGCATTACCTAACTATTATAGGGTACATTGCATAGCCAAGCATGGGGAAATTGATTTTATAGAATTTTTCAAAGACTTTGAGGCTTTTGAAGAGGATTTGGATACATTTGAAGTGGTCCCTAACAAGGATATTTTTACATTTACCTTTGGGTCTAAGTCATTTGATCAAGCCTTCATGGTGGACACATTTGATTTCCCCTTTCAAGAGGAAAATGAACCTAATAAGATCCTTGAGGAGATCCAAACCTTTCAACAGTTATTGAATAATACCTATACCTTGAAGAATAGGGAGAAGAGGAAACCTTTGACTACCTTAAAAGCTCTAAATAATTTTGGAACTCCTCCAAACACTTCTTCAAGCAACAATCCTGAGCCACCTAAAGGGAATATTTCTAAACCAAACATTGAATTTCTTAGCTCTTCTAAGATTGGTTATAACATAGTTGAGGACATAAAAAATATAAAGGCTAATATCACTTTCCATGAAATTACATATATTACAGAGCAAAGGGACCTTCTACTAGAATCATTGTCAAAGAAGTCCAACAATCCACCATAGACTGATCATGCTAATGTGACTATACACAAGGCCAAGGCTGAATCTCCTCCTTTCTTGCTCACTATTAGGATTTTTGGAAAGAATGTACATAATTATTTATTATATTCCAGAGCATATAAAAATATCATGCCTATAGGTATATGCAAACAACTTGGCCTGAATCCCATTAAGTCTAATAGAGTTGTCACCCAATTGGACAAATCTAAATTTAGGGTAATTGAGGAACTTTTAAATGTACATATGCAACTAAATTTTGAGCCTAGGGTACATCAATTCATTTATATCTATGTTTTTCATATACCTAATGTTTATGGAGTCTTATTGAGTAGGGAGTAGACCTAGGTTTTAAATGGTTACATGTCAATAGATTGCTCAAATCTATGGCTACCTTGGAAGGGGGTTCTTAATCAAATTAGGGTTGAAAGATAGCCAAGAATGAAGCATATGATAACTGAGTATAATGATATAAATTAAATGGTCAAAATAATTGACTCAAACTTAGGGGTTTTCATCCTAGAGGCTGATAAGGTATGTGATCCCAAGAGTACTCATGTTGTTTCTAGACTGTGGAAATTGCATTTTGATAGTGCTAGGTGTAATGTTAGATCAGGTGTTGGTGTTTTATTAATTAGCCCTAATAATAGAAGGTACCATGCTTCTTATAGGTTCCAATTCCCTTTTACTAACAACCTTGATGAATATGAATCCCTTATCCTAGGCTTACAATTTTTTTATTAAAAACAATATCAAAGAACTACTAGTTTATGAGGATTCGAAACTAGTGGTCAACTAGGTAAGAAGCAAATACCAATGCAAGCTCTCATATCTTAAGATATATAAGTTCATATTTTTGGATTTTATTTAATCCTTTGATGCCTTTGGCATCATTTATATCCTAAGGGGAAAAAACCAAGCTACTAATGAGTTGGCATCTATTGCAGCCAACCTCATGCCCAACCAAGATTCCCCTAATTTCAACATTGAGTTGATCCCTTATCCTTTAGTGCCTGATAAAGTTAAAAATTTCCAAGTCTTCAATAATGATCAACAAATATTGGATTTTATGACCAATTAAGGATCATTTGATGCTCATATCATTGATGAGACTGATGAAAGTACATCCAAGGAAGTCAAATTTGGTGGTAAAGTCATTTAGTTAAATGACAACAAGATCCCCAAGGGGATGATTGCATTAGAGAGACTTTTTAATTATGAAAAATTGGCTAAGGTTTTTAAGGTTCTCAAGGTAAGTGGGAAATATTATAATTTTTTTGATCTTGGCTTCCATGATTCACCTCAGCTAGTAAATGTTGGAAAGGCTTGAATAAACATTAAAAATAAGAAATCCAAGGAGCTTCTCACCCAATATAGGGATGTGATAGTGTGGTCTTATGATGACTTAAAATCTTTGATCTAAGGGTCATCACACATAATATACCCCTTAAAGAAAGTTTCAAACCATTTAGGTAGAAATAGAGGCCTATAAGCCCTATCCTAGAACCCATAATCTTCAAGGAGGTCAAAATATTATTAGATGTTAGGATAGTCTCCCCCATTAGGGATTTCACCTTGGTGACTAATTTGGTGCTAGTCAAGAAGAATAATGGTGAGGTTAGACTTTTTATTGACTTCAAAAACTTAAACAAATCATCAAAAAAGTATAACTACCCCCTTCCTTCCCTAGACCAAGTGATTCAAGTTATTTTAGGTTCAAATATGATGTCTTTAATTGATGTCTTTTTAGGTTGCAACCATGTGTTGGTTGATAGAGAAGATAGAATCAAGATAGCTTTCACCACAAAGTGGGGGACCTTTGATTACAATAGAATGCCCTTAGGGCTAATCTATGCAGGATCTACCTTCCAAAGAGATATGGACCATGCCATCCAAGTCATGATAGGTAAATGCATCATTATTTATATACATGATCTAATTTTTTTTCTAAAAATAGGGAAGATCACTTCATGCATTTACAAAAAAAAATTGAAAGATGTAGAAGGTATGTCATTTACTTGAACCCTAAAAAGAGTATATTTTATGTGACCAAAGGAAAATTATTAGGCCGTGTTATAACCAAATAAGGGATATTTATATATCCTAAAAGAGTGGAGGCCATATATAGAATAAAACCTCTAGATAGTGAAAAAGAGCTAAATTCATTCTTTGGTAAGATAAATTTTGTAAAAAAAATTATTTCTACTTTTGTAAAAATTATTAATCCACTAAATGACATTTTGAAGAAGGATGCCAAGGTCACATGGAATGAGGATTCCAAAAAGTCATTCAATGATATCAAGGAGGCCATTGGCTAAGCTCCAGTCCTCATAAGTCATGAATTCTCAAGGGAATTCTACCTTTATTCCTTTTCATTTGACCACACGATGGCTTCAGTGTTAACTCAAAAAATTGAAGGGTGTGACCACCCAATTACTTTTATGAGCACTAATTTTAAGAATATTAAGTCAAATTATTCATTGATTGATAAACAAGCATATGAATTAGTTAAGGTAACTAAGAAATTTAGGCATTATATCCTTAGAAATAAGGTACATGTTATTTTACTTGACCCTACCACCAAACTTATGTTAAGTCAGAATGAGCTTAGAGAATTAAGAAGTAAGTGGATGTCAATTTTTCTAAAATAATGACCTAGAAATGAAAATAGTAAAATTGGTAAGGTTCCAAGGTTTGATCTAGATGATTGCTAATACTAACCCTAAACTAAGAATTATACAAGTGGATCAAAAAAAAATTCAAGCTAATGAATGGTATGATTCAATCATACACTTGATACTTAATGATACTTATCTTGTACCTATATCCAAGGAGCAAAATAGGGCCCTATGATTGAAGGTAACCACTACTTGATCTAGGATGGGGTATTGTATAGGAGAAACTTTGGATGAATTTATGTGAGATGTGTCTCACAAGAAGAATCCACCCCAAATCATGAACACCTTTCATGAAAATCTAGGTAGTGAACATCCATTTGGGAAGACCAAACCCTATAAAATTATTATAGCTAATGATTATTGGACAACCATTTTTAAGGATGCTCACAAACATGTGAGAAAATGTCACTCATGCCAGATCTTTACCACTAAGGAGCCAAAGGTAGAAATGCCTCTACAAATAGTCATGATTAACAAACATTTTGCTCAATTGGGGTTTAAATTGTTGGGATAATCAAACTCAACTCATATGAAGGTCAAAATTATGTCTTTACTACCATAGACTATTGTACAAGGTGGATTGATTATGTAACCACTAACAATGCAAGACTGAAGAAGTGATCAACTTCCTGGAAGAAAACATTTATACTAGGTATTGAACCCCATTCTCTCTAGTGTGTGACAATGGGTTTGCATTTATTTATATAGATATGACTAAATGGGATTATGATAATGGCATCACTCTCAAATTTTCATTCAACCATTATCCCCAAGTGAATGGAGTCTCTGAGTCAACAACTAAAAACTTAATGAAGGCAATCAAAAAATCTACGAAAGACAAGCCCAAGACCTATCATAAGCTTCTTAAATTTTTACTTTGGGCTGATAGAATAAGAATCAAGCAAGATTTAAGAGCTTCACCATTTCTATTAGTGTATGGAAAAGAACCTATCTTTCCTATCCCTCTCAAATTACCTACATACATATTTATGTAGGAATATATAGAAGAAAGCTAAGAGCTTGCCAACTATAGATTGCTAGACATCATTTAGATGGAAGACGTAAGAGAGAAAGCCTTTGCTAATTTTAATAGGCATCAAACCATAGTCAATATATGGTTTGATAAAAGGTCTAAGATGAAGGTGTTCAGATAAGGAGACCTAGTTTTCCTTTGGGACAAAGCACCTGAGCCTAAGGGAAAACATGGTAAATTCACACCCTTGTGGATTAGCCCATACCAGATTGCAAAAACATTGGGGAAGAATAACTTCAAGCTCAAAGATATATAAGGATCAGAGTTTAAATTGCCCACAAATGGGCAATACCTTAGGCATTACTTCACTTCTCCTCTAGAGGTCTTCATGGAGTAAAGTGTAAGATGGGTAGGCTTAGAGTAGGTAGGCTAGCTAGTTTCCTTTCAATTACTTACTTCATGTCCCTTGTTTGTATATAATCATGTGTGTATCTATTTATTTTAATTTCATGTCTTTATTTCCTACTTTCTATTGTGTGCTTCTTTCTTGGTGCTTGTTCTTTAATTCAAATAAGTCCTCTTCGACAATCCTAAACTCAAAATAATGAAGTTTGCTTAAAAGTCCCCAAATTTTAGAAATGTAGGCATGGAACCCCATGCATAGGATGAACATGGTTCTAGAATGTAAAGCATAATTTTATAACATGGATAAATTTGTAAAAACCAATAGAAAGGCTAATCATTACATGAGAATCTAACCATCATGTCAAACTCAATTTGGTTGTAAGAAGATTTGTAATTATAGGGGTGAAAACTCAAATTAGCATGGTATACCCATAATAACACTTAATCAATATCCTTTCTTAGAGTAAAGTTGTAGCCAAAAGTGATTTTATAAAAAATTAAACACTTGACCAAATCCCAAGACCTAGCTACCCTAGTTCCTAACCTTGATGAAAGCATAAAGATCTAAGAAAATACAAAAAATAAGGATATAATGCAAAATAAAAAGCTATTAGCCACAGCTGAATCTGCTAACCTCCATCAGGGATATAGATTCCTAGTTAGTAATGGATTAAGGCCTTGAGTGGACCCAAAGGCATCTCTGCCAGGGCTATGAATGCCTGGATGATAGTAGAGTAATGCCCAAGCCTTCCCTAAGTTGAAAGTATGGTGCATACCAAATACCCATACGTGTTACAAGTCAAGTATTGGTGATTGAGGACTTAAAACTTGGAATTTATTTCTTTGAATCCATGGCAAATAGTAAGTGGAATCAAATCATAGACACAATGTGGTTATGTCCTAGTGTTTGATCCTAAGTTTGTAAATGCAAGGTTTGTTTCAACCATAATCTGGTCTAGTTGAGGATTTTGATCAAATGAGGTGAATGCTCTAATTATTTATCTAAATTAGAGTCTCTAGGTTTTAATATAATGTTATGCTTCCCCCATGACTCACCATTTATTGGGGAAAACATTACCACTATTTTTTAAAATTGTGACTCTTGAGAAACCCTAGGGTTTGATAATGGATTTTAGCATGTTAAGGTCATTTATATAATTTTAAGATCATTCAATTTGTTAAAATTAGGTTTACTTGGTTTTTACTTACTTTCATTTGGACTAACAGTGTTAATAAAAAAAATTTGTGGCTTTTAGTCACAAGTTCCATGGTGTTGTTCCTAGAAAATTCATGTCCCTAAACCCTTGGAAAACCCTCAATTTAAATTTGAATGTTGGCAGGAATAAAATTGGTGGGAACCATTTTAAAATCCCTTTTAGGGCTAAATATAAATCTCATATTTTAAGTTTAGTCATGTTTTTTAATATAGTTAAAACTTAACTGTAAATTCTTGGTCCCCTTGTTATATTGCCCTTTTAAAGGTTCCTTTGTATGCCTAACTAGTTGTTCATTGTGTAAGGTCTTTTTGATATTTCCTAACATAGCCTAAGACTTTAACCCTAAGGCCTAATAATATTTATTAATACTAAAGTGACTTTATTCTTAACACCTTATCCAAATTCTAGTTCTTTGAGTCCCCATTTTATGTTAGATTGGTCCCTCACTTAGACCTTAGCTTAAGGTTTTAATCCTAAGGCCCCGATATATTTATTAATATGATTGATACCTTAGTCTTAACACCTTAAGACTAAGTATTTTATATATCTATCATCCTAAAATAGCTTCATTTCATCTTATAGGATCCAATGGCCCATGCTTTACTGTGGCATTTGATCCAATGGAGTGAAGAAAACCCAAGATTTGATTTAAACAACTTGCATCTTTGGTGATCTAATGGTTCACACTTCATCATGGCCTTTGATCAAATGATGTGAAGAGAATTGATATAATCCCACATATAGCCCATAAAACTAATCACATTCAACACCCAAGATTGTGATCAATGATTTTTTCTTGCTCACAAGGACTTGATCGAATGGTACAAGATATAGTTGAAAATTCAAAAGACTATAGAAAGACCAAATGATCAAGACATAGCACTCTTGCATTCAAGGATTAAAAGCAAAAGGGACCACTTGATAGAAATAACCAATCACAAGTGAGCTCCTAGATCATGATCCTATGATTGATGCTTCATGTCCAATTTTGATCCCACAGAGCGAATGTAGTCCAAGATCCTAAGAGATCATGTGGACATGAAAAGTGGCATTCTCACATTGGGTCATAATAATTTTATGACCTTAAAATTTACATTAACATGACTATCATTTGACATCCATGAGGATGTATTTAATGTTTGTGTGACCATCAATTTTAAGCCCATCAAATTAAAAAACTTCATTATCTTAAAGTTGACATTCGTATGATCATCATTTGATTCCCATAAGGATGAATTTAACATCCAAATAACTATAAAATTTAAGATAATTAATTATCATGGTTAGGGTCAAAATGCACTCCAAAACCTTGATGGAAAGCTCAAAAATGGATTTACAGGCTAAGGGAAGTGTTAGAAAGATGCTTGAACACTAGAAGTATTCAAATTGCAAAATGTGGAAATGGTCTCATAATCTAAGTATGCAAAATAAACCTAGTCTAAGTCTATACTTTAAGATCCCCATGATATTTTATTTAAATGACATGAAACTTAAATTAAAAACTTATACTAGTCTTATTTTGAAAATAAAGTCCTTATAGAATAAAATTTAGACCAAATGCATCTAGCTAAAGGTTTTAATGTGTTTTGTCAAGGCAATAAAATCTTGTGTTATGAGACCTTGGTGTCATGTTGTTCCTTTTGAGCATATATTATAATCTTTGGCATAAGTATTATAGACTAATGTTTATGTTGTGTTTATTAAACATGTCATAAACACTGGCCTAGAATATTTAAGCAATGACCCCCTTGCATATAACTCAAAAAACTTAAGCATAAACCCCATAGCCTAATGGAATTAAGCCTGAGTTAGAGTCTTAATAATACACTAGCATAACATTAAATTATCTCTATAGATAAATGTGACATGATTTATCACTAGATTATGATCCAATGATGTGAAGGCACCCAAATAATTTTTAATGAGGTCCTGAGAGCCCATGAACTCGATACATGGCAAAAGAGCATTCGAGGCAAAGCTGATAGGATGATCTGATTGTTCACACTTTATTGCTATATTTTTATCCAATGTCATGAATTCACACATGAATATTAAAAATACAATGAGCACACCACTTGGCTAGTACTCATTCAAGAAGCAACTGACCCAAGATTTGAAGCATGGAGAAGCACGTAAAGATGTCAAGTATCACTACCATGGGGGTTTACAACAAAAATAACCAATCACAAGTAAGGGCCTAGATTATGATCAAAGTCTCATGCTAATCCTGGATTTTAATCTAATGGAGTGAAATTAAAGGGTCATTTTTAAATTCCAATGGCTAGTGTTCAAAAGGCATTTATGTAAAATGTCATGAAAGATCTTGACCAGTGCCACATGGGCACCATGCAAGAACAAAAGGAGAAAATATAATATCTCATGGGCTCAAAAATGCAAAGGTTTAAAATAAAAGGTCTAAATCAAATCCAAGACATGTATAAGTGAGGCTCTATATATTTCCTACCATTAAATCTTGAAAATCCCTAAAACCTACATAAAAGTGACTCAATTTTATTCATTTGGCCACCATTCGATCAAAAGGGAGCCGAATTGTGTTTTTTAGTGCAAGAGGGCTTTCATAGAGACAATTTTCTACTAGTGTAAATGAATTCATAAAATATAGACAATGGAAACTCATTGATAATAACTAAAGGAGGAGACTAAGTTATACTAATCAATGGATTATAAAGCCCAAATCTTCTAGGATACTAAATTAGATACTATAGCCTTGAATTCTCCAAACATGAGGAATTGGTCTGAGCTATTTTACATGATCAAATAATTGAATCTAATTAAAAAATAATAATAAAGGAATGATATAGCTATCCATATATATTATGAATTAGTTGTTGTTCAGATGGTAGGCCTCCACCATGCTACAACAAAACTCAAGGTACTACATTGCATCGATGTCCTTGACCCTAGTTTTGTTGATTATAGAATTGATAATGAGTGGATAATTATGGAAAGAAAATAAAAAAGGGTAGCATATGTTTATCCCATATCATTTTAGGGGTATTAAAATTTTCCCACTCCCCATTTAGATTTATCAAAAATCAAGGAGTGGACCTCCAAGCATGACCTGGACTCTATCCTAAGACCTTGGTTACATCAAGGACCCCATGTCTCTAGAGAATTTGAGTTAAATATCCTTATCATCCAATTTAGGGAGGGCATTAGGGTAATAATGACCCCATTTAACTAAGCTTTTAATGCCCCATCAACCACTTATGTGATTAAATTATGGGTCCCATATGTGCACTTCATATTGCAAGAGAACCTCACCCCTCCAATCAAAGATATAATCAATATCTTACTCATCAAGAAATTCAATGCCATAAAAGGGAAGACACCTAATTTTTTTTACATGATATCATACCTACTAGACGCCCTCCTATCCTCTATTACTTTCCTAGGGATTAGGATTTGGTCCTTAGATATCAAAGCCACTATTTCACACCATTACTCAAAGTTACATATTTTCAAATATAAGAACCATATGAAATTCATTTGTGACTACATTTATCTAGCCATAAATGATTCCATTATATGTGTTTCTATTCTTAGTATCCACCCCCTAATCAAGAAGTATATTGAATTTATGGGTGACATCTAGTACTACCTTGATTGCATAGTCATTAAGATTAAGGGAATCATGTCCTAGCCTTATAGGTTACCATTTTATGTTCCTAGCAAGCTGGTCAAGCAACAAATTGATTTTCAATTCCTACGTGGCATTGATGGCACTTGCAAAGAAAATAAGAAAGGTCTTATCCACCCCTTTCCTTTGATCATTAGAAAGACCATACTACAAGAACAGAAACAAGTTGAGACCATGGCCAAACATTGGGATTCATTTGGTTTTAAACTAGATGAACTTAAGATGTGGGATCATAAAGGTATAGTGGTCAACCACTTGAAGGATAAGAAGCTCCTAAATCCTAAGTATGTACATCATCTTTTTGTTCATGACACCATGTATATCAAGTCTAAGAATTGTGAGGAAGTGTTGACTAGGATTCAAGGTCATAACATCAAGCTAGAACATAGGTTAATCAGAGATGAAAATCCATCTAGGGAAAGATGAAAAACACATCCTTTACAATAATATTTGTTTCCAGGTCCATCCAAGACACCTAATCCAAAATAGCCATAACCAAAATAGTATCCTAAGAAAATTTAGGATGTGTAAGGCTAAGATGAATAAGGTAAGGACAAGGAGAAAGAGGGAGAGGTGAAATTGGAAGAGAGGCTTATGGAAGGACCCTCATCTTCAACACTCCCAAAAGACCACCTTTTCTAGTGCAATATTTGGACATGATTATTTGGAACCAAAAGAGACACTTGAGGGTGAACTCAAGGAGATTTTGGAGGCCTATGACTTAGATAGGGAGCTGAAACCCAAGGAAGATAAAGTAAAAGAGCTTGTCCTTATGGCATCCATTGAAAATTGGAAAGCGGAGTTGGCATTGGTTCTTATGGGACTAAGAAAAATACCAAATTTTATCATCCCTCACCCTAAAAGTGAGGTAATTTTGTTCAATGATGAATTCCCTGTTCATGGACCAGTCATTTATAACCAGTTCATTTATGGGAAACTAAAAAAGACCCTCTCTCTTTCCCATTCATGGGCTATGAAATGAGTTTCTGACATTGAGATTCAAGATGACATGAAACCATGGATAAGGACTATGGTGAAAGAGCTAGAAAAAAGGAAAGTTTTAGCCATTTAAGGACCATAAAGAAAGAAGATGGATGCTCTAATATAATCTAGTAGCTCGGGTATGGAGGTCCTATAACCTTCCAAGTTTAATGATCTAGTTACTACCATCCCTTTCAACCCTAAAACAACTAGGTTGGAGAGAATAACAACCAGGACAATAGTGATTGGAATAGAGGAATTCACCTTTTTGAAGGTGGAAACCTAAGTAAGTTTAACCCCTCTAGGATGCCATCATCTTGGTGAAGTATCCATTTATGAAGAGGATACAGAATGTCTAATTGAAGCCTAGTCTACATAGGCTAAAGCTAGAGTCTAGGGCTTAAAGTAGAGGATGCTTAGTTTGCAAAAGGAAAAGGAAAACCTGCTGACATAGGTAATTTTATAAGTGCCTGAGGTGATGACGAAGATGTTTGATGAGTCATTATATTACATGTTTGAAGCCCTCAAGTCAATGAAACTAAGTTAAAGTATGTTAGAAGGGTAGTGTGTACTAGCTAGGAGTTTAGTCACTCAGTGGTAGGCCTTAGAGGATAAAATATCCCAACTCCTCAACATCCAAGAAAGTAAATAAATCCCAAACCTCAAGGCCATCAGTTTTGGACACTTAAGTGCAATCCTAGGAATTATGGTGGATAAGGTCTATAATCTAAGTGCCTAGTATAATAGTGTGAAAAGGCACCTGAATGATGATAAGGAGGTAATTTCAAGGATTGAACATCTTCTTGGAACTATGCTCATAGATATTACATAGCCCACTACCCTTGGGATCATAAGTGATGTGGAATTCAAACATAGGGATATTTTGGCACCCCAAAAAATCAAAGGGAAGAGCCAAGGTAAATCTAAGGCTAAAAATAGTAAAATCCTAGAAATGATATTCAATGCTAGAAAAAGAATAAATGAATCTAGGAGTATTAAAGAGGCCATTGATAGGAATGATAGGGAGCTTGATGACTTTATAGATCAAGAAGGGGAATTTCTCTGAAATCTTGTAGTTGATTTCGAGATAGTTGATGAACATCATGCTAAAGCTATGGGCATCCTCTAATAGTAACAAGTAGAGGGACCACTAAAAAATTAAGCAGTATTCTATTTTATAGAGTTTTGTAAATTTTGAAATAGAATATCCCATTATAAAGGTGTATGATAGTTTGTTAGTGTATTTTCCTCTAGGTTAGTATGATTGTGAAAATCATGCATATTTTAGAACTTGTAAGGACAACTATCCTTATCTTTGTACACCTATATTTTGTAAATGACTGATATACGACTTGGTATTTCTATAAAGGCATGTATTACTAATTGTAAAAGGGAGATATTTTTGATCAAATTTTTACAATTTGAACCAATTAATATAATGAAATAAATTTTGTAAGGATTATCCATGTTTTATTTGTTAATTGTCATTTTAACTTTTCTCTCAATTGCTAGTTAAGGTCTTGAATTTTAATGGTGTCTTGGAATTTTGAGTGGTATCCTTGTAATCATAGGGTTTCTAATTTGTGAAAAATTATAGATTAGATGAAATATCTTTGGATCTTCTTCATTTTTATATTATTTTGTTTTCATATTTGCATGTGTTATTTGATAATAGTAGTAAATATTTAATGAAAAACTAGTTGTTACTTGTGATTCTTCACACTATCCCTTGAAATTGGCCCAGTATATAGTAGAATTTGAGATTAGGATATTTTACATTATATATTGATTTGAATGCATACTCATTTGAAATTGATGCTTTATGATAATGTTTAAGGTTAAAATTGGTAATCACTCTTTTCTTTTCTACCTTACCTTTCTCTTTACTCTTTTTTACTCCAAGATTATTTTAGTTTTAGCTTCATTATAAATATCCACTTAGATTAGTATGCAACATTAATATGGAGTTTAATTCATTAAGTATTAACATAAATTCTTAGTAATTCATGAAAAATGGGCCAAGGTGGCTCCCAACCACCAAATTATATAAATATTGTGGAATAGTTTAACTTGCTTTATTGCTATTACACCACAATCAACCAATTTGATAAAACCTACAACTCGTGCCTTAAATTTTTTGAATTATAAAATGAGAAGTGTTATTTAATCATTAATATCACCTATGGTTCATTTATAAGCATCAACAAGAGAATCTCTACTGGCACTAGAAGGAGGACCAGGGATTGAACTTTTCAAATCTTTGTTAGTCATAGTATGTTTTACAATATATCTTTATGTTTTTGAGTGAATTATTTGCTTAGAATAATAAATATCATTGATATTTATTATTTATAATGCATATTTATGCTTCCTTTAGGGTTCTTTGAGCAATTATGCTTGTTCCTAGTAAATTTAGCTTTAGCTTTGAAAATCCATAGTATCTAAGGTTAGTAAAACTCATTTTGATCAGAGGTGGGAATATATTTCATATATTTGAGTTCCTTTAGGCTTAAAATTATAAATATAAACCATGTTTACATATTTGAATGCATTTTTGAGCTAATTCAATCAAAGATCAACATCCTTTGTATCTTTTCATACCACCTTTGCAAAATAAGCTCAATGTGTGGGTCTAACTCTTATTCTTTATTAAAGTTAACTTGATACATAATATTTAAAGAAGGATCTTAAAATATCAAGCTATAATTTTCCAAGATTAGAACAAGATTACACTCAAAAATCATGGAACCTTTGCTCAAGCTCAAAGTTCACAAAATGGAAAAACACGATAAAGGTAGGCATAAGAGATCCAAGTCCCTTCCAATTTCACCCCTTCAAGGTACTTTTGCCTTCAATCCTCATCCAAGTATGGCTTAGTTAGGAGAGTCTTCAATCAATTTACCAAGTTTGGTACATGACCTCCCAAATAACCCTAAGTAGTATATGCCTACATATAGTCTAATAGGTAAAATTACTTCTAAAAATCATATAAAGTCATATAAAGCTACCTTAAGATTGCTTAATTTTTTGCATGAGGATGTAGCTTCTAGGTTATTCTCCTTTACATTTAAAGATGCTAGTTATGAATGGTATTTGAACTTACCTAATAATTACATCATAAGCTAGGATGATTTTAATAATGCGTTCATAGATCAATTTGCCAAGATTGTTAGTCCTCGTGTTATCAACCATCAGTTCACCACCATTAGAAGAGATACAAGTGAGCCTATTAGGTCCTTCAATGCTAGATTTTAGAAAATATTTAGCAGGATCATAGAACCCTATAAGCTTGATGATGTCTTAGCTTTAGAGATTTACAAAGATGTAGTAGATCCCATGACCTATACGTTTTTGAAGATATCCATGCCATCCATAAATTCATTAGTTAGATCCTATGATAAATTAGTAACCATCAATGATAAGATGTATCCCCAAGGTTAAATGGCATATTCTATGCCAAACATCAACCCCCACATGCCTATCATGAACTTATTCCCAAATAACAACCAAAATATCCTAGCATTAAACCATCTCCAAAACTTAACTCAGTTGTTATTAAGTCATGCACCTCCCAATTAAAAATTAAGATTCTTAAATCATCCTACTAATAGCTTTAATACAAGTGATCAAAAGGATTTTGTGCTAATTGTTGGTGATAAAAAAAACAAGGTACATAATTCTAAAAATCATAAAAATGAGAATGAATTTATTTTAAAAATGGTCCAAAAGTTGAGTACTAATTTCCTTTAGTTGTAAAAACAATTTGGAAATACTGCTAAAAGTTTAGGTAGGAGATTATCATTTAAAAGGTATAATATTCCAACTAATAGGTTTTAAAATGATAGTTTTCATAATAATAAGAACAATGAGCCATCTTCTAAAAAGAAGACTATGGACATTAACCTCACTGATATTACATTACCTGACTATTATAGGGTATATTCCATAGCCAAGAATGGGGAAATTGATTGTATAGAATTTTTCAAAGCCTTTGAGGCTTTTGAAGAGGATTTGGATACATTTGAGGTGGTACCTAACAATGATTGTGGTACATGTACCTTTGGGTCTAAGTCATTTGATCAAGCCTTCATGGTGGACACTTTTGATATCCCCTTTCAAGAGGAAAATGAACCTAATGAGATCACTGAGGAGATCCAAACCTTTCAATAGCTCTTAAATAAGACCTATGCCTTGAGGAACAGGGAACAAAGGCAAACACCTAAAGGGAATATTTCTAAACCCAACATTGAAATTCTTAGCTATTCTAAGACTGGTTATAACATAGTTGAGGACATAAGAAATATAAAGGCTAATATCACTTTGCATGAAATTACTTATATTACAGAGTAAAGGGACCTTCTACTGGAATCATTGTCAATGAAGTCTAACAATCCACCACAGATTGATCATGCTAATGTGACTATACACAAGGCCAAGGCTGAATCTCCTCCTTTTTTGCTCACTATTAGGATGTTTGGTAAGAATGTACATAATTATTTATTATATTCAATAGAATCTACTAATATCATGCATACAAGTATATATAAACAATGTGGCCTAAATCCCATTAAGTCTAATAGGGTTGTCACCTAATTAGACAAATCTAGAGTTAGGTTAATCGAGGAACTTTTAAATGTGCATATTCAACTAGCTTATGAGCCTAGGGTACATCAATCAATTGATATATATTTTTTTGATATACCTAATGTTTATGTAGTCTTATTGAGTAGTAAGTAGACTAAGGCTTTGAATGGTTACATTGTCAATAGATTTCTGACATTTGTGGCTACCTTAGAAGGGGGTTCTTAATTAAATCAGGGTTGAAAGATAACCAAAAATGAAGCATATGATGATTGAGTATAATTATATAAATGAAAGGGTCAACATATTTGAATTATAATTAGGGTTTTCACCCTATAGGCTGATAAGGTATGTGATCCCAAGAGTACTCATGTTGTTCCTGGACTGTGGAAATTGTATTTTGATAATGTTAGGTTCAATGTTGGATTATGTGTTGGTGTTGTCTTAATTGACCCTAATAATAGAAGGTACCATGATTCTTATAGGTTATAATTTCCTTTTACTAAAAAACTTGATGAATGTGAATCCATTATCCTAGGCTTACAATTTTTTTATTAAAAACAAAGTCAAAGAACTACTAGTTTATGGGGATTCAAAACTAGTGATCAACTAGGTAAGAAGCAAATACTAATACAAGCTCTCATATATTAAGAGATATAAGTTCATATTTTGGTATTTTATTTTATCCTTTTATGCCTTTGGCATTACATCCTAAGGGGAAAAAACCAATCTACTAATGAGTTGGCATCTATTGAAACCAAACTCATGCCTAACCAAGATTCCCCTAATTTCAACATTGAGTTGATCCCTTATGTTTCTGTGCCTAATAATGTTAACCATTTCCAAGTCTTCAATGATGATCAATAGATATTGGATTTTATGACTAATTATGGATCATTTGATGCTCATATCATTGATGAGACTGATGAAATTACATCCAAGGAAGACAAATTTGGTTGTAAAGTCATTTAGTTGAATGACAATAAGATCCCCAAGGAGATGATTGCATTAGATAGAATTTTTGATCATGATAAATTGGATGAGGTTTTGAAGGCTCTCAAGGTAAGTGGGAAAGATTATAATGTTTTTTATCTTGGCCTCCATGATTAACCTCGACCAATAAATGTTGGAAAGGCTTGCATAAACATTGAAAATAAGAAATCCAAGGAGTTCCTCACCCAATGTAGGGATGTGATAGCATGGTCTTATGATGACTTAAAAATGTTTGATCTAAGGTTCATCACACATACTATACCCCTTAAAAAAATATTCAAACCATTTAGGTAGAAATATAGGCCTATAAGCCCTATCCTAGAACCCATGATCTTCAAAGAGGTCAAAATATTATTAGATGTTAGGATAGTCTTCCCCATTAGGCATTTCACCTTGGTGGCTAATTTGGTGTTATTCAGGAAGAAGAATGGTGAGGTTAGACTTTGTATTAACTTCAAAAACATAAATAGAGCATCAAAAAGGGACAAATACCACCTTCCTTCGTTAGACCAAGTGATTCAAGTTATTTTAGGTTCAACTATGATGTCTTTTCTTGATGTATTTTTAGGTTGCAACCAATTATTGGTCGATATAGAAGACATGATGAAGACAACATTTTACTTATAATAGGAAAATCTCAGGGCTAATCTATGCAAGATCTACCTTCCAAAGAGATATGGACCATGCCTTCCAAGTCTTGATAGGTAAATGCATCATTATTTATATAGATGATCTAATTTTTTTTCTAAAAATAGGGAAGATCACTTCATGCATTTACAACATGTTTTTGAAAGTTGTAGAAGGTATGGCATTTCTTTGAACCCTAAAAAGAGTATATTTTATGTGACAGAAGGAAAATTATTGGGCCATGTTATAACCAAATATGGTATCTCTATAGATCCTAAAAGAGTGGAGGACATATATAGAATAGAACCTATAAATAGTAAAAAAGAGCTAAATTCATTCTTTGGTAAGATAAATTTTGTAAAAAAAATTATTTCTACTTTTGTAAAAATTATTAATCCACTAAATGACATTTTGAAGAAGGATGCCAAGGTCACATGGAATGAGGATTCCAAAAAGGCATTCAATGATATCAAGGAGGCCATTGGCCAGGCTCCAATCCTCATAAGTCCTGACTTCTCAAGGGAATTCTACCTTTATTCCTTCGCATTTGACCACACTATGGCTTCAGTGTTAACTCAAAAAATTGAAGGGTGTGACCACCCAAGTACTTTTATGAGCACTAATTTTAAGAATATTGAGTTAAGTTATTCATTGATTGATAAATAAGCATATGAATTAGTTAAGGTAATTAAGAAATTTAGGCATTATATCCTTAGAAATAAGGTACATGTTATTTTACTTGACCCTACCACCAAACTTAAGTCAATTCAGAATGAGCTTGGAGAATTAAGGGGTAATTGGATGTCATTTTTGTAGGAGTATGACCTAGAAATGAAAATAGTAAAATTGGTAAGGTGCCAAGGTTTGATCCAGATGATTGCTAATACTAACCCTAAGTTAAGCATTATACAAGTGGATCATAAAAAATTTCAAGCTAATGAATGGTATGATTCAATCATACACTTGATAATTAATGATACTTGTCTTGTAGCTTTATCCACTGAGTGAAAGAGGGCCCTATGATTGAAGGCAACCACTACTTGATCTAGGATGGGGTATTGTATAGGGGAAACTTTGAATGGATTTATTTGAGATGTGTCTCACAAGAAGAATCCACCCAAATCATGAACACCTTTCATAAAAATCTAGGTAGTGAACATCCATCTGGGAAAACCAAACCCCATAGAATTCTTATAGCTAATGATTATTGTCCAACCATTTTTAAGGATGCTCAAAAACATGTGAGAAAATATCACACATTCTAGATTTTTATCACCAAGGAGCCAAAGGTAGTAATGACTCTACAACTAGTCATGATTAACAAATCCTTTACTAAATTGGGGTTTGAATTTGTTGGGATAATCAAACTGAACTCATTTAAAGGTCAAAAATATGTCCTTACTACCATAAACTGTTATACAAGGTGGATTAAAGCTGTAACCACTAAATAATGTAGGACTAAATAAGTGATCAACTTCCTAGAAGAAAACATCTATACTAGGTTCGGAACCCCATTCTCTCTAGTGTGTGACAATGGGTCTATATTTATTTCTATTGATATGACTAAATGGGTTTATGATAATGGCATCACTGTCAAATTTTCATCCAACCATTATCCCCAAGTGAATGGAGTGTCTGAGTCAACAACTAAAAACTTAATGAATGCAATCAAAAAAATTATTGAAGACAAGCCTATGACCTAGAATAAGCTCCTTAAATTTGCACTTTGGGATGATAGAATAAGAATCAAGCAAGATTTAAGAGCTTCTCCCTTTCTATTGGTGTATGGAAAAGAACCTATCTTTCCTATCACTCTCAAATTACCTACATACATATTTATGCAGGAATATATATAAGAAAGCTAAGAGCTTGCCAACTATAGATTATTAGACATCATTTAGATAGAAGATGTAGGAGAGAAGGCCTTTGCTAATTTTAATAGGCATCAAATCATAGTCAATATATGGTTTGATAAAAGGTCTAAGATCGAGGTGTTTGGATAGGTAGACCTGATTTTCCTTTGGGATAAAGCATCTGAGCCTAAGGGAAAACATGGTAAATTCACACCCTTGGGGATTAGCCCATACCAGATTGTAAAAACATTGGGGAAGAATACCATCAAGCTCAAAGATATATAAGGATTAGAGTTTAAATTGCTCACCAATGGGTAATACCATAGGCACTACTTCTCTGCTTCTCCTTTAGAGGTCTTCATGAAGTAAATTGGAATATGGTTAGCCTTAGAGTAGGTAGAGTAGCTAGTTTCCTTTCAATTCTTTCCTTCATGTCCCTTGTTTGTATATAAGCATGTATGCATCTATTTATTTTCATTTCATGTCTTTATTTCCTAATTTATGTTCTATGTTTCTTTCTTGGTGCTTTATTTTTTAATTCAAATTAGTCCTCTTCGACAATTCTAAGCTCAAAATAATGAAGTTTGCTTGAAAGCCCCCAAATTTTAGAAATGTAGGTGTGGAACCCCATGCATAGGATGACCATGGTTCTGTAATGTAAATCATAATGTTATAACATGGATAAATTTGTAAAGACCAACAAAAAGGCTAATCATTACATGAGAACCTAACCATCATCTCAACCTCAATCTTGTTTTAAGAAGACTTGTAATTTTAGGGGTAAAAACTAAAATTATCATGGTATACCCATACTAACACTTAATCAATATCATTTCTTAGTTTAAGGTTGTATCCAATAGTGATTTTATAAAAAATCAAACACTTGACCAAATCCCAAGACCTATCTACCCTAGTTCCTAACCTTGCTGAAAGCATAAAGATCTAAGAAAATACAAAAAATAAGTATATAATGCAAAATAAAAAGCTTTTAAGCACAGGTGATTCTAGTAACCTCCCTCGGGGATATAGATGCCTAGCTAGTAATGGAGTAATCCCTTGAGTAGACCCAAAGGGATCTCTGTTAGGGCTATGAATGCCTAGATGGTAGTAGAGTAATCCCCGAGCCTTCTCTAAGTTGAAAGTATGGTGCCTACCAAATACCCATACTTTTTACAAGTCAAGTATTGGTGATTGAGAACTTAAAACTTGGAAGTTATTTCTTTGACTCCTGGAAAATAGTAAGTGGAATAAAACCATAGACACAATGTGGTTATGTCTTGGTGTTTGATCCTAAGTTTGTAAATGCAAGGTTTGTTTTAACCATAATCTAGTCTAGGTGATGATTTTGATCAAATGAGGTGAATGATATAATTATTTATCTAAATTAGAGTCTCTAGGTTTTAACATATTGCTATGCTTCCCCCATGAGTCACCATTTATTGGGAAAAACATACCACTATTTTTGAAAATTGGGATTCTTGAGAAACCCTAGGGTTTGATAATGGATTTTATCATGTTAAGGTCATTTATATAATTTTAAGATCATTTAATTTGTTAAAATTAGGATTACTTGGTTTTTATTTGCTTTAATTTGGACTAACAGTGTTAATAAATGTTTTTTATGGCTTTTAGTCACAGGTTCCATGGTGTTGTTCCTGGAAAATTCATGTCCCTATACCCTAGGAAAACCCTTAATTTAAATTTGAATGTTGGCAGGAATAAAATCTATGAGAACCATTTTAAAATACCTTTTGGGCCTAAAGATAAATCTCATATTTTATGTTTAGTCATGTTTTTTAACATAGTTAAAACTTAAATTAAAATTCTTGGTCCCCTACTTATATTCCCCTTTTAAAGATTACTTTGTATGCCTAACTAGTTGTTCATTATGCAAGGTCTTTTTAATATTTCCTAACATAGCCTAAGACTTTAATCCTAAGGCCCGATAGTATTTATTAATACTAATGGGACATTAGTCTTAACACCTTATCCAAATTCTAGTTCCTTGAGTCCCCTATTTATGTTAGATTGGTCCCTCACTTATACCTTAGCTTAAGGTTTTAATCCTATGGCCCCGATATATTTATTAATATGAGTGAGACCTTAGTTTTCACACCTTAAGCCTAAGTCTTTTACATCTCTATCATCCTAACATAGCTTCATTTCATCTTGTAAGATCTAATGGCCCATGCTTTACTGTGGCATTTGATCCAATGGAGTGAGGAAAACCTAAGATTTGATGTAAACAACTTGCATCTTTGGTGATCTAATGGTTCACACTTCATTGTGGCCTTTGATCAAATGATGCAAGGAGAACTAATAGAATCCCATATATAGACCATAAAACCAATCACATTCAACACCCAATATTATGATCAATGATTTTTGCTTGCTCACAAAGACTTAATCAAATGGTATGAGATATAGTTGAAAAATAAAAAGACTATAGAAAGCCTGAATGATCGACACGTATCACTCTTGCATTGAAGGATTAAAAGTAAAAGGGCCCACTTGATAGAAATAACTAATCACAAGTGAGCTCTTGGATAATGATCCTATGACTGATGCTTCATCTCCAATTTTGATCCTGCAAAGATAATGTATTCCAAGATCTTAAGAGATCATGTGCACATGCCAAGTGGCATTATCACATTGGGTCATAATAATTTTATGGGCTTAAAATTTACATTAACATGACTATCATTTGACATCCATGAGGATGTATTTAATGTTCATGTGACCATCAATTTTAATCCCATCAAATTAAAAAACTTCATTATCTTAAAGTTGAAATTCGTATGATCATCATTTAATTCCCATAAGGATGTATTTAACATCCAAACAACTTTCAAATTTAATATAATGAATTATCATGCTTAGGGTCAAAATGCACTCCAAAACCTTGATGGAATGCTAAAAAATGGATTTACAAGCTAAGGGAAGTGCTAGAAAGATGCTTGAACACTAGAGGTCTTCAAATTACAAAATGTGGAAATGGTCTCATAATCTAAGTATGCAAAATAAACCTAGTCTAATTCTATAATTTAAGATCCCCATGACATTTTATTCAAATGCCATGAAACTTGAATTACAAACTTATACTAAGTCTTATTTTGAAAAGAAAGTCCTTATAGAATAAAATTTAGACCAAATGCATCTAGCTAAAGGTTTTAATGTGTTTTTTCAATGCAATAAAATCTTGTGTTATGAGACCTTGGTGTCATGTTGATCCTTTTGAGCTTATATTATAATCTTTGGCATAAATATTATATACCAATGTTTACATTGTGTTTATTAAACACAACATAAAAATTTCCCTGTAATAATTAAGCCATGACCCCTTTGCATATAAATTGGAAAACATAGGCATAAACCCCTTAGCCTAAGGTTTATTTCATGCTTAATAAGTGAAACAAACCTTAGCTTAAGGGATTGAATCCTAAGTTGGATTCTTAATAATATGCTAGCTTAATGTTAGAGTATCTCTATAGATCAATAACATATTCTTTGTCATTATATTATGATCCAATGATGTGAAGATACCCAAATAATTTTCAATGAGGACCCAAGAGCCCATGAACTCAATGTATGGTAAAAGCACATTCAAGGTAGAGTTGACAGAATGATCTGATGGTTCACACTTTGTCTCTGTATTTTGATCCAATGGTGTGAAGGAACTCATGAATTTTTAAAAGACCATTACCATGCCACATGGCTAATGCTCATTCAACAAGTGACTGACTCAAGATTTTAAGGATATAGAAGGGTGTAAAGTTTGCAAGTGTCATTACCATAGGGGTTTACAACAAAAAAACCTAATCATGAGCAAGGGTCCAGATTATGATCTAATGCTCATACTAATCCTAGATTTTAATCAAATAGAGTGAAATAAAATGGGCATTTTTAAATGCCAATGGTTATTGTTCAAAAGGCATTTATGAAAAATTCCATAAAATATCTAAACTAAAGCCACATGGGCACCACACAAGCACAAAAGGATAAACTATAAGATCTCATGCGCTAAAAAATGCAAAAGTTTAAAATCAAAGGTCCAAATCAAATTCAAGACACATATAAGCAAGGATCTAGATATTTCCTTCTATTAAAGCTTGAAAAACCCTAAACCCTACATAAAAGTGACTCAATTATATTCATTTGGTAACCATTCAATCAAAAGGGAGCTGAATTGTGTTTTTGAGTGTAAGAGGGCTTTCACAAAGACCATTTATTGCCAGTGTAAATAGATTTGTAGAAATAAAGACAATGGAAATTAATAGAAAACAACTAAAAGAGGAGATTGAGTTGTACTTATCAATAGATAATGAAGTCTAGATCTTTAAGGATACTAAATTGGATATTACAACCTTGAATTCTCCAAATATGAGGAACTAGTCTGAGCTCTTTTTCATGATAAAAGTGTAGAATCTAACCATAAATAAGAATAAAGGATTTCTATAGTGAACCAGAGATATTATGACTTAGTTTCTATTTAGATTTTAGGCCTCTACCATGTTGTGGTAAAACTTGAGGTACTGCATTGCATCGATGTCCTTGCCCTTATTTTTGTTGATTGAAGAATTCGTAATGAGTGGATCATTAGGGAAGGAAACTATAAAATTTTATCATATGATTATCTCTTAGAATTTGAGGGGTATTATAAGCCTCCTACGCCCCATGTATATTTATCCAAAATCAAGGAGTTGTCCTCTAGGGATGACCTAGACTCTATCCTAAGACCTTGGTTACATCAAGGACCCCATGTCTTTAGAGACTTTGAGGGACATATCCCTATCATCCAATTCAAGGATGGGATTAGGGTAATAATGACCTTGTTGAATAGATCTTTTGGTACCTCTTCAACCACCTATGTGAATAAACTTTGGGTCCCATATGTGTAATTTGTTGTGGAGGAGAAACTCACCCCTCTAATCATAGATTTAATCAGTGTCTTCTTCATCAAGTAATTCAATGCTATAAAAAGGAAGACATCTAAGAAATTTTACATTATGTCATAGCTAATAGACACCCTCTAGCTTGTATTACTTTTCTAGGGATTAGTAATTAGTCCCTAGATAGAAAACACACTATTTCACACCATTACTCTAAATTGCATATTTTTAAATACAAGAACCACATGCCATTCATTTATGACTACATTTATCCAGCCATAGTCGATCCCATCACAAGTTTTTTTATTCTTAGGGTCCACACCCTAATCAATAATTCTATTGAATTGATGGGTGACATTTGGTACTACTCTAATTACATAGTTATAAGGACTGAGGGAATCATGTCCCAACCTTACAGGTTGCCAGTTTATGTTCTTATCAAGTTGGATGAGCAAGAAATTAATTCTTAGTTCTTACATGGCATTGATGGTAGTTGTAAAGAAAATAATACTATTTTCTCCACCCCTTTTCCATGATAATTGGAAATAATATACTACAGGAATGGAAACAAGCTACAATCATGGCTAGACATTGGGATTCATTTGGTGTTCAACTAGATCAACTTAAGATGTGGGATCCTAAGGGTATAGTGGTCATCCACTTGAAGGATAATAAGATCCCAAAGCCTAAGTATGCACATCAAATTTGTGTTCATGACACTATGTACATCAAGGCTAAGAGTTATGAATAACTATTGACTAGGATTCAAGGTCATAACATTAAGATATAACATAGGTTAATAAGAGATGACAAGCCATTTAGGGAAAGATGGCAAATGCATCCTTTTTACTTTCATTTATTTCCAAGTCCATTCAAGACACCTAAGGTAGAATATCCATAGCCACAAGAGTATCTTGAGCAAAGTTAAAGTGTGAAATCCAAGATGAACAAGGTAAGGGTAAGAAGAAAGTGAGAGAGGTGAAATTGGAAGAGATCCTAAGGAGGGACCCTCATCTTCAACACTCCCAAAAAGGCCACCTTATCCATTACTATATTGGGCCATGATTACTTTGGAACTAGAAGAGAAACTTGAGGGTGCCCTTAAGGATCTTGTGGAGGCCTATGACTCAGATAGGGAGGTGAAACCTAGGTAAGATAAGGGAAACGAGATTGTACCTATGGCATCCATAAAGAAGAGGAAAGTAGAGTTAGCATTGGTTCTTGTGCAAGTAAGAAAGATACCAAGTTTGATCATCTCTAACCTAACAAGTGAGGTAAATTTCTTTATTAATGAATTCCATTTTCATGGACTAATAATTCCTAATTGGTTTATTTATGGGAAACTCAAAAAGATCCCCTCTCTTTCCCGTTCATGGGCTATGACAAGAATTGTTGACATTGAGATTCAAGATGATATGAAGCCATGGATAAGGTCTATGGTGGAATAGTAGGAAGAAATAAGAATTTTCATCATTTAGGGACTTTAAGGCAAGAAGATGGAAACTCTGGGAGCATCTAGTAGCTTAGGTGTGGAGGTCATATAACCTCCCAAGTTCAAGGAGCTAGTTACTACCATCTATTTCAACCCTAAAACTACTAGGTTGGAGAGAATAATAACCAGGAGAATAGTGGCTAGAATAGAGGAATCCACCTTTAAAAAGGTAGAATCCTTTGTATGTTTAACCCCTATAGGATTCTAGTATCTTGGTGAAGCAACCATTTATGAATAGGATGTGGAAAGTCTAATTAAAGCCTAGCATGCATAGGCTAAAGCTAGAGTCTAGGGCTTGAAGTAGAGGATCCTAAATTTGAAAAAGGAGAAGGAAAAATTTTAGATACGTAATTTTATCACTTCTTGAGGCCAATACCAAGATGCTTGATGAGTCATTCTATGATATGTTTGAAGCCCTCAAGTCAATAAAACTAAGGCAAAGTGCATTATAAGTGTAGTATGTACTAGCCAAGAGTTTATTCAGCCAATGGTATGGCTTAGAGGACAAAATATCCCAACCCATAAACATTTATGAAAATAAAAATATCCCAAACTTTAAGACCATTAGTTTGGGACACTTAAGTGCAATACTAGGAATTATGGTGGATAAGGTACAAAATCTGAGTGCTTGGTAAAATAGTGTGGAAAGGATCCTAAATGATGATAAGGAGCTAATTTTAAGGATTGAAAAACTTTTTAGAACTATAATTATAGATCCTACATAGTCCACTACCCTTGGGATCATAAGTGACGAAATTCAAACACAGGGCTACTTTGATAACCCAATAAATCAAAGGGAAGAGCCAATGTAAATCTAGGGCCAAAAATAGTAAAATCCTAGACATGATATTCAATGCTTGAGAAAGAATAAATCAATCTAGGAGTATTAAATAGGCCATGGATAGGAATGATAGGGAGCTTGATGACTTGTCAGATCAAGAGGGGGAACATCTCCTAAAGCTTATAATGGACCTAGAGCTAGTTGATGAGCAACATGCTAAAGCCATGAGCATCCTCCAACATCAATAATCAAAGGGCCCACCAAAAAATAGAGTGGTATTACATTTTGTAGAGTTTTATAACTTTTGAAATAGAATATTCCATTTTAAATGTATATGCTAGTTTGTTAGCATTTTTGCCTCTAGGTTAGTTGATTATGAAAAGCACGTGTATTTTAGAACTTGTAAGGATAGCTATCTTTATATTTGTATACATGTATTTTCTATTCAACTGATATACTACCTGATATTTCTATAAAGGCTTGTAATACTAATTATAAAAGGGAGAGATTTTTGTGCAACTTTGTATAATTTGAAGCAATTAATATAATCAAATGAATTCTATAAGGATTTTTTATGTTTGATGTGTTACTTTTCATTTTAGATTTTATCTCAATTGCTAGTTAAGGTTTGAATTTGAATGGTGTCTTATAATTCTAAGTGATATCATTGTAATAATAGGGTTTATAATTTATACAAAGTTATATATTAGATAAAAGATATTTGGTTCTCCTTCTTTTTATTTTACTCTATTTTTAGATGTGCATGCTATTTGATAATAGTAGTAAATATTTAAATAAGAATTAGTTCTTACTTGTGATTCTTCATACTATCCTTTGAAATTGGCCTGGTTTATAGTGGAGTTTGAGCTTAGGCTATTTTACAGTATATATTGGTTTGAATGCATACTCAATTGAAATTGATGTTCTGTCATAATTTAAGGATTGGTAATCATTCTTTTATTTTCTACCTTACCCTTATCTTTGCTCTTTTTTACTCTAAAATCACTTTAGTTTTAGTGTCATTATAAATATCCACTTATATTAGTTTGTAACATAAATTTTTAGCACAATTCACTAAGTATTAACATAGATTCTTATCAATTCATGAAGGATGGGGAAAGGTGGCTCCCAACCACTAAATTATATAAATATTATGGAACAACTTATCTTGCTATGCTACTATTTCACCACAAGAAATTAGATTGCCTAAACCTATAGCTCATACCCTAAATTTTCTAAATACTAAAATGAGAAGTGTTATTTAAACACTAAGATCACCTAAGGTTCATTTAGAATCATCAACAATATCATGGGTACTAAATTCCATAATGAGTTTAAGGTTATCGAGTTGGTTGAGCAAGATAACTACCCAACACTTCTAGAAAGGCCTTAGTGTTATGCTAAAAATGCAAATATAAGCTTCAAAAAGTGATACATGACCTTAAAAATGGAAAATAAAGGGTATTTATCGCCATTTAATGTGACCAAAAACCCCTTATTTGGAGAGAATATATTTTGAGGATGAGATCAACCATATTTATAACATCACAATGCAAGGCATCAAGAATCTCTGTCCTTCGGATCAGGGAGTACTTTCTTGGGAGGATGTGTATTTAGCCTCAGAAACCACTAACATTGATTGTGACCAATGGATTGAATAGGCATATAAAACCACTAGTCATTGATATCAATTTTTGATTGAAAAGGTAGAAAAACCCATGAAGAATGGTTATATCTACATTGATCATGCTCTAAAATGATGGGTCTTATACTAAGATAAGAAAGAAAAAATGTATTTCACTTGAGCAAAGGCAAGATTGTATAAATGTTAAAATTTTAAGCTATATACCTAGTGGAAAGGTATGTCCATGACCTTGAAGCATACATCCCTATGAAGAGAAATAGAATGGGTACACTAGTGTACACCTTGAGGAGCATGGTCATGCATTGGTAGATAGTGTGAATATCTAACTTGCTAACTTGGCTAGAGGTAAAGGTGGCCATGTACACTATATTTAGGAGGAGTCATGATAACTTGGTATCTCAACATAATCTAGTGACTTTGATCTCATATCGCATGTGTACTTATATGAATAGACATGGATTGACTGTGATACGACTGCCCCAAAGAACTTATGGGTGCATTATTTTTATATAACTTTGAAGACATGGGTGTGGGCATGGTAGATGGTCAAAAATATGAATTATTAGATAACCAATTGGGATTCCTTTAAGGCTATGTTTATGCATACCTTCTCCTTTTCCTCATAAAACTTGAAACTAGTTGAGCTGCTATAAATAATTCAGAGGGAAGTGTTAGAAGACACCATATCCTCAAGGAATGATTAAAAGTTATGTTCAAATAAAAAAGGTTGGTTCTCTCAACCTTATTTGAGGAAAAAATTATCAATAATGAATCTAGTGAAGAAGATAATGAAACTTAGAAGGATCACTAAAAGAAAACATTGACCACTAGAAGAAAGCTCATGCACCAAGTAGATGATAGAACTCCTAGTGAAGAAAACCCCACCCATCTTCATGTAGATACAATAGAGGTAACTTGATAGTTTAAGGATTCTCACCAGGAAAAGAATAAGCCCTACTATGCACCACTAAATACCATCAAAGTGGACATCAATGTAGAAGGAGATCTAAAGATAGCTACTCTAGGTGTCTATTGGTTTTGACATAGAGTTGGCATGAATCATAAACCTCTTAAAGGAATTATAATATTTATTCCCTAAGAATTATTATGATATTAAGGACATAAATTCATGCCTAGGGAAGATAATCATAAATCTAATCAATGGTACAAAGTCTATCAAAAAGTCCCCCTACAAGATGAATCCTAACCTCTACACTAAGGTCAAAACAAATATTAATGTTATGCTAGGTATAAGGGTCATTTAACCTATACAGGAGTCTAAGTGGGTGAAACCAATGGTAATAATCATCAAGAAGGAAGTACACATACACATTTGTATCAATTACAAAATGTTGAACTCTACATATGTTAATGACCCTTTCCTAACTTTGTTCACTGATGAAGTCTTAGATGGTGTCGAAAGCTATGAGATATACACCTTCACTGATGGGTTCTCTAGATAACACCAAGTCCATATTAATGAGGATTATAATCCTAAAATAACCTTTGAAACTAAGTAGGGTTATTTTGCTTATAACATGATGCCCTTCAGATGTAAGAATGCATCAATTGTGTTCTCTAGAGTGGTGATCACCATGTTCAAATGTTTCATCCATAGGTTCTTCCAAGTTTATCTAGATGACTAAATGGTGTATGGCCTCATCAAATACCATTGTGATAACCTAAACCTAATTTTTATGAGGTAAAAGTATCTTTAAATATCCTTAAACCAAAAAAAGTGCATCTTCATAACATCATTTAGAACCCTACTCAGGCACATCAGCTATAAGGATGGTTTTCTCATTGATCCAATGAATATCACCATCATCATTCAATTACAAAATCCTTCCATAAAGAAATATGTTCATGCCTTTCTTGGCCACTATGGATATTACATAAAATTTATAAGGAGTTACACAAAAATATGGTGTAGCTAGAAGAGCTTTTGGGCAATGGTGAACCATTATACTAGGGAAAAATGCAAGAGGGTGCCTTCAAAACCTTAAAGCTCAGATTGGTTAGTGCACCTATCTTATATTTCCCCAACTAGATAACACCTTTTCATGTCCACATTGATGCTTTTAGCTCTGTAATTAGTGAAATCTTGGTGTAGCCTAGCAAAGGCAAAATGAATCATCCCATCTCCTTTTCCAATAGAAAGGTGACCATAGTAGAGAGAAATTATATAATGATATAGCATGAAGAACTCACCATGGTCTATGACTTGAATAAATTTATAAAATATTTTTTGGCAACCCTGTTAATCTTTTTCACTGATCATGAAGTGTTCAAGTACCTCATGAACAATCCTATTTTACATGTGTGAATATGTGAATGGATATTTCTATTCCAAGAGTTATAGTTTTACATTATAGTTAAGCTTTGAAAGTAGTACTTGAGGCCAAACCATTTTTCCTACATCATTTTTGCTGATTTGGTGGTGTTGATTGAGTAAAACAAGCCATACACATAATTTTCTAGAGACTAGCACATCCCCAAGGATTTGGTGGATATTTTTGCCTTTTTAACATTTGGAGTTACACCCCAAACTATGAAAAATAAGGAGAATAAAAATATAATAGTGTGTACTTCCCTCTTTCAAATCATCAATAGAGAACTATATAAGCTATGTAGAGATGAAGTGCTGTGTTGATGTGCCTTAGAGCATGAAAGAGACTCCATATTGCAAAAGGTGCATGAAAACATAGAAGGAGGACTTTGTGTTGGAGATGTAATGGCAAGAAAAATTCTATAGTCAAGTTTGTGTTAGCCAAGCTTGTTCCAAGATCCCAAGGATTATACTAAGGCATACGACATATACTAGTGCCTAGGAAAGCCTAACCATTAGGATGACATGCCTCTCATCCCAATTCTTGCCTAGGTGTCATTTGAGAAATGGGCCATTGATATTTTTGGGATGATAACTCCTCTAACATGATGTATAGGTGTAAGGTATATTATGGTAATGACACATTATTTCACCAAGTGCGCTGAGGCCATGATGAAAAAAACTACATATCTACCACAACTACATTCTTCATCTAGGAAACATAATAATAAAAATATAGGTGCAAGGTATATTATGGTGGCCATAAATTATTTCACTAAGTGGGATGAGCCCATACTGATAAAAAACTACATAGTCACCACGACCTTGCACTTCATCTAGGAAACATAATAATCCAAAACAGGTGCCCACTCAATCTAACTAGTGATAAGGGAACTCACTTTATTAATGAAATGGTGAAAATCCTATTGGTTGAATATATGGTGGTGCACCATAAAATAACACCTTATCATTTAGAATAAAACAAACAAACTAAGGTATTTAACAAAATACTGAGAACATGCCTCACAAATATATGCAATGTTGGTCTCAAGGATTAGGATGATCATGTGTCAATATTACTATGGGCATATCATATAACCTATAAGCACCTAAACAAGTCTACACCATTTTAACTGGTGTTTGGTGTTGAGATGGTCTTGTCAATGGAGTTCTTGGTTCCATCATTTTACATCACACATATTGGTTAGTTAGATGACCAAGAGTCACTGAACATAAGGTTGGAGGATTTAGAGTGTTTAGATGAGATACATGCCCAAGTAGATTGGAGCCAATAGATAGAGAAGTCACACCAAAATATTTGACATGATAAGCATATAAAAAAGGTGATAGTAGAAGGATCCTTCATTTTTATCTATGAATCCAAGTATTTTAAGCACCCAAGCAAACTATAGATAAGGTAGATGGGCCCCTATATCATCCACCACATATTGGAGATAGGTGCATGCAAGTTGAAAATGTTGACTGGAAAATTTTTCCCTAGGTATTTCAATAGAAACATGTTGAACCCATATTGATAATAGGATGGTGTTTTTACCATGACAACATTGACTTCTTGGTCACTATTTGGTCTAAGTTGAGATGATATAAATAACATTTGGCACAATCCAAATAGTTTTGTTTTGTTTTGTTCTTTAGGTAGTATTGTAAAGAGTGAAGAAGTGATGCTTTAAACCCTAATGGCATAGTCTAATAACACTTCAATCACAATTCCATTTGGTTGAGTCTATCACTTACAGTTTCTAAGTGTCTACGACCATATTTCTAGGTTTTAGGTAAGTGAGAATTGGCAGCATTAGACAAAAAAAAACACCAGATCACCATGTGCTAGATTCTAGATATAAGACACTTTTAAGCCCTTAGGTGGAAGTTCATCTGGACATTCACACATAATTCCTTTCATCACATATTGGAGACAGGTGCATGTAAGTTAAACATGTTGACTGGAAAAATGTTCCCTAGGCATTTCAATAGAAACATGTTGAAGCCATATTAACAATAGGATGGTGTTTTTACCATAAAAACACTAACTTTTCGGTCACTATTTGGTTTGAGATGAGATGATAGAAATAAAATTTGGTACAATCCAAATAGTTTTTTTTATTTTGTTCTTTAGGTAGTAGTGTAAAGAGTGAAGAAGTGATGCTTTAAACTTTGATGGTATAATTTACTAACACTTTAATCATAATTCCATTTGGTTGAGTCGAATACTTTCACTTTCTAAGTGTCTAAGGCTAGATATCTAAGTTCTGGGTAAGTGAAAATTGCCAAAATTAGACAAAAAATAGTGTACTAAATCACTATGTGTTATATTATAGATATAAGATACTTCCAAGCCCCTAAGTGGAATTCCATCTGGACATTCACAAATAATTCCTTTCAGGTTATTTGAGCCCTTGTGCTTCTAAAAGTTCTTAAGGATAGACATATAAGTGGTGGGTGCATAAAACTTTCCAGACTCAAGAAGAAGACAAACAAAATCCATGTGCCCAAGATATAGATTATAAGGCCCTTGGAGGCCCAATGAAGAACTACTTTGGTATTTACACACATAATGCCAATTGGGTAAGTTAAACCCATTTAGTGTCTAATAACCTAGGGCTAGACACCTAAGTTTATAAACACAAGGAGTCTACCAAACTTAGAAGAAATAGGAGCAAAGTGAAGACACACAACATGATTGTACATAAGAAATAAAGTGAAGATGCACAATATGATCATGTGCAATAGAATTGATAAATGACAATAAGGTGATGGAGGGTAAGTATAAGGGATTTATATGGGGTAGGATAGGCTAAGGCAAGATGAAGCATAAAAAACTAAGATATATAGGCATGCTTGAAATAAAAGTACAACAAGAAGAGAAGGTGGAACTAAGGAGGTTGAATCATGCATATGTGAGGTGATACACCTAGGATACCATATTAAAGGTGAAGCTCACACTAAGAGAATAAAGCATAGAAGGTGAATCATCATAGATAGCTGGTATCCACCTAGACATGAGTGGGAAGTAACCATTTAAACCATAAGTCACTTCACTAAAATACCATTAGGAGAATTGAATGAGGTAATGGCAGAGGCAAAAAAATCCACATTAAATGAATTGGTGGTAGAGGATTTTCATGGATTTCATATTAATTATAGGGATTCAATAAATCTAGACATTGTCATGCCATTAACACACTTGCATTAAAGATGGTAGATGGAAGTAGGGAATAAAATTTCACATGACAAACTAGTTTACATTACAAACTTTGTATAAAATTGAGATTTTGAGCAAACTAGAATGAACCAAAAACCCATAGAGTCAAAGCGTAAAACCCTTACTAGAGAAATAATTTGAGCACCTTAAGGCACATAAAGTGAATGATTATGAAGCAAGAGACATTGCACTCATATTGAGATTGGTGTAGAAAGGTTTTGAAAGAGATTTCTATAGGAACTAGTTGGGAAAAAATTAATTTACCATTGAGGATGCCATTAACAGACTATGAAGCTCAAAGCTGAAGGTATAATCATAGATCTCATGATTGTGAAGCACCAAATACCATTCAAGGATTTGGAAAACATAACCTACTATGATTCAACACTAGTAAGTTCAAGATGGATAAGAAGTGGAAGGGACTAGGTCTGTAACAAGAAGATTGAAAGAGGGCATGCATAATTGTAGAATCAACCCCTAAAATAATAGAATTATCATTGATAGTAGTAAAAATCATGTAGGTCAACATTGAGGTGCTAAAAAAGATGTCTTATCAAGTGATGGAATTACCCTTAGAATTCTTAGTAGGGGAAAATTGGAATTCCTTTATGCACACCTACCAACTGAAGGAGTAAAATCATCATAATTCCATCCATACAAAATACCTAACATTGGATTGGATGGTGGATATAGGGAGTGAGATGTAGGGTTAAACATTATTTTTTTTCTCAATTTGAGTCAGGTTGACAGCCTTTGCACAACTTAGTTGTATGAGTTATCATGATTTAGAAAGCTAGAGGAACTTGTTTAGTTACTTTTTTTTGAGTCCATGAGGACCAAATATATTTCATATAGAGGATCATGAGAATATTGGTGCACCTCATAGGTAGGATAATTGGGCTCCTAGATGTCAAAAAAGACATCCATGAAATGATGAGTGATAGTTAAGAGGTGGAGCACATGGATAAGCTCCTGAGTCACTACAAGGGGGGATTTGCATTCCCCATCAAATATTGTAAGGATCTTGACATGAGGGAGGCATTACACCTCATAAGATTGAAAGTTTTCCCTGATGGTCAATGGAGCAATGTAATAAAAATTACCTTTGCATCACCTACCATATGGCACAAGGCATAAAGTTTAATATTTATAAATTTATTATGGATTAATTTTTGAAAATGCACTAGAGTGCCACACTTTAAAGGGGACCTTTAGGTGGGGATCCATTCTAATTCTAATAATCATGGAGGAAATCAAGATACTAGATGGGGATGAGAATAATCTGTAGATTTATCTAGAACATAATGATTCCTTGATGCATATATAAAAGGACTTCACTTACCATAATTCCTTCAATGTAAAGTATAAAAATTGCATGATGGGTTAGTGCGAGAAGTATATAGAGTAACTCAAGCTTAAGTGGTGCATCTCCCAAGGGTTCCTCAAGAGCATTTATGGGATGGAAATGTTTGCCATTATGCAACATTTTTGTGTAGTCCACTTGGCACTAGTCGATGGAAACAAGTATGATTGGTTGAAGCTTCCCTATGCTTTTTTGGCCAAGTATTTTAGGGATGAACATAGAAATATTACTAATGAATAAAAATTGGATATTCTAGTGATGGAAATATATATGGAAAGGAATAAGTTGTGGTACCAATTTATGCACCCAGATGGGAAGGTAATAAGGGATGAAGAGGATGATTCATATCTCATTGACATCCACCCTCTTCAATAAGTAACCATACTAGGGCTCATCCATAGGCTATACTATGAGATGAAGCCTAGGAGGAAGGGTCATAATGCTAATCAGACCAATGACCCTCCCATCAGGATCACCAATGAAGGAACATTTGTGCTAGCAAAAAAGAAGACGTCTCCCAAGAAGAATAAAGGGGAGATAATTCAACCAATAGAGGAGTGCATAAAGTGTAAAATCACCTCAAGCATTGAATCCTCTCCATTGGTACCAACTAAGAAACACATGAAGTTTGTGCCAAAAACTTATCCTATCTTAAAGGATAAGCAAAAGAAGACAAATTTTCCATCTGTGATGCCCACCATCACCCTAGTAGACATAGAGGTGCAAGAAGAATTAGAAAAGGACGTAGAGTTGGGGGTGTGTAAATTATGCTTGAAGAAGACTCCTCATCTAGTGAAGAAACTCCCCAACCACCCAAAAGTGAAGAGGTGAGGTAGGAACAAGCATGAAGGAAGCTTGGCCTCATTGATGTGGAGATTTAGAAGGTATAGGAGTTGTAGAAGAGAAAAGAAGAAATGAGGAAGGCCAGAATGATGGAGGAAGGTATTGAGAGAGCCTAGGTCAAAAATCACATAGTAAAAGGAGAAATGGAGTAAGAACCTAGTGTAAAGGAAATATATGAGGCTCTCCAAGGTAGCACTAATGTTGCACATAGATAAGGAGGACCATTAAATGCACCAACTAAAGAACCCATAACATAGCCTTTGTAAGATGAAGAATAATTAAGGTGCAAATAAGAGAAAATGGGCCTTGATCAAGATCATATTGAAGAAGTGTTGGAGTTGCATTATAAGAGAGACCATGAACACCAAGGGCATGACTCAAGTAGAAATAAATAAATTAGAGGTTGAGGAGATAAGGGCCAAGGAGGAGAGAACCACCATGACCATGAAGAATAATAAGGTAAAAATAAGGCCTAGAAGGAGAGGGCCAAGAAAAAAAAAGAAGAGAAGAGGGTTACCATAGGTGTATAACCCATTAAAGATAAAATAGTAGAGGTGGCTAGTGCCCATACTAGCCCAATAGAAGACATTAAAAAATAGGCATTCCCTAGTACTGAAGGGGCACCTAGAGATAAAGAATGAGATGTTGGCACCTTAAGGAAACAAACATAGAGGGGAAGGAAGTTTTAGGTTAGCACTAAGAAGGAACCTATGAAGGTTTGTAATAAGGAGCCACATAAAGAAGTAAATGAAGGGTAAAAGTCCAAAGAATAAGAACCCCTACAAGAAAAAGAATAAGATTAAGGCATTGATGAAGGTAGCAACATAAGTGAAGAGGAATACGAGTAGGTAGAGCTAGCCATTGAAAAAGAGGAATTTAAGCTAAGCTACCATGAAAAGGAACATAAGAGGTACACTCAAGATGAGGAACTATACATGTTAGATTATATACCCTTTAAAGTTACCATAACATTAATGTGCCATGAAATGTCCTTTTTACTTGATTGATACATTGATGAGTCTCACTTTGAGGTGCCAATGAAAGTGATCCAAAGCATTGAGAAATTGAAAGAGGCATATGAATACCAAATTATCAATCCCTAATATATGAATCCAATAAGGTTAGCTAATTCCCTCTTTAAAATGGCCTCTAAGGTATCATGAAAGAACATTATCAACAATGTTTGTGTCACAAAATGGAAGGGTATATTTATTAAGGTAGAGGAAGAAATTGACATCATGGATCTTAATCTCAAGTAGTTGGTTGAGCATGTTGAAGAAAAAGAGCCATATTTTTTGGATGGGATTGATACTTCCAAAATTTCGAAGGTGAATAGAGTGTGCATGATAGTAGAATATATTCTCCCTCTAATGAAGCTATTGTTAGAAGATGAAAATGACACTTTTAAATGCATAAAGAAAGATCTTAACAAAAAGATCAGTGAGGTAGAAGACCTCTTTATAAGGCTAGAAGAATATGCAGATGATGTTGATGTCTTCTTTTGAAACATTTTCACCTAGGTGTTAGTCATAAATGCATGTTTCCAAAAGGCAAATGGGGATAAGGCTGCATTAATGAATCAAGAATTCACTATGTTCAAGGATGAGTATACATAGATAATGGTATAGGTCAACACTTTGAGAACCCAATTTAAGACCCAAGAGCAAGACCTATAAGAACTCTTTCATTCCTTCCAAACAAAGGTGAGTGATTAGGGATCCATCATAGATGGTGGGGTCTAAAAATCTAAGGAAATGCTAGAGGCCTTTTCCAAAGAATTAGAGAACACTGACATGCTTTTACTTGAATATGCCTCTATAGAGAGCAATATTACCATTGAAGAAGTCAAGCTCATAATCCATGGATTTGAAGACTTCAAGTCAGAACTATAGAAGAGCATTTGTGTAACCAAGGAGTTAGAAGATTAGTCTAAGGGTAGACTAATGTTTTTGTATGGGGTAATTTTGGGGCCCTTTTCATGCTAAGTAATGGATCTATGTCAACTTATCAAAAACCTAGGCATGAGGCAATCATAGAGGGTGAGTGTTGTTTAGTCTTATAGTAGTTCTAGTTGTCTAGTGGATAAAAACTATAATTAGCATTAGGAAATGGGCACATGGGATAATAATTAGCCATTAAAGATAAGTGGCTCCTTTTGAATTATGTATCATTAAGAAGGGGGTGCATAAGATAATGATTATGGATTAAATAAAAAATCTAGTGGAGGTGGTAGGATGTGTGCCTTCATTACTAGATTAGTGAGAAATGTGATCCATTTCCCATGATCTTAAGATGTTTAGAAGCCTATAAAAAGGAAGCCAATCTTAGTAGGAGATAAACTAGAGTAGTGAAATGATAAAAAATTATTATTGGATTGTTATTATTAGTGCTAGGACTTAAGCCAGGATGATTTTTAATGCTACCCTTTGTAATGCCCAAGATTACCTATGAGCTTGGGCCTTAGTAGTTTATGTTGAGAACTTACTCAGTTTATATGGACTATGCATGTATTATTGTTGAACTCCATTAATGAAGAATACTCTTTGAATGTTTATTGATTACATGTTTTATTTTATCAAACGTATGGTTGATTTTTCATAGGTTTATAACTTGACTCATTTATGGTGGATGCGTAGTTGGAAATGAACCCTATACTTATGATAGGAAATGCATTAGTATGGTCAAGACCTTACACCCTAAATTGATACCCATGCCTAAGCACAATATTATGCCTAAGTTTCCCAACTAGATAATTAGTTTCCCACAATGTGCATGAGTGTCATTAAGCCCATAAAACCCAAGGCTTGCACACATGAAATCCAAAACATCATTATGCTAACCCAAGCCTTTGAATAATAGAGTTATGGCATAACATAACTAGCCTAACACAGACCTTAGTCCCTTCTCTGTTATGATTTGGGTGAGAATAGAAGACCTACACCTTATGTATATTGATGTTAGCATAGAAAGTTATAAATTTTGAGTGCCATAACAATATTCAAGGCATGTACCCCTTTATAATAAGCCTAAATCAAACCTAGATGGCTAGGTAAGCATGTGACAAGGCCCACGGTTGGAAAGACTAATTTTCTACAATAATTGGAATTTTATTCATGTTTTTAATGATTGGGTCAACTATGGCCAAAGGAATTTCTTGTATTATAGGTCTTTCTACTTGTCCCATTTCTAATCTAGTTACTTCCTCTTGGGACACCCCTTCAATTTTATTCAACCCTTTTTCCTAGTTGTCAATCTTTCTTTGAAAGGTGTTAAGGGCTTTCAAAATTCCACTAAGGATCTCCTTGTGCTTTTCAATTGGATTCCCATCAAATACATCAGAACTTATAACCTCAGTATGACTATCAAAATTATTTATGGGTATCTCTTCTTTGTTATAAATGAGGATGTGGCCACAATGACCCCTTCCTCATCTTCCACCTCTACCCCTAGTTGGGTTAACATTATACAGGTTATTGTGGATGTTTCCACCATTCGATCATGTTTTAAACTTCCTAATAATTAAAAAGTGATAACTTAGTAGATTATAGATTTAAAAATAAAAATATTCATCTCAAAGTTCCCTAGAGCTTAAAATTTCTTTGATACCAGATTAAATAATCCCACAAAAAATTGGAATTTTATATCAATGTACATTTTTGGATGTGTGTCATACCCAACACCTCAGTTGTTGATGCAATAAATAATATTATAGTGCACTCATGTATGCACAACCAAAACAAAAAGAGGTAAATTGAGGTAATTATCTAGAGGTAACTACATACAAAAGGTGTTATGGGGAGGCAGGTTATCTTCATTGATGTGTATGGGGTTTAGGCCATATTGGTGTAAGCATATATGGATAGGACCCAATCACCATATGTGTCACTCATTCTTCCACATAGAACCATTTATAGGTCTTTAACCATAGATAAATACCTCACTCTTATCAATGGGTTTTAGCTTCACTTGAGGATGGTTAAGATCTTAGGATCAGTTTAATTAAAAAGAATAACTCTAACAACCTATGTTATCATTTAGGTTAAAATAGGTTTTTATAAAATTACAAGTTACTTAATTGATTTACTCTCAAAATCGAATATGACTTTATAAAATCAAAGCATAACAATAACAAAAAATCAATACAACACATGCAAATTTATGTTATGTACAGAATAGAAATAACATTGCATAAAAGAGAGCATAAACAATAATATATTTAAGGTCAAGGATTCATAGTGCTACCTTCCAAAGTTATTAGTCACCTTGAAGCCTAAAGGTCACTACACCATTGCCTTATTATTTCACACAAAACTTAATTAATAAACATGAATGTGATTATTCAAATAAATGAACAGTGATATAGTACAATCAACATCATTATTCATTAAATAACTTTCATGGGCAGCGTTTAATTGAATCTATTTTATGATTATATATTAGCATATCCAATTTGATAAATAAAATTAATTCAAAACATAATACAACCAAGATTATCCATTTAGTTAATCATTAATCATCCAATCATTGATCATACAATTATTTATAAGTTTATAGAGAAAGAACATATTCAACTCATACTTCACATATATTCCAATATTTTCAGCCATTCTTTAACTTAGAATTTATTAAAAGAAAAATCATTTTTATATAATAATTTCAATTATCAACTAATGTAACACATTTCATCATGAACAAGTATAATAAAATATCATATTCCAAACCTAAGTTGTGTTCCATAGATTTTTAATTGAACCATATGATTTTAATGTACATGAGCAATGGAAGATTTTAATATAATTAAATTCATACAACTTGTTCAAACATTAATTTATACAAGATTCATGTTGAGTGGAACCCAAGTAAAATGTTTTACCTAAGAAAATTTAATAATTTAATGCTGAGCATGCCATGGTGTAGCAATGCAAACAAGTTCAGCCAACAAAAAATAATGGAAGCACATGTAGTCCATAAGGGTGAAAATCAAAAAGTATGTATATGGAAATAACTTTCTTATAAAACATTAAATGAGGTAGAAAACAATATTCAACTAACTCATTTCATGCATTAGAGTATTCAAGTATAGTTTCAGAATCAACTCTATATTAATTCATTTAAGACTTCCAATTTATTACATTCTAGGCAACCTCTTAGCAAAGTAATCAACTCAAAAAAATTACTCATTTTCATAAAACATTTAATATTAAATGATAGAGTGAAAGAAACACTTTTAGATTTAATATATGTAATATGCATGCCTTTATACACAACTAGGTATGTCTGAATTATGTATTAGAAGAAGAAGGTTTTTGTTTATTTTTTCTGCTTATTCCAACAACATGTGTAATTGGATTAATAAAATAATCCATGCATAGCTAAAATATCTAAGATATTTCCATGTTCTATAAAAAATCTAATGATTACATCATT